>CM055649.1:108071-578512 GCA_029378325.1 Elaeagnus macrophylla | reverse complement strand
CACGATTTCATCAAATAGCATGTTCCATGATCTTTAGGCTTTCTTGAGTCCATAAATGGACCTCTTAAGATTTCAAAATTTTGCTATTGGCCTTTCACTATGAACCCTTATGGTTAGACCATATAGATGGTCTCTTCAAGATAGCCATTCAAGAATTGTGTCTTAAAGTCCAGTTGACAAATCTTATAATCGAGAGTTGCTACTATGGACAAGAGTATCTGAATGGATTTAAGCATTGTTATTTGCAATAAGTTTTCCTCACAATCAACCCCATCCTTTTGGGTAAATCCATTTGCCACTAGTCTAGCTATGAGAGTCTCTATTTTTCCATCCACTCCTATTTTTATCTTGTATACCCATTTTCACCTATTAGGTCTAACATCTTCAGGTTTATCTACAATTTCCCAGAAGGAGTTGGAATATATTGATTCCATCTCGAGGTTCATAGCTATAACCCATTTATCTTTGTCAATATCCTCCATTGCATGTTTATAAGACATGTCATGTATATAATGTTAGACACAACAATTTGTGCCTCACTAACTCCCATGTATCAGTTAGGTAATATAATTACCCTTCCACTATCACGAAGTTGCTGTGGATCTTGACTATGGGTTGGAGTTTCCTAGCTTGATCAAGTATCAACTTTAGTAGGAGGTGGTTTTCTGATCCCATTAAACTCCAATTCCTCAATCAACTCCTTTCTTCAAGGTTCATTATTTTTCATGTTAAAGAAATATGGCATCAAAAAAATCTAAAGAAAAGAGAGAGAGAGGAGAAGAGAATGTTAAAAGAAAAAAGAGAGAAAAAAATTTGGTACTAAAATAAAAAATTAAAAAAAGAGAAACAAGAAAAAAAAATCTAGTGTTGTTTTGTTTTGTAGGTGTTAAACATGTCTAATGAAGAGAATGGTTTGACTCATCTTCTTAAGACCATGGAGCAAGTTACTAATTGATTAGGGATTAGGTGTAAGACTGTAGACCAAACTATTGATCAAAAGGAGTTTTGGATGTATGAGAAGAAAGGTAGAAAAGACAAAGTTGAATCTAGTTCACAAAGGGGACGACGATCTAAAGTTCCTATTGTGCAACAAAGAGAGAGGAATCCACCTAAATAAGAGTATGTAGATGTGAAGATACAACGTGAAGACTTGTATCTCTCATTTGACGTGCCCATTAGTGAGGGATTTCTTCCCTCCTCAAAATATACATTCTCTAGTTATGCCTCGTATTCACAATATTGAATTTCCCTAATCTGTAGTATGCATTGATAATCAACCTACTTAAAGGGACATATACTCCTCTCACCTATACCATCCATCTTGGGCCTCCGAGACATTCGCATAGAATTTTCGAACTAAAGAACTAACACTCGCATCGGGGGCTTCCATAAACCTTTCCCATCGCAATTCTTGAATTCTAACTATTATATCAGGGTAGCTGGCTTCTCCAAAATCCAACCCTCATTACATCACAAACCCTTTGTTCCTTTCAGCTGCACCTTTGTATGCCTCTTTGCTAAAAAATCTAGAGACATCAAAACTTCTATCCTCTACCATCTTCCCCTTCATGTTAGACCTACTTACTTCACCAGCTTTCCTCTTACAAGGCATTTCTCTCTCTAGAAAATTGATACCCAAGGTTTTTCACAAAAGTTTTTAAAGAGAATGAATTTTCCTACACTTCCCTTTTCCAAATATCACACTTAAATCTAAAATTTCTACACAAGATCACAACATCCTAATATAAATCACTTACTAGAGTCGAATGTGTTAGAAATTGACTTGATTTGTGTTGATTGAAGCCCTTCAAGAAAAGCCTCAATATTTTTGAAACCCTAACCTTGCTTGGAGAAGATGATGAACCCACTTGAGATTATTGTCCAAATCTTAGAAAATATTGTAGAGGAAGACTAGGAAAAAATGTCAGATAAAAAAATTATAGGAAAAGAGATAAAATAATGTGAGTTCTTGAAAGGAAATGGTGAGAAAGATAGAAAATGAGAGGGAAGCTCAGGTTCTGAGGGAAAATTTTAAAATATGAGTGATACACCACGAGACCCACGTTTTCTCATATGTAAACTAACGCGGGCCATGGTGCGTTATTCTCTCTACTGCAGCACAAACACATTTCCATCCCCTAAGCAAAAAAGTCGAGACTAGTCCACTGTGGTACACTTTTTTTTTTGCATCTGCGTGCATAAAATTTGTGTCTCCAGCCAAAATACTCAATTTTGTTTATGGGCTACAAACCCAAGGCTAGTCTGCTGTTGCACATACACTTAGTGAAACAAATTTGATATTTTGTTTGTTTCGTTTTTTTTTTTTGTAACTAAAAATTCACAAAAAATAAATGTTACCTAGAACATAAAAATGGGCAAATCATCTACCCCAACCTAGATTGGACAATTTCCTCATTGCCACCAAAAGTGCTAAAATAAAATAAATAATATAAAAGAAATAAAAAAAATTAAGAAATAAAATACTAAAAATAACGTTATCGAATAGGTATATCCTATTAAGGGCTTTGTTTAACATCTTAGCCAGACATGGCCACTATTGTCATGCTAAGGATTGTGCACATGTATGCATTCAATGTTCTTCATGTTGTGTTCTCCTTCCAAGTAAGGCTTGACATGATGTCCATTGACTTTGAATGTTTCTTGTGTTTTGGGATTTAGCAAATACTCTACCACTCCATATGGAAAGACTTTGGAAATTGTATATAAAATAACTTTCATACCAAGAAGAAAAGACTTACGAACTAGGCCTTTGTCACAATAGCGATTAGTACGCTCCTTGTAGTTTTTGGCATTTTCATAGGCTTCGTCCCTGATCTCTTCTAGCTCACTAAGTTGTAGTAGTTGTTTATCTCTAACTTTCTTTATGTCCATATTTACCTCCTTAATTTCCCAATATGCTCTATGTTAATGTTCAACGGGTAGGTGGCATGCTTTCGTAAAGATTAATCGATAAGGGCTCATACCAATTGGTGTCTTGTAAGTTGTGTGGTATGACCACCATGCATCATTTAACTTGATTGCCCGGTCCTTCCTTGAAGGGTGCACTATGTGTTCCAAGATCCGCTTGATTTACCTATTACTAGCTTTCACTTGACTAGAAGTTTGTGGGTGGTATAGAGTGGCCACTTTATGTGTAATGTTGTACTTCTTCAGTCGCGCATTAAAAAGTTTATTAAAAAAATGGCTCCCTTCATTACTAATGATGGATCTAGGCATCCCAAACTTGCTAAATATCACATCTTTCAAAAATTTCACAACAACATTAGCATCATTAATTCTAGTGGGTATAGGTTCTACTCACTTGGACACATAATCAACGGCAACCAAAATGTAAACAAAATCGAAGGATGAGGGAAAGGGACCCATAAAGTCAATCCCCCACACATCAAATAGTTCAACAACTAGATTAGATGTCAAAGGTATTTCATTACATTTTCTTATGTTACCGATCCTTTGACATCTATCACAATGCATACAAAAAAACTAACATCTTTAAATAGAATAGGCCAATAAAAATCGGATTGCAATACCTTAAGGGCCATTTTCTTACCACCAAAATGGCCCCCACAATGAAGCTCATGGAAAAAGGTCAAGATGCTCTCATGCTCTTTATTGAGCACACACCTTTAAATGACTTGATCTTGACAAAGTTGGAATAGATAGCATTCATCCCAAAAGTATTACTTGGAAGTATGAAAAAACCTTTTCTTTTGTTGAAAAGAAATGTTAGGCCTCAAAATACCACTAGCAAGATAATTAACTATCTCAGCATACCATGGATTTGGATCTATTGTAAATAAGTGTTGATGAGGTAAGGTTTCCACAAATGTCCTCTTTACTCTCACACTCAACAATGTTAAATTCATAAATTAATCTGGATAGATGATTAGCTACTCATTTTCATTACCTTTCTTGTCTTTAATCTCTAGGAAAATTCTTTCAAGAGTAAAACCTACCTAATGAGTCTAGGATAACATTCGATTTACTTAACAAATATCTCAAAGAAGCATCATCCAAATAAACAATTACTTTAGTTCCTACCAAGTAAGACCTAAATTTGTCTAATAAAAACACAACAGCCAAAAACTCTTTTTCAGTGGTGGAATAATTAATTTGGGCGTTATTGAGTGTTTTCTTAGCATGGTATATGACATGTCAATGCTTATCCACTATTTTCCCTAAAATAGCTCCTATAGAATAATCATAAGCATCACACAATTTCAAATGATAAAGACCAATTAGGTGTCATGATAACAAGGCAGAAGTGAGTTTATCTTTCTAGGTATTGAAAGCAACAAGACAATCATCATTAAAATCAAAAGGAACATCTTTGGATAGTAGGTTATATAAGAGATGACTTATTTTAGAATTTTTTTTAATCAACCTCTTATAAAAAGCTACGCATCCTAAGAAACTCCTAATCCCCTTAACAAATGTAGGGAGTGGTAGTTTAGAAATTAAGTCTATTTTTCCTTGTCTAGCTCAATTCCCTTGTTAGATATTATGTGTCCTAAAACAATCCCATATTGGACTATAAAATGAATTTTTTCCCAACTAAGTGTCAAGTTGCACTTAATGCAACGCTTTAAACCTAAAAATCAAAGGAGGTACCAAAAACAAAAAAAAAATCATCCATAAATACCTTAATGAATTTCTCCAACATGTCGAAAAATTTGGACATCATGCATCTCAATAAAGTGGTAGGGGCATTGCACAATTCAAATAGCATCCTCCTGAAAGAAAATGTACTGAATGGGCAATTAAATGTATTCTTCTCTTGGTTCTCTAGAGCAATGGGCACCTAATAATAACCTTAAATTCCATCTAGAAAATAGTAGAAATTGTGCCTAACTAACCTTTCTAGCATTTGATCAATAAATGGAAGGGGATAGTTATCCTTTTTTGTGTACAGATTTAAATTTCTAAAGTATTTGCACATTCTCCATCCTATAATTGTTCTAGTGGGCACTACATCATTTTTCTCATTTCTAATCATTCTTATGCCAGATTTCTTAGGTACCACATGTACAAGACTAACTCACTTACTATCATCAATTGGGTATATGCCTCCTATTGCTAAGAGTTTTAGAACTTCCTTTTTAACTACTTCTTGCATGATTGGGTTTATTTTCCTTTAGGCTTCTCTCACTGGTTTGACATCGTTCTCTAGATTAATCTTATGCATACACATAGTTAGAATAATGCCTCTAATGTCCCCAACACTTCATCCTATAGCTTTTCTATACTTCCTAAGCTTCTTCACTAGTTTTTTCTCTTGTTTTTGGTGAATGTAGATGATATTATAACTAGGTAAGTCCCGCCCTCTCCCAAAAATACATATTTAAGGTGCTTAGGTAGTTCTTTAAGCTCTAGCTTAGGAGGAGTGGTCTCTTCCTTAAGTTGGGAACCTAATAAATCTAAGGGTGTACTAGAGTCCTCTAGAGGTGTGGCGTTATCTAACAATGCATTATACTCCTTAGTTTTCTCATCTAAAATCTCCTCTACCTTTCCATTTGTAAGTGCTACTTCTAATTTATCCTTAAATCTGTCCTGCAAAAAAGTGTCATGAACAATTGGATCCAGACAGTCAACAAATGAACATTCATCAAAAGCAGATATAGAAGGAAAGGGAGAAGAATCAAAACTTTAAAATGTACAATCTCTCCCAAGACTGTCATTGTTAACTTCCCACTTTGAACATCAATTATAGTTTGGGGATTGGCCCTGAATGGCATTACCAGAAGGATTGTATGCTCTTTGTCCAAAGATGTGTTTTCCTGCATATCGAAAACCATAAAATCAAAGGTATGATAAACTTATATACCTATATAAGTAAGTCTCAACTATTCCCTTCAGATATTTAATAGATCTATCTGCAAGTTAAAAGGATATGGTTGTGGGTTTCAATTCTCCCAAACCTGATTCTAAGAAAACAGAGTAAGGCATTAAGTTAATACTAGCACCTAAGTCAAGCATAGCCTTAGCTACCCTATCCCTTATAATGATGTTAATAATAAAAATTTCTAGATCTCTCAACTTTGTGGGTAGGTTATGTTGAAGTACCACACTAGTAGTTTCAAGTACCACTACTCTCTCATTAGGCTCATACCTCCTCTTCTTGGTGTTTAGTTCCTTGAAGAACTTTGCATAAGAAGGTACAATTTTTATCACCTCAAACAAAGGTAAATTAATGTTAACTTTAGAAAGTATATTAAATAGATTACAAAATTGCTTATCTTGCTTCGCATCTTTTAAATTGTGTGGGAATGGTATTGATAGTCAGTATGGCTCCGTTGACTTGTGTAACTGTGGAGTGTCAAATGACTCTCCAGTTGTTTCCTTGGAAGGCTCATCAAGTTTGGCACTTGTCTCTTCACCATGTTTGAAAACTATGTTTTCACTTTCCATATTCCCTGCACTAGATGGTAAATCAATAAAAATTTTAGGTAATTTTTTAGTAACCATCTTACCACTTCGAAGGACTATGATAGCCTTTGTTTGTTATGGTTAACTTGAAGATTTCCTTTTTTTTTTTTGCATCTACTCAGCTAGATTCCCGATCTGAACTTCCACCCTTTTCATAGAAGCTTCCAAAGAGTCCAACCTCTGATTATTTTCAATCTAATTTTTCTTAATAACTTAAATAAGAGCATTCAAGTTATCCTTTAAGATTGGTCTATTAGGTTTATTTGGTGAAAATATTTTAAGTTTGGGATTGCACTTGGTTTTGGGCAAATGTTTGGTTAGTGTTTGACTTCCAAGAAAAATTGGGGTGATTTCTCCGACCAAGGTTGTAGGTAATGGAATAAGGGCATCCCTAGGTCTAGGTTTGTATGCTTGCATAAGATTAGCTTTCTGACTGGTACCTGCATAAGAATCATTTGCAAAAGAGAACATTTGCACCATGCCCATATACACTATCTACTCCACATACCTCTTGATTTGTCATTTGATGTGCATTCATGGTAGTGAGGAGTTGCACTTACTTGTCAATTCTTCAAGTTGCATAGCCATCTTATTGCCACAACCTATTTCATTGAGTCCAAACCTCTTTCCTCTAACAACCTCTTCTTGGGAATTATCTCCCAACATCTCATACAGATTATAAGTTTTTTCTGCTATTTTCTTCCCCATAGCTCCACCTTTAGCATTGTCATCTGTGTATTGACATTGTTGTGTCAACCCATCATAAAAGAATTGGTTTTGTAGCTATAACGAGAAGTGATGGTGTTGGTATTGTATCAAAAGAAGCTTGAACCTATCCCAAGCTTCATGAAAAAGTTTTTCACCCATCTATGAGAATGTAGCAATCTTGGTCCTTAGATCAACAGTCTTTTGATCGAAAAAGAACTTACCCATAAACTTATTATAAACTTCCTCCCATGTAGTCAAAGAACCCAGTGCCAGTGACATGAGCCAAGAATTAGCTATGTACTTAAGTGTGTAAGGAAAATACCTCATCCTAAGTTGATCCTCATTAAGTCCCTACAGTGGAAAAGTTTGCATAGTAGCATAAAAACTCGAATGAATTTCAAAGGATCCTCATTAGGAATACCTTAAAATGAAGGTAGCATGGAATAATGATTATTTTTCAATTCATAATTCCTAGCTGCCTCTCTTAGCTATATGCAAGACATAGTAGAGCTAATGATTGGCCTTGCATACTCCTTCATGACTCTCTATCTAGCTCCACCATAACACATAATCACTTGCATTTGAGGTTGTTCTTCAAGCTTTTAAATGTTAGTATCCAGCTTCCTTAAAAGATGTTTAATCTTGTGGATGTTGTCAATGAACGGAGCAAGTTTCATTCTCAAAGATCTCTTGGGTAGACCATTCATGGCCACCACCTAAGCTATAATTGATGTCCAAAGTGGGAAGCCGACAATGACAGTCTTGGGAGAGACTATACATTTTAAGGTTTTCGATTCGTGTCTTTATCCTTCTATATCTGCTATTGATGAATGTTTATTTGTTGATTGTTTGGATCCTATAATTCATGATACAATTGTGCAGGATAGAGTAGATGATAAATTGGAGGTAGCACTTACAGTTGGAGAGGTAGATGAAATTTTAGATGATGAGACGAAGGAGTATAGTGAGTTAGGTAATGCCACACCTATAGAGGACACTAGTACACCCTTAGATTTATTAGATGCCCCATCTGAGAAAGAAACTATCCCACTTGAGCTAGAACTATCTAAGCATATGAAATATGTATTTTTGGGAGAGAATGAAACATATTTAGTTATTATATCTTCTACACTCACCCAAAAACAAGAGGGAAAATTAGTTAGGGAGCTTAGGGAGATAGGAAAGTAATAGGATGGAGTATAGGGGACATTAGAGGCATTAGTCCAACAATGTGTATGCATAAGATTAATTCAGAAGACAATGTCAAACCAGTTAAAGATGCACAATGGAGACTAAATCCTATCATGCAAGAAGTGGTTAAAAAATAAGTTTTAAAACTCTTAGCTATAGGAGTAATTTATCCAATTGTTGATAGTAAGTGGGTTAGTCTAGTTCACATGGTACCTAAGAAATCTGGAGTAACTATGATTAGGAATGAGAAGAATGAATTAGTGCCCACTAGGATAATTACAGGTTGGAGGATGTGTATTGATTTTAGAAAATTGAATTTGTACACCAAAAAAGATAAATTCTCCCTTCCCTTCATTGATCAAATGTTAGAAAGAATAGCTGGACATGATTTCTATTATTTTCTAGATGGTCTTTCAGGTTATTATCAGGTACCCATTGCTCCAGAGGATTAAGAGAAAACAACATTCACATGCCCATCCATACTTTTGCCTTTAGGAGGATGCCATTTGTACAATGCAATGTACCCGCCACCTTTCAAAGATGTATGATGTCTATCTTTTCAAACATGGTGGAGAAATTTATCGAGGTATTTATGAATGATTTTTCTATTTTTAGTAATTCCTTTGATGATTGCTTGCATAAATTGATTTTGGTTTTAGAGCATTGCATTGAGTGTCAAATAGGTTTAGGACATATCTTATCTAGGAAGGGCATTGACGTAGACAAGGTTAAAATAAATTTGATTGCAAAATTACGTATTGTCCAAAGATGTTCCATTTGATTTTACTGATGATTGCCTTGTTGCTTGTAATACCCTGAAAGATAAATTTATTTCTGCATCTGTTTTAGGGAAAAGAATGGATAAATGTTTACATGTTATGTACTATGTTAGCAAAACAATCAATGATGCCCAAATTAATTATTCCACCACTAAAAAAGAGTTTCTAGCTATTGTATTCTCACTTAATAAATTTAGGTCTTACTTGGTAGGAATTAAAGTTATTGTTCATTTGGATCATGCTGCTTTGAGATATTTATTAACTAAGCCGAATGCTAAGCCTAGACTCATTAACCCAACTAGGCAAATTGCATGTTATTAGCCTAGGCAAGTTCAAGGTCCTCTTGGGCCTTTGAATGGGCCTTCTTCTTTTTGGCCAACTCTTCCCTAATGGCCTGAAGATCCTTTTCTAGCTCCTCACGGGTTTTAAGGGCAACTTGTTCCGCTAAATTTTTTGAGCATGGAGAGAGGACAGTTTGGAAAGAGCTGCCTGATGCTCATATTTCTCGGTCTTTAGGTCATTCTTGATTTTTTAAGTTGGCACACTTTGAAACACCTATGAAGGCCATAGACTAATACAAAAATAATGAACACATAAATTAGACAAAGTGGTGAAAAAGAAAGTAATTACATTATCAGTGTGAAGGAGATCATCACTACCTAGACCAACTTGCGATTTGCAAGTGTGAGGGCGTCGACCTCTTTGCATAGGTCATCCCGAACGTCTTCATTTCGGCTAGTAGGCAACATATGGATGAACTCGTCTGTGGCAGTTGGATTCCCTAAGACAGTCTCCAATATGTTTAGCCCATCATTTGAACCCTGGACACTTTTTCCTTTGCACAGTGGTGGTGGATGTGAGGCCGTGTATAACAAAAAAGTAGGGGACCTTAAGACATCCTTGACATTTGTACCCTGTACTAGAGGAGGTGGGGTTGTCTTACTAGGGGAAATCTTCCTTTTCTTTAAACCGAACGAGGAAGGTCCTTTGGTAATTGCCTAAAAATTGTTGAACAACACATTCATGTCAACATCATTTGGGTCCATCTTTACAAGAGAAAACATGGATAATTAGACAAATAACTTTATTTATCAAGCGAAAACATAAACACAATCGATTAAAACTAAACCTTGGCTCACGAGCTCAAAATTAGACCCAAATTCTAAGGATGGGCTTTTCCTCGTAGAGGAACGATTCTGAGCTCAATTTATTCTTATAGTTGGTGGCCTAGCATCAGCTTGTGGCAAGGGTCCAACAATGTCAATCCATTTCGTGAAGTAATCTGTAGCAACTAGGAGAAATTTTTTATGTCTGATGCTTGTGGCAAGGGACCAACAATGTCCAACCCTCATTTATAAAAAGGCCATGGGCTCATAACCCAGGTCATAAGATATGCGGGGACGTGTGTAAGTGGGCTAAATTATTGACATTTGTCATAATGTCTAGAAAACTTCATATAATCAGTTAGCATAGTCGACCAATAGTACCCCTATTCTTTGCAATAGTTTATGACCTCTGGAGTGCAATTTGAATTCACATTCTTTAGCCTCCTTGAGAATATATGTTGTTAAGAATTCATTGATGCATAGTAATTTGGGCCCATAAGAGTTTTCTTGTATAACAACCCATTTTGTATAAAATAGTTGTTACTTTTAGCGATGATATCTTGGCTCCTTTTATTCTCAACAGGGAGGGATTTGTCGGTCAAGTAACTCAATAGAGGTTTAAACCAAGAATCTTTATCATGCTCGATTTGACTGACAACTTTGTTAGTTTCAACAAGACTGGCTTCAAATATATAGTAACACTGACGATTCTGTTTTGGGTCCTCATCATATAGGCAGTCCTCGTCAAATATATAGTACTGACGCCAAGGCTGCAAGTGCGTCCTCATAACTATTATTACTTCATGATATTTGTTTGACCTATATTTCTTCCAAAGCTTTGCATTCCAATTTAAACCTCTCAAGGTATCTTTCCATCTTGTCATCCTTTGCTTTGAACGAGCTTGTGTATTGATTAACAATAAGCGTCGAGTCACTAAATAATTCCAATTTCTTAGCCCTAAGCCCTTTAGTGGTGATTACACCAAAAATAATGGCCTCATACTCGACAACATTATTAGTAACCTAAAAGGCTATTTGGACAAAATATTCGTATATATTTCCCTCGAGAACAGTAATAAAAACTCTTATGTCGGCTCCTTTAAAGTTATTTGCTCCATCCAGACAGACTCGCCATTTACCGGTCATGTTCACTTAATGGTTCACATTGATCTCAAATCCTTGTACTATTTTCGAACAATCCATAAATTTAGCTACAAATTCTGTAACTGCCTGAGCTCTCACAGAAGTTCGAGGTTGAAATTTGATGTCAAACTCTACTAATTCAATAGATATAGTCACTAGTCTTACTGCTATTTTCGGTTTCGATAATACACTTTTTAGCAGGCTAGAGGTAAGGACAACAATTGTCTAAGCTTCAAAATAATGTCGTAGTTTCCTCGTGGTAACTTTAAGTGCAAAAGCTAGCTTTTCCAAGGTCAGATATTTCCTTTACAATTTGGCCAAAATCTGATGTCACGCCTCAAATAGTTGGTACATGAGATATAAGTATGAATAAAAATATATATAAATAAATAATAATAAATAAATATAAAATATAATTTTCCTTAAAAAAAATAATAATTTTGGGATATCCCTTTAAAAGAACAATAAATAGTTCAAAAAAATATTTTAACTAAGAAAAGTTCAACATAATATAACAAATAAACTTAAACGTAGGCAAATTATACATATTATACTTTAGTCTCAGCAATATCTCCTAAGGTACAAGATTCAAATGAAACTATTTAACTGAACATAAACCTTGAATTAGTTGTGTTCCTTCACAACTGAACCACGATCGCTCAGTACAAAACCTAATTTGAAAATTAATAGGGAAATGGGGTGAGTTACAGCTAGCTCAGTAGAAGTATACTCCATGCATAGTTCTTAAATAAATCAATGATGCATGCATAACCATTAATAAATCATCAACAGTATATTTGTAGTAGGGAGATTTCATTTTAAAACTCGGGCATACCTGTACTTCCTCACTTTCGAAACCGGTTGGAGTGCACATTCCAGGTATCCCATGCATGCTCATACAATCATAATGAAATATGCAATGTCCAATATAAAACACACGTGTATGCTATGCCAAATCCATATGCATTGGTCAACCCCAAAATACATGGGCACATGCGCGGTAACCTCCGAGATGCATGTGGGTCCACCTCTGACACCATGTATGGTCATACTCTGAAATACATATGGCACATGTATTGGTCAACTCCAAAGTACATAGGTCCTCATCTTAAGGGTCCTCATCATATAGGCAGTCCAACTCCAACTCCGAAACACAATGGGGGTCCAACTTCGAAGCCCATGTGCGGTCTATGGACAATCTCTGAGATACATGTGAAATATAATGCGTACTTGTAGTCATCAAAAAATATTCTACTACATCTGGTAGCCCTGGAGTACCAAAACTCCGCAAGAAAACTATATAGGTAATACTCCCCACGAAAATAATTTATGATGCATGCATAAAACCTCAAATTTCATGTAAAATATTTTAATACCCGTAACATATGAAAAATATCATCTATGCATATAAAATATTTCCAACGGGTACTTTAATTATAAAATCATTCATGTACAGTCATGGAATTGATTTTCATCACTCTTAAATATATGATGCATGATATTTTCATAAAAATAATGCATGCAGAAAAAGTAAAGTAATAACCCCTACTTGAAGAGGAATTTACTTGCACACCCTTTCCGTCAAATTGTTGAAAAGGTCTTTGACCTTCAAAATAAAACATTTAATTAAGCTCCAATCCTTTCAAGAGTTTGAGAAAGTAAAATAAAAAATGCGAAGGAAAAATTTAAAACATCGTTGATATCTAAGGTCGGTCTTTATCTAATTGAAAAATTGATGTTAATCTCTCAAACTTACACGTATCCTCGAAAATGTCACCTTCAAACCAAACCCTACCCTTTAACCAAATCGGTGATGAAGTAAATGAGACCCAAAATTAGTTAAAAGGTACATCAAAACAACAAAGATGAAATCTGGTTATTTTGGACATGAAACATTATGATGAAACAATTCTTAACCTCCAAAACTTAGTTTGATACGACAATCATAACTTTATCCAACCTATCTCAGAAAATTGAGTATAATTTTCTGTAAACTTAACCAATTCAAATTCTGTAAAGAGTTTATTAAACTAGACACTCCAATATTTAAAACAAGGTATCACACACACAATTCACATTAGAAAAACCTGCTCAAATTGTAGAAATAACGACCAATTAAAAAAAGTTTTCAAGTTAAATTTCCAACAGAACATATATTGGTAAAACATGTATAACTTTTTGTAGAAATTTCCAAATTCAATTTTGTAAAAACCCACATAAACTAGACATTCCCTGTTTGAAAATAAATTATTAGCCACTCACTAATTGTTCAAGAAACAACCCAAAAAAATTAACATAGATAAAATTTTCATACATACCCTAGAAATTTGTCTATACCTTTCTACAGAAAAACCCAAATCAAGTTATGTAAAAAGCCTAAAAAACTAGTCATCCATACTCTTCAAACAAGGTATGGCACAAACCCTAAGTCAATAAGAAACAAACCCATTTTTGTTTTGAATTTTCCAAAAATAGTTTTTCAAAAGTGAAAGAGAGACAGTTTTTGAGTCATCCTTTACATGAATTTTCCCAACATAATTTATGCAGATTTTCAGTCCAAAACAGCTAAAATCAAAGAATTTTTTAGGCCTTACCTAAACAAAGAACATGCAGAAGGAGAAGGAAGATCAACCACCACCCAAGGAGGAGTTCTCTTCCACTCACTCTTGGTTTGGAAAGGTTGGGGCTGCCAAGCAAGGAAAAGGAGAAAAAGGAAAAGAGAAGAAGAAAAAGAAATGATGTGTGAAGAATGAAAGAAGATAAGAAGAAAATGGGTATATAGGGCTTGAGTTGAAAAAAGACTAAAATGCCCTTCCCACAACTTAAAGAACTTTCTTAAGAAATATGGGTAATTTGGTAATTTTCACCCAATTAGACCAAAATTTCCCAATAACCGAATAAAGCCAAAGAGGTTATTTTAAGAAGTTATAAATTGTTTATGAACAAAATTTTAAAATTTAAAATATTTATTTTCGTTATTTAAGAAAGAACAAAATTTTAATAGGTTTATAATGTAAAATACAATTTATTGAAATAAATAACAATATTTATTTATTATTTTTTAATTATTTTCCTAAAATATATATTGAAAAATTTGGGTCTCACATTTGACTTTCATAGAGATACAAAATCTCGCTTGGTGAAGGGCTACTGAGGACTGGTGCACATCCGAGGTAATATTTAATCTTTATGAATGCTAGGTCGCATTCTTCATTACATAATTAGGTGGTATTCTTTTTCAAGAGTTTGAAACATGGCAAACATTTGTCCATGTATCTTGATATGAAGCGATCGAGGGCGATAATCCTCCCATTAAGTTGTTGAATCCTTTTCAAATTTGTGGGTGCCTTCATGTCGAGTAGGGCCTTGATTTTTTTGGGGTTAGCTTCAATTCCTCTAGTTGAGATCAAATAACCAAGGAATTTTCCAGCATTGACCCCAAATGTACATTTCCTTGGGTTCAACTTCATCCTATATTGCCTCATTATTTTGAATGCTTCTTCAAGGTCTTTGATATGCTCATTCTTATTTTTTGTTTTGACGACCATATCATCCACTTATACTTCCATATTTATTCTGAGCATGTGTTTGAACATCCCATTGACCATGCATTGATAATTGCACTAGCATTTTTCAAACCAAAAGGCATTCGGTTATAGCAAAAAGTACCTTCTTCTGTGATAAAAGATGTTTTTTCTTCATCCTCTTTGTCCATATGAATTTGATGGTAACCTGAGATTGCATCCAAGAAGCTCATCAAAATGTATCCAGATGTTGCATCTATGAGCTAGTCTATATTTGGTAGTGGATAACAATCTTTCATGAATGCATCATTCATGTTGGTATAAGTGACGTACATTCTTGGTTCTCCATTTTCTTTTTTAACGAGGACAACTTTTGAAAGCAAAGTGGGGTAATAAACCTCTCTTATAAAGTTGGTGTGAATCATTCCACTTGTGCTTTGAAAACCTCATTTTTTTCTCTAAGGAATTTTCTTTTCTTCTGGTGGACAGGCTTCTTGTTGGGATCAACATTTAACTTGTAAGTAATGAATCCTTGCTTTATTCTAAGTATATCCTCTAGTTTCCAAGCAAAGACATGTACATTATTTCTTAAGAATATGAGGAGTTCACTTTTAATTTATTCTGGTAGGTCAACATTTACTCTCAACAACCGGTCACCATCTTCTTCTAGGGCAGTCAACTTGACTTTATTTGCATTGATAATTTTCACCTAATTTTTTTCTTTTTTGTGTCGACTTATCTTGTCAACTCCTTTCATGATTGCGTTATAACAACTCCTTGCTCTTCCTTGATCTCCTCGAATTTCGAGGACACCATTATCTGTTGGATATTTAACAACTTGGTGATATGTTGAGGGTACAACTTTCATTTTATGTATCCAGGGTCTTCCTAAGATTATTTTGTAATGAGCAGGAGAATCAACTACCACAAAATTAGACATTACCATTAACCTTGGTGCATTGACGGGTAATTTGATCATACCTAATGCATATGATGTGCTATTGTTGAACCCAACTAGAGGCATCTCCTTTTTTATCATATCTTCTTCCCATAATCCTAAGGCATACAAAGTGGAAAGGAAAAGCAGATCGACTGGACTTCCAGTGTCGACCAGTATACGACAAATGTCGCAAGGCCTGATTCTCCATGTGATGACTAGGGGATCTTCATGCGGACTAGAACTTCGCCTTTCTCATTGAATATAATAACATCTAATTTTGACCTCCTTTTTGTGTAACAACATCAACCCTCCAGATGCCGATTACTGCTATGGCATATCTTTCTCAGGCATTATTTAAGTCACAGCCATAACTAGGTCCTCCATGTATCGAATATATTGTTCTTACATTATTTGCATCATGTGCTCTGTTGGTTTGAGTATTTATGTATTTCTATGGTTTGGTAGCGGTGTAGATAAAGTCAGTTTACTTCTTTCTTGTTGAGGACCAACACCTTTATTGTTTTCTTCTCCAGGTCTCTTAAATATCCTTTTGAAAGTAAGTCCTCTAATTCTTTTTTAAGTGTCTACAATCGTTTGTTTCATGACCAATGTCTTTATGAAAAACACACCACTTAGTAGTATCTCTTCCCGATGCTCTCATTTGCTATGGCCATCCATAGTATAATTATCATGACAAGTGGTACCAGAGCACTTTTTGCATCTTTTTTGCCCACATACCAAAAAATTGATTATTTTTGCATGTATAGTCAATTTTCATAATGGGTGATGCCAAGCCACATTTTGCAAGTTTTCGCACAAATACCCAAAAATTGAGTATTATTGCATATGTAATATAATTTTCATGATGGGTGACACAAAAGAATTTTTTGCAACTTTTTGGCATATAAAAAAGTTCAATATTTTCCCATCCGAAGTGCAATTCATGGTTGGCGGTACTGGATGACATTTTGAAACTTTCTTGCACGTATACTAGAAAGTTATGTATTTTTGCTACCCTAATAAAATTTTCATCACAGGTAGTAGCGAAGCACTTGTTACAACATTTTCTCACATATACCCAAAAAATTGAATATTAACGCATTCGTTGTGCAATTTTCATAAAAGGTTACCAGAACACGTTTTGTAATTTTTTTGAACATATACCAAAAAATTGAGTAATCAAGATGGGTTGTATCAAAGTACTTTTGAATCCTTTTTTCCCATACAACCTAAAATTTGAATTTTTGTATACATAGCATGGCTTTCAATATGTGTGGTAGTGGAGCACTTTTTGGAACATTTTTGCACATATAACCGAAGTAAGTATTATTGCATGTGTATTGTAATTTATATAACGGGTCACAACGGAGAACATTTTGATAAGAAAATTTAGTATTTTTTTGATCCATATGGAAATTTTCATGATGGGTGGTATATGAGCACTTTTTGCAACTTTTTCACAAGTACACCCAAGAATCGAGTATTTTTGCATGTATATTGAAATTTTCATAATGGGTACCGAAGTACCTTTTGAATTTTTTTTTGCATATATACCAGAAAATTGAGTATTTTTACATCCAAATTGTAATTCCCATGATGGGTTATACCTAGACACTTTTTGCATCTTTTGCTCATATATCCTAGACTATGTATTTTTTCATCCAAAGTTCAATTTTCATGATGTGTGGTAGAGATGCATTTTTTGGGACTTTTGAGCACATATATCTAAAATTTAGTATTTTTGCATTCGTAGTGTAATTTTCATGATAGGTGGTACTTAAGCATTTTTTGCAACTTTTTTGCACATATACCGAAAATTAAGTATTTCTAATATGTATGCAATTTTCGTAATGGATGGTACCGAAGCACTTTTTGGATTTTTTTGCACATATACCAAAAAATTTAGTAATTTTTTATTCGTAATGCAATATTTAATGAAGGGTGGTACCGGAGCATAAAAATGGGGGAATATGAGACTTTCAACAATTTCTACCGCCACTTTTCTAACATCATCATCATCACTTCTTACAATTTAGGCCATCCAATTGATGAAGAACTCCAAGTTGGGAAGATTTTTTACAAGCTGTCTCAACAGTTTAGAGAAAAGGTTGTTGTTATTGAAACAATATTTAATGGAGAACAGTTGATGGTTAATGAGATCATTGGTGATCTCCAAGATTTTGAGATAAATCACCTCCTCCCTAAAAGAACTTCTTCTTTGGATAAAGATTAGAGTCTTGCATTCAAAACTACCAAGACTCAGAAAGACAAAGAAGGAGCCTCTGGTAATAGGGATGACTTATCTAGTTTGGATGAGGAAGAACTTGTTTCATTGGCAAAGAAGTTCAATAAATTCTTTAGGAGATAAAGAAACGCTCCTGGTAAATCAAGAAAGGAAAGCTCTAGTCGAAGAGATTCAAGAGCCAGAGTTGAATACTCTAAAGAAGATGAAGACAGGCCTCAGCCTAGAGGTCAGGTATTAAGAGTACGAAAAAATCTTACACATTGTTGCTCAGTTTCGGTTAAAGAGATGAGAATCTTGCAAGAATGCCATGATGGCTGAGGCAACTATTTTGGATAGTAGCCATAATTTGGAAGAGGATGAAAGTAACTTTATTGCCTTTATAACAACTAAAGATGATCCTCCCACTACGACCTCTCAATCTTCATGATTCTTCAATGAGGACAAACACGAAGAGCTTCTGGACACCTACAATAAATTGCATAAGGAGCATGTTAAGATTGAGAAAGCTCAAAAGAAGGCTTTGGACAGCCTTAGGATAAAGAGAAAGAGCTTTGTGCTTTAAAATTTGAGCTTGAAAAGAAGCACTTCACTGAAAATAAGCCCAAAGTCGATATTACTAAGAAATGTGAGATTATGCAAAAAAGATTTAATGGCATGGTTGTTGAGGCTTAATCGAACAAGTCAAGAATGAAGTTTTTTGAACAGACCTTGAAGAGATTATAAAGTTTAGAAGATCAATGGATAGTTAGTTTGAATTTGTCAGAGGAGGAAGTTGAAAGAATCTCATTTATAGGAAAGAAGGTTAAGATCTTGGAAAGTGAAAAGGTATATCTTTCTCATGCCTTATCATAAAAGGATGAGGGATTGTTAGCTCTTTAAGATAAAGTTAAAAATTTGGGTAATTCTGCTGTATTTCTTGAGGCTTTCATTAAGAATGGAGTAACTAAGGACAAAAATTATGAGGGCTTGAAAAGCTCAAACAGTATAAAGAAAGCCTAAATCATTTCTCAACCTAAGTTGCACATATGATTTTGTCTCAAGAGACACCAAAATGGATTCTAAACTATTTTATAGACACAAAAATCATCAAAGCATGAAATTCATAGAAAACTTCTCAAAATAAGCATACAAGTTCACAAAGTTATGGCATGTGCATATAGAGAACCATACATACGCTTAATGAATACACATGTAATAATTACCACATTACTACTAATTTAAAGTATAAAAACAACATAAACTAACTATAATCTAACAAAAGAAACAAAAGTTTTCCACCATCAAACTTAACATACATATTGTCAACAATATGTGATAAAGGAAATAAAAGCAAACAAAGGATTAGAAAACTCCCACAATATTTGAAGCTTTAGAATATTTGATTTGTGTCTCCTCCAAGCTCCAAGACTTCTCTTTATTACCTACAAAATTCAAATAAAATTATTCATTAGTACTTTAAACAATTGGGTTGCCTCCTAAGAAGCGTCTCTTTTTATAGTCGTTGGCCTGACTTTCCTTTTTTTTCTGCTTTACTCCTTAGGGTCCAAGGTACCCAACTTGACAATGGACATGAGTTTCTCCACCTTTCCTCCATAAAAATGCTTGAGTCGTTGCCCATTCACCGAAAATCTCTTCTTCACATTAACTTCTAACTCCACTGCTCCATGGGAAAATACTTTGGTGATGTTGAAAGGACCCGAACATTGTGATTTAATCTTATGAGGAAACAAGTTTAAATGAGAATTAAACAAAAGAACATGTTGTCCCAATTCAAAGTGGCAATCTACAATCCTCTTGTCGTGCCATTTCTTTGTTTTCTCCTTATAAATCTTGGGATTCTCATAGGAAAAACGATGAAGTTCATCAAGTTCATTCAATTATAACATTCCCTTCTCGCCAGCTACCATGATATCCATATTCAATTTTTTCAAAGCCCAAAAAGCGTTGTGCTCCAACTTCATTGGAAGGTGACATGCCTTCCTATAAATAAGTCAATATGGAGTCATCCCAATAGGTATTTTAAATGCCATTCAATATGCCCATAATGCATCCTCTAACCTTGTGGACCAATCCTATCTAGAGGAACCAACTGTCTTTTCTAGGATCCTCTTTATTTCTCAGTTTGAAACCTCCACTTGTCCACTTGTTTGGGGATGATATAATTGTGTAAGCAAACCAGATTGGAGGATTAGCTAGTGATGATCCCAATCTACATTTAGATTCATTCTTGAAAATATGTGACACATTCAAGATGAATGGTGTCTTGGACGATGCAATAAGCCTTCTTTTTTTCCTTTCTCATTGAGGGTAAGGTTAAGGCATGGTTACAATAACTACAAGCAGGGTCAGTAACTACTTGGAATCAATTGGCTCAAAAGTTTCTAACTAAGCATTTCCCACCATCAAAGACTGCAAAGCTCTGAAATGACATTAGATCCTATTAGCAACTTGATGGAGAATCATTTTATTAAACTTGGGAACTCTTCAAGGAGTTGCTTAGAAGATGTCCACATCATGGCTTACCCACTTGGCTTCAATTTCAAACATTCTACAAAGGTTTAATGGGTAAACAAAGGATAATTATAGATACAGTAGCAGGTAGGGCCTTAATGAGTAAAACTGAAGATGAAGCCTTTTCTCTATTTGATGAGATGGCATCAAAAAATTTCCAATGGCCAATTGATCAATTAAACCACAAGAGGGTAGCTGGAGTGACAAATGTAGAAACCTTAGCAGCTATACAAGCTCAAACAAATGCTTTACTGCTAAGTTTGACAAAGAAATTAGATGGAGGAATAGTAGGAGTAAACATGGTACAAAACCATTTGTGGTGTGTGATATTTACAATGGACGTCACTCTACTGAGGCATGTGTGAACTCTTTGGAAGCAATTAACTATATGAACAACAAAAATCGCTTAGGGAACCCATACTCAAGCACATACAATCCCGGATGGAGGAATCACTCCAACTTCTCATGGAATAACAATCAAGGGGGTAATCAAAACAACCGTCCTAATTTTCCACCGAGATTTCATCAAACACCACCTCATCAACAACCACCTTTGGATAAAAAGTCTACCTTTGAGGATAACACAAATGCTTTAATGGTGTTGATGAAAGACTGTATGCAACTCATGGAGCTTCTATTCATAATTTAGATGTTCAAATGAGGCAACTTGCCCAAGCTTTATATTCAAAGAACTCAAAGAGCCCTTCCTAGTGATACTCAAGTAAACCCTTAAGGATCCAATAAGGAGAAATGAAATGCACTTATAACAATGAATGGATATTTAGTGGAAGATGAAAGGAAGGAGGAAGCAGTAGTTGAGAAACCAGTCAAAAATAGTAAAGCCTATTCTTCAAGCATTCCTTTCCCTCAACAACTCAATAAAAGTAGTTTGAATGCTAAAGTGCTCAATAGTTTGGATATCTTTGATAACTTAAACATCTGTGATCCAATGATAAAAATAGTTAAGGAAACACCTTCCTACATGAAGTTTTCGAAGGAAGTAATTGAAAGGAAGAACCATTTGGAAAAATTCAGCAAAGATTGTGCAATTAAGGAGACCCAATTGCCACTTAAATGAAAGGATCCTGCAAGCTTCATCATCCCATGCATAATTGGACGCTTACAATTCAAGAATTCACTTTGTGATTTAGGAGCTATTGTAAACCTCATGCCATTATCCATATTCAAGAAACTTGGGATAGGAGAACCAAAGGCCACATTAATAATCTTGCACATGGTTGATGGAACTATCAAGAAACAAGTAGGGATGGTGGAAAATATCATGGTAAAAGTGGAGAGTTTTACATTCCCTACTGATTTTATTATCCTTGACATGGACAACAAAGAAATTCCACTATTTCTTGGAGACTTTTTTAGCAACCGGAAGAATATTGGTAGATGTAAAAAAGGTGAGCTAGTTATAAGGGTACAAAACAAAGAAGTCATGTTCAAGGCATTTAAACTGCCAAACAATTCATATTCCTCTAAGGAGGAAGTGAATGTCATCACAACCTAAGCAAAGAAGCCACCAAAGGTTGTAGAAAAAAGGAAAAATAATGGAAAGCACAAGAAGGAAATAAATAATGAATTCAAGCAAGTGTGGGTATCCAAACACCCCCACTTAAGTAAGAGAGAAAATACAACTTCAAGTGGAACCAAGCGCAAGCAAGTGTGGATGCCCAAATAACCTCACTTAGGAACCAAGTAAACGAACATCGTAATCAAAGAAAATGTCAAATTGGTCAACAAACATGCAAATGAGACCAAACACAGCAAGGAAAAAAAAGGGGTCTCCTTTTGGAAGAAAATCAAAGACAACAACATTCCAACCCCCAAATAATGCATTTGCAGGTTTGTTTAGCCAAGGACGTAAAACGTGGCACTCGTTGGGACGTAACCCAGTGAATTTTTACTCATTTTTTATTTATTTTATTGTGTTTAATTCATGCATGTCTAACATAGATTATCTGTTGTTTACTAACAATTTTTTTTTAGTTTTATAGGTTGAGTCACGAAGCACATAAGTCATAGTCGTGATGCCATGCTCTCGTGTTGTTCAATGCAAGGCTCTAGAGTGAAAATTGAAAATTGCTAAATTAACTTGAGTCGTGGCGGTGAAGACATTAGGTAGTGGCGTTATGCTCTTGGGTTGAAATTGTAAAATATGAAAACTTACGTGAGGCATGACGGTGAATACTTTGGGCCACGACGAGGGGCTCTAGGGTTGCAAACTAGGAATACACACAAGCTTGCCCCGTGATGTGAAATAACTAGAGCTGTGGCTCGAGAAAAATTTTAACACTAAAACCTTCCCCCCATGCACTTTTAGAAATTTTTCCAACTTTTCCCATCTCCCTTACACGAACACATCCTAGCCCAATCACCAAAAATCCCAAATTTTTCACACAAATTACCCAAAATTTTCACCTATTTTTACACCCTCATCCCCATTGGAGTGATTTTTGTGTTTTTGTAGAGTTTCAATAAGGATTACAAGAATTTGGGGGTTGGTATCTTCATCTTCTTAAACTCAAATTCTCTAGTAAGTGACTCCATTATCCTTTTTCTTCGCTGGTTGTGTGTATTTTTGGATTTTAATTTAGAGAAATTGTGGAGTATTTTTGGATTGAACACAAACCTCAAATTGGAGTGTTTAAGAATTTTTAGGGTTTAAGTTGAATTATAAGATTGTATGATTTTGGTGAAGTTTTTAGGGTAGTGGTGAATTTTTGCTAAAATTTTTTGATTTGGAATTAAATTGGTAAACCAACCTAGCATTGGCCCCTAAGAGAAAACAAAGAGACAAGGGCAACCCATGACTAGTGAAGAGTATGATAGGACAAAATTTGTGAGCTTCCTACTCAAGAGCATTTTCATAAGGCTGTATCATACCATAGGAATTGCATTCCCAAGAGAGGAGTGGAATTTGGCACTGTAATATACAAAGATGTCACTGATGTAATAGAAGCACTAGGCTGGAAATACTATGTCAAAACCTCAAAATCGGGTATAGAGGGCCTTGTAAGGGAATTTTATGAAAATGTACCCTAGGCAATAGGTGATAAAATAAAGGTTAGGGGAAAGTGGTCTGTTTTGATACTGAGACAATAAATAAGTGCTATAACATGAGGTCGGGACCGAGGGGTTTATGAGGAGTTTCTATAATCTTCAATTGATTACGATGAGGTCATTGGGGCTTTGACAATTGAGGCAACCATATGGGAAACAAATAGTGAGTGCCCAAAAGAATTTGATGCTAAGGGGCTTACTTAAAATGCCCGCATGTGGCAATACTTTGTGTGTTCAAAATTGATGCCCACTACCCACTATAGCATTGTGACAAGAGAACGGGCATTGGTGCTTTATGCCTTCTTTAGTGGCAAACAAATGGATGTGGGTGCCATTATAAATGCTAAAATCAAATTATGTTGTCACAAGTTTAGATCCGGCTATTCATTCCCACAACTTATTACACAGCTATGTGACAAAGCCAGAATTCAGACAAGAGAGGGTGAAATAATTGTTCAATTAGGTGACCACAAGAGAGGTTTAAGCAATTGTGTAGCCAGGTGATCCACTAACCCTTCCATTCATAGACAACCTTACAAGTGGCTCTAAAACCACCAAAGCTGGCAAGAAACTCACAACTTCAAAAGCACCAATGAAAGAGAAACTACATGCCCTACTACAAGATAGTAATGACATGAAGGCATTCCTTGCTCAGCAACAACAATGGCTAAGTGGCAACATACAATACCAATCAGACTGCATGCAAGCCTTGAACATGTAGCAGAGAACTCACCTCATGCACCATGGCTATGACTGTAGCCAATTGTCCAATTTTTCCACATACACTACTACAAAAGTGATTTTTCTTGACATAAATTTGTTGTCAGTTTTTTCAAAAACTGACAAAATATGATATGTAGTGGGTTTTTAAAAAACTGTCAAGATATATTATAACTACCTTGAAAGTTTTTTGTAAAAATCGTCAAGAAAAATAAGCTATAATTATTCTTATTTAATCAGCTCCCAAAGAAGAAGAAGAAAAAGGAAAAAAAACAAAGAAAAATAGCCATCGTCGCCCCTCAACGATCTTGCATCCTTCTCAACAACAACCTTCTTGCATCCTCTACCTTGAAATGAGAACTGATCATGTAAATTCTCCACCTAAGGAGAAGGAAAACCAACATAAAGAACATATGAAGTGATTGCTGAAGAAAATGGCTTCCAATAAGCAAAAGTGGCCCTCCTCAACAACAACCTTCTTGCATCATCTTCCTTTTAGCACTCTTTTCTCTTCCTTTTAGCATTACTAGCCATCATCGTCCCTATTCATGGCCCTTTCCACTAGTGGCGCACCATACACAAATTCTAGAGGCCCATTGCATTTTGACAACAAATTAGGGAAGAGACGGTGCCCTGTTCTCAAGGGCTTGCAGGTAAGGTTCTTTAGCATTCTTATCTACACAATTTAACTATTTAATTTACTTTACTTAAGAGAAACAAAATTTGAAACTTGTAAGTACACAAGGTCTGTTTGTGATGATATCTATTTGTTAAATGCTAATAGAAACTCATGAACCAAAATCCCTTTTTTGCTTCTTTTGAGATCAGGTTCAGTATTGTATATATTTTTATATGTATATGGATTTATATGAGGATTTGTGGTTATGGTTTGCTTGGCACCAAATCAAAGCTTGTTGTGAGTGAGACAAATGCTTTGCATATAAATTTTGGTTTATGGATTGCTCCCTAATGTGTTTGAGTATAATAAATCTTTTGTCACACTAATTCATTTATATATATATGTATGACAAGAAGGGTAAAATACTCAATGTTTAAGCAAGGAAGAGGATGAAAAAAGAGGAAGTTTGTTGTTTCAGGGCCAACTTTTTGCTATTGATCCCACTGCATCTGTTGAGCCAGAAAAAGTTTATTCTCCATGAAAAACATTACTACCATAGTTTTCAAATTCTTTACATAAATTATTGTTATTATTTTTTTTGTATAATTTGTTTTTGATACAAAGTTACTCCTTATGTAATCTAGAAAGAATTTTAGGAAATTCTAAAGCCATAATTACGGGCAAATTACAAAGAATGCCTCAATTGAGGTTCGAATCCCTTCTCTGTTTCTTTTACCAAATGATATTTGGAAATAGGAGGATTTGAATTAATGCTTTGGTTGAAGAAATGTCAAAACTTTATTTGTTGATACTGAAGTTCGATAGTTAGAATCCTACCATATAACAACTAGAGTGATCGTCGAGCAAAATATAGATTGTGACTTAAAGTATTGCATGGCTAGATAATTCTCTCTCTAATATCACCAAATGAAGATTTTAATTATAAGGCATATCACCTCCTTTGTCAACAAGTTATTTTGCTCATTGATTTCTTTCTCCTACCATAAAATAATATAAAAATGATATATTATTTTATTTCTTAATTATTTGAAAATGAGTGCTTATAAACTACACCCAGAGAAAGAAACTAAATAATAGCTTTGTTTTATTATTGTTATATGCATAAACAATATTTTTTTAAAGTTTACCCATCATTCCTTATAATGTAACTTGGATTCTGTGTGTTTTAAGTTTAAATTTTATTGTTTAATTTTTTTATAGTATTAAACAATATGTATTTACTAATTAAATACATAATTGTTTTTTTTCATTTGTTGTGTGATAGAAATGGATAAGTTATGGATGAGAAAGTCTAGACTTTCTCAATAGTATATGGATGGAGTAAATAATTTCATCAACTTTGCTTGGCTGCATGCTGATGATTCGAATGCTATTCGGTGCCCTTGTGTCATTTGTACAAACTTTGAATTTCATAACGTCGATGAGATAAGAGATCATCTTATAGAACATGATATTCTCCAAGGTTAAAGGAGTTGGTTGGCGAAACTGATCCTTGCGAAACCGATCCTACTTCACCCATTGGAACCGACCTACTGATATCATAGATGAAACCATTAACTTGGTTCGTGCAATGGGAGATGAAGAAAATATTGACCTCAAAGATTTTAATAAATTGTTGGAAGAAGTGGAGAAGCCGTTATATTTAGGTTGCACAAGTTAAACTAAGATGTCTGCAATAGTTAAACTATACAACCTAAAAGCCAAGCACGGTGTGTCGGATAAGGGATTTACTAAATTTTTAATAGCGTTTGGTGAGATGCTCCCCACTATAAATGAGTTGCCCATTTCCAGGATGAGCACAACAAGAAGTTCATCCATTGGATAGGTGATAAGGTTCATCATGAATTACAAGCTGAGGGAAATACTATAACAAAAACTATAAGATGGCTTGCGCATGGACCTCATCTTGAGGCTTTCACATACAAAGGTTATGTCATTAATGGATGTCAATTTTCTACTAAGGCATGGGATGACGAACATGTTGTTCAAAACAGTGGGGTCATGGTAGTTGCTAAAACTTGGCCATTTTCTAGCTCTAAGGATAGAAATCCTATCTTATCTGATTGTACATATTATGGGACAATTAAAGAGATATGGGAAATAAACTACCACGTATTTAAGGTACCGTTGTTTTTGTGTGATTGGTATGAAAGTAAAACTAATACTATGGTACAAGAGGAGCTTGAATCTCGTTGATCTTACTAAGATACGTAATCGAAATGATCCATTCATTATGGCTCCTCACGTGAGACAAGTATTTTACATACAAGATCCAATGGACACCAAATGGTCGGTTGTATTATTGCCTCCTAAACGTGAGTTTTATCAACAAGATGATGAAGAGCTTGGTGAGATTTTTGCAGAACATGATTCATTTATCTCTAGGATACCAATAGTAGACAACGATGTGGTTCTTGAAGAAGATGATAATTCAATTTATGCTCGCAACCACACTAATGGTATCTATGTAAATCATTGAAGCAAACTTCGAATTAATAACATAAGAGTTATTGTCATCCTAACTTTGTTTTTTGAAATATTTAGTTTCTTAAACACCACATACTTGAATGTTTAGCTTTTTTGAATTTATAACTGCACATTTTTTGTTGTTTTCATTATAGTTTTCCCTTTCATATTCATGGCTAGAGAAAAAGATATGACACCTCATCATGATTATTTTGTTAGTGACAATGATGGACCACCTGTTGACAGTTTGGAGGGTGAAATTTCAAAAGAGGATGAAGCAAAGAAAAAGCAGAGGGGCATAATAAAAATGACATCTATTGCTAAGGGTATGCCTGATGGAAATAAGATAAGAGTTAAATTTGATGAATAAGGTAATCCAATTGAAGATACAGGAACAAAATGCTCTCTTACATTTGTGTAATGGGAAAGTAGTGAATATTACATGTAAGATTGGCATAAAGCTAACAAGGATGAGAAGGAAGCCATTTGGGTAGATGATAATGTAAGTGTATGAGTTTACTATGCTTTCTATCATACTATAAATACTTACCAATTTTGTTTTTATTTTACTTTTAAAAGAGATATACAATGTTCCCAAGCAATTTAAGAAGAAGTGTTTGAATTACATTGAAGTTTTAAAGGTTTTATCAAAATATTTTATTTTCATTTGTACCTTGGTTATGTTTGGAGAAATTTCTGATACATTTGTAATTCCTAATATTTGAACCATTGTGATTTGATGTATTTGTACTATTTTAATGAATTTTTATTGTATGATTTAAATTTTTTATGTTTTTAAGAGATATCTCAATTTATTAAGCATGTTTTAAGAATTATTGTAAAGGTTATTAATAAAATTTATTGTTGAATTGTCCTTCCTATCTATTTCCCTCTCCCATTTTTATTGGGCGTGACAAATTGGTATTAGAGCATGGTTTTGATCTCCTATGAAAGTTTTTAATCAAAACTCTTTTGATTTCTTAACTATTTTTATTGTCTCAACATGCCTCCAAGAAGAAGAATGGTCAGAAGTGAGCCCAACTAGGGTGAAAATTATAACCAAGGACAACATAACCTACTTTAAGCATTACATAGGTTGATTACATGAGGCAGATATCTCAAATAATGAGGTATATCTTACAACCTTAAAGAGTTTGAGTTTGGACCTTGCAGAAGGATGGATTCAAGATGTAAGTCCTGTGAGTCCTTTTGTATTTTTGTTGCATTCCCGTGTGCAAAACAAGGAGTGTATTTATTTTACTTAGTATTTTTGTCTACCTCTTTGTACAGTGCTTTGCTTGTAATCAGTATCGCACACACTCACGTAGTACTTAATACTAATGTATGTTTGTATGATACACACACCTGGGGTGGTTGGGAGCATATTTATTGCTTATTAAAATGTGTTTTTACTTGCATGTGTTTTCTTTATTTGGTGGGTATTTATGGAATTTTAAAAAGCTTGATTTAATTGGCTCGTCGGGGTTTGGCAGATGTCTCGCCGAGGTGGTTGGTGAAGGGTTAGCGAGGGTGCATAGGATGGAATTGTGACTCGTTGGACCTTGCTGATATCTCATAGGGGGTTTGTTATGGTGGTTAGGGAAGCCTCGAGGGGGTGTACATCGACGGGTGGACGAGGGTCCTGGAAGCTAAAAACTTAGCTATAAACATCCCCTTGTCTCTATTAATTAATGCACCTTTTACACTTCTTTAATCCCTTTTTCTTATATTCTTGGAGCTTATTTGTGTGTTTTTATAAAACTTATTTTGCGTAAACATTTTTTTATCAAAAATATATTTTTCTTGTATGACTAATACTTGAGTGTTATTCCATATTAGTGATTCAAAGGTGGTTATTCACTTGGAGATTTTGGTGAATTAATTTCAAAAGGAGATTTCATATTTTCAATACATTGAGTGTTGTTTTTGTATTAAGATACGATGTGGTAGTGGAGTTTGTTAAAAACTTTTTATCAAACGGAGTTTCAGTAATAACAATACATTGAGTGTATTTCTATATTGTTATTACGAGGTGATGTTTCCGTATTAACATAGTAGAATGTCTTTCCTTATTATTGATATGAGGTATTTTATCCTAAAATCATATTTTGGGTAAAACTACATATACTGCTGTAAACGCACACTGATTACAAGTATTAGCTTCACATTGCGTGGTGGTGTGGCTCTAGAGGTAAGCCGAATCTAGTTAGGATGGAAGTAGCTGTGGAAACAGCTGGTGATAGCAGCGTAGGTAGTTAGGATAAGTGTCTCGACTGATAAAGGTATTCAGAGTCTTACCTTATTGAGTCTGTGTTAACTGTTTTTCCTTTTATAGTGAATTTGGTTGTTGAGTGGTTGACTTAAGTAACTCATGGATGTTACCATTTAGGATTGAAACCTAAGTAGGTTTACCACATTACATTGTTGTGTTTGCTTAATATGCTGCCTAAGTTAGTACAATCCTAGTATATAGAGTATATGTGACCACATATGTAGTACATACAAAGATTGAAAAGCATTTACTGATTTTGTCATTATTGTTTGATATCTACCTTATTTTGTTATTCTCCACTTGCTTGTTAATTGTTACTTGTTTTCGCTGCTTGTACGAGAGGGGCAACACCTTAGGTGTTCGTATCACCTAGACTTGGCTATTCATTGAGTTAGAACTTCTTACACATGAGATTATGAAGAAGATGAATGCTCCAAATGCCTGTAAATGCTGGAGAACTAGACTTGCTGCATACAAGTTAAGTGGAGAGGTTGATTATTAGTGTGATTATGTTAGAAGAGGAAGAAACATTAACAAAATTACTTGGGAAGAGTTCGAGCAAATGTTCTACGAAAGATTCTGTAATGAACTCACGAAAGCAAATAAGGTGGTAGAGTTTATGAACTTAAAACAAGAAGAAATGTTTGTGGTGCAATATGAAGCATGATTCAACAACTTTTGAGCTTTCCTAAAAACACGATAAATCGAGACATAGATAAGGGTGCAAATTTTCTTATAGGTTTACGAGATGACAGTAAGGTTCAACATATGTATCAAGGAATTTGAACTTATCTTATAATAACAGCACAACATAGAGTTGAAAAAGTTCATCTAGAACAATCATCTAAAATGATCGTGACAACCCAAAAATCCAAGAAAAAGAAGAAAGAGAAGAATTTTTGGAACTTTGGCCTTAAGAGCCAACATCGTGGATCATCTAGGAGAAATTCATCAGGAAGTCCTAGATATCATCTATATGTATGGCACAATTATCAACAACCTGATCATATTAAAAAAAAATTTGCTTTCATTGACCAATGAATCAAGGATTTAAAGTTTGGTTGCAATCAACCTTTAGCATTGGAGCCCAAAATACACAAAGGAATTTTTCTAGGCAGAGTCAACAATCTCGATGGTAACCAAAACAAAATTTTTAGCAAGAAAGACAATCATTTAAAGAATAGTCCCCTAGACCCTATCAAGCTCCTAGATAATCTTTTCAACAACAAACTAACCCTATGTAGACCTTTTAGTGACAATAGTATGTATGTGGAAAGGATAAGGGTAAAGGAGTTGTTACAGAAGGACAGGATAACAATGACAAGCCTTTGAAATTTCTTGTATGCGTGAAGAACCAACAATCAATGATGTTTTTGAGAGCGTGATGTTGCTAGCCACTGACGCAGTTCTCATCACCAATTGTCTTTTTCTCACCACAAGAGTGCAAAGTCACCCACTCGAAGAACTAGCGTGAAACAATTTAGTCACCGTTCGTGGTATTTCACACTAGCTGACTACCTTCATCCACCATCTTTGTTGCTGTCGTCCAATAAGTCCACTAAACTCAACCACTGTTCCAACCTCAAATGATGATCCTTCGGCCAACAAATTTTTCATTCATGATGGTGTTTGCCATGAACTTGTCAGAGATGAAAATTGGGTGTGTTTTTATCATTTTTTCTCTTTCACTTTGTGAAACTAACTTGTGTCTTCATCATTTTGCTTTGATGTTTATTTATACTATTAGTGATGGACTCATACTGGTTAAAATTCAAACAAACTATTCGATGAAGTAATAATCAGGATTATAATCGGTGATGAATTTGACTCTTATTATTCAGTGAAGTAATAATCAGGATTATAATCAGTGATGAATTTGACTCTTAGTTTAAATCAATAGGTTAAAAACTGCATGCTTTGCCTATGCAATATTTTGTTTGTGGAATATTACATAAGTCACAACCATGCATAGAAAGTTTGTTTTAAGCATTACATATAAATATAAATATGGCGTAGAACTAAGTATTGTAAAAGTTAGTGTTTGAACTAACAAATATGAGAATAAGTCATTTTCAATTTGGTAGAATCTGTGTCTAGATTTGCATTCATTAATTCCTATAATTGTTACTATTCGATAGGTGAATAAGACTACTTTCTCTACTGCATGTTGTATAAATGTTGCTATCTGTAGTGATTATGAGTATGATTTATGAGAGCAGTGATTGAGATTTCTTTTTAGATAACTAAATTAAATTTAGGACATTCTTAAATATGTTTCTTGATAATCAGAATCCATTTCTTCTCCTTGTTCGGGTAACTAAAAATTTAGTTAATAAACTAGGCAATTCCTCTATTTTCTTACAAATATCACATGCACTATTATTTTCTCAATCTTTAGTACTTTTTTGAGTTGTTTTATTAGTAGTTTATAGGATTATTGCATCAAAATGTTCTCTGTAGAACAATTGTTCTTGAATTTAGTTTGACATGCAAATTAACCTTTATTGATTTTGTTTTACTGTGATGTTTATAAGATTTCCATTCTCTCTTGTTTGTTTTGTTTCCTTTTTATTTCTAGTACTCTCTTTGAAGTTCATATATTTCAGTCCTCTTAATTTCCAGCTCTTATTCTGGAAACTTAGTTGGTTATTCATTTGAGAATTAGGGGTTATTTCCCATTTGCGTTTAGGGTTTTCTCTTGACTAAATATGTGAGTTTGTTTATTTTTGTTTTAAATCAGTATTTTATATTAAACCTTATATCAAATGTTGCATTATTCAAGGTCCTGATAATTCTAGTTCAATCTTCACCATGGTTCAGCTTTACACTCATATGGCAAATATGTTACAAATCAAGTTTTAATTATATAGCTAGCTCGAAGTTACAAGCAGACAACTGTTAATTGATTCATTGTTGCATGTATATCTTATTTTGCTTTATGAGCTAGGTGATATGTGTCAAGAGGGATTCTCCTTAGATGTTTTGGTGAATGCTATTCCATTCCAGAATATTTTCTAACGATACCTAAGTTGTAACAAAAGAAATCAACTAAGAAAATAGTTCAACTAAATAAACTAAATTATGGTGATTTCATTTACCCACTAATGTGATCCTCTAATCCTACTCTGCTAGTTTTGTTCATTTTTATTTTTGTATTTCTATTTGGAGTCAAGGTGAATTTCACCTTTGACTGTTGAATCTTTTCACCAATATTCTTGGATTAAAATATGAGCATGTTGCTATAGAATTGTTACTTAGATAATATTGATCTCACATTAATCTAGTAGAGTTTTATTTTCAAGCTGTACTTATGAGAGGAAATTGTATTTAGAACATGTTACGTTTAAGGTTAAGAATCAATCGGATAAAGATTGTCGGTAACATTTATTTAAATGAGATATTATTAAGTGATCATAGTGTTAAGATGTATGACATTCTTAAAAAATGCAATGGCAGATTTTAGTCATTGTAGAAGAAACGTCAAAAGGATGAGTTGATAAAATATTTAGAGCAACAATTTTTTCATTGAGGATTCCAGACGCTATCTAAATTAGGAAGTAGACCATCTTGGATAGGTGTGCCTATGGAGAATTTTGACGTAGGGGTTATTACTCCACTTTTTATTCATGCATTAGTTTTACAAAAATGACATGCATCATCATATATATACAAATGATAGAAATTTATGCCATGTTTATACTAATTTCTATAAAAGTGTTAATAATGATGTTGTAATTAAAAAATACCTATTGGAAACAAATGCATCATGAAATGATTTTTGTGGGGCGTATTACCTATATAGATATCTTGCTGAGATCTACAAGTAAAACAAGTAATACTTTCCCATGTATTTTGGAGTTGACCAATATATATGGATCTGGCAAAGCATACATAAGTAATTTATATTGGACATTACATATTTTATTTCATGGTATCAGCGTGCATGGGGTACTAGAAATGTACATTCTACCCAGTTTTGGAAGTAAAGAAGTACAGGTATGCTCGAGTTTTGAAATGAAATCTCTCCACTATTGCTATACCATTAATGATTTATTACTAGGCATGCATGCAAAATTTTTAATGTGGCATGAATCATTGATTTTATTAAAAACTGTGCATGGAGTATACTCCTACAAAGCTAGTTGTAGCTCACCCCGTTTTCCCATTAACTTTCACATTAGGAGCTGTATTATTGTGGTAGTTGTAGTTGTGACTTGAGCGTGAAGCGCGTTCTTATGAAGAGTTCAATTAAAAAGGTTTTCTCTTAAACCCTATTTCTTTTATTAGTTATTCTCATTATCAAGTAAACAGCTAAGATCACTCTGATTTGGTATAATTGTTAATATTTGTAAACCTTGCAATGAAAGTCTTTGAGGATTTTAATGTGTTTTAAAAATGGTAAATTATTTTAAGGTATCTGAATTATTTAAAATTGAGTCGATTGATTTGAAGTTGATATTTCATAATTAATGAATTTAAAAAAAATGATTAAATTTCAAATTTTATCTATTTTCTTAAAATTCATGTACCCGTATTTTCGGGTGTGACAAATCATGAAACCATAGAAAATCCTCCTACCTTAAATAATTCCCTTGGGGTCTCAACCGACGCTCTTTATGTTTGTAAAAGTTGTTCAATCTAGCTACATAGTCATCGATTCTTAGCTGATCTCGTTATACTTGATATGAGTTATTTTGACATCATTTTAGGAATGGATTGTTAACCAATTACAAAGTATTTGTTGATTGCTTTGAGAAAAAAACTATCGTTCAAACTCCTATGGTAAGAGTACAATTCTTTGGAGAAAAATAAGTAAATCCAACCAGTACTTTTCTTAAGTGCAGCTTAAGAGGAAGATGGAATTAAGAAATTGTGGCTACATTGAAATCACTGAAAATGGATGATGATAATGGGAAAAACTTGGCAAATTTACTAGTGGTAAATGAGTTTTGGGATGTATTTTTGGAAGAATTACTTGGACGAGTGTCGATTCGAGAGATTTATTTTGTAATCCAATTATACTCAGAAATGACACCTATGAGAAATTAATATTATTAGAAAATAATTAAAAATTTATTTATTAAATTAAATTAAATTTAAATTATTAAAGTGTTTAAATGTGTTTTACTTTAATTAGCTAAAATAAATATTTTGTAATCTCAAATTTAATTTGTAGATAATTTATAATGACTTAAAATAATTTCTTTAATTTTATATACTTTTCTAGAAATTTTGGAAAATTTAGTATAAATTACCAAAATGCCCCTATTTTATTAAAAAACTTTTCTATTAAAGGGTAAGGGCAATTTGGTCTTTTATCACTCAAATGCTATTTACCTTTATTCTGTTGCTTCCTTCTTCGCATGTGGGTTAAAGGAGAGCTATGCTCCATGCCATTGAGAGAGAGAGAGAGAGAGAGAGAGAGAGGGTGAGTGAGGCATCGCCGACCACTAGCGTCCTCTTCCTTGCTAGTTGTCTCTTCCACACCGGGCAAGAACATGGCCTTCAAATGCCTTGAAAATCCAGTGTGAAAATTGTTATGCCACCATTCGTTCCAACCTCCAATGGCTTCCATTTCCACCAGTGCGAGTCCATAAGAGTTGAGTCCTCTCTCCCCCATCATCCTTTGCTGTTTGGCACCGTTCTCCATCGTCGTCTAAGACTGTGAAGTTTAGGTAAAATCGTACAAAATGCTTTCTTAGTCGTCTTTTAGTTGAATGGTGAATTTATGTGAATTACTTGATGCCTTGTGTTTCATTTGTTTATATTACGCTACATCATACAGGTCATAGAATAATATTTCATATTTTATTTGCGTTGCTGTTGCTTGCATTTCCTCGATGTTATTCGCTGTTGTCTTCCTTTCCATGTTGATAGTTTTCCTTGAAATTTGAACGTTTGTACAGTTCCTTAGCTCAAACTACTCAATTGGTTTCAGAATTCAGTGTGCTATAATTTTACTAGATTCCATATAGATTTCTTGTAATTAACTCTTTAGGGATCTAAAATAGTAATTGTTTATAATACATGTCTGATTTAATACTTATATGTTTTGGAATTTATAATTGAATTAAATACATTGATTTTATTTTGGAAAATTACCAAAAATAACACTCCTAAAACTTATAGTAACAAAATTAGCAGCCCAATAATATTGAATGTTCAATTTGAACGTAAAATATTGAACATTCAATATTGAATAGGTCTAAATTGTCGTCGTTCAATTCTAATTAGATAAGTGTTCAAAGAAAAATGACATATTAGTATTTTTTTTAATTGTTAAAATATAAGTTTGAACACAAGGGGTGCTAGTTTTGTTATTAGAAGTTTTGAGGGGTGTTATTTTTGTTGTTTTCCTTATTTTGTTTTCTTGGTTTGCAATCGGTGTTTATTTTTCTTCTTTTTGTGAGTGATTTGAATCAATGCATTAGATGTATGTTCATGTGATTGAGATTCCCATGTGGATAAACTTATTATTGGATATAAGTGTTGCAATGTTGTTAGTTAGTTGGCATTTCATAATAGCATAACAGAACCAACAACCAACACGTGCTTGTATTCATCTAGCCAATAGGTTGTTATAAATAACAACTCTATGTACGTGCATGTAATCATCTTCTGCAACAAGTTAATACAATCAGTTTTCTATTCTCTTAGTTCTCTCTTTTCTTCTGTTAATTGTTCTGTTAATTGTTGTGTTTCGTATGGTATCAGAGCCAAGAGTTTCAAGAACTCAAGAATGGCAAATTATAGTCAGACTTACAAGGATGCTCTGAACAGTTCACCTGGTGTATGTCCAACATCAGAAATACCTCCTGGTTGTGGTGTTTCATCTGCTGCGAATGATGTAAATCCATCAAGATTTCATGCTGTTCCTCAAGATTTTATCACAAATAACAGTTTAATTGATCAGCTATCACAAAGTTTATCCTCGTCACCTCCAATGAATGTCTCCTTATCTGTCAAATTGGATGACAACAATTACCTAATTTGTAAGGATCAAATTCTTACATATGTTACTGCCTATGGGCTTGAGGGTATAATTGATGGTTCTTTGGTGTGTCCTTCCAAGTTTCTTGCTTCTTCGGTAAATCCTAATCCAACTTTTCTGAATTGGAATCTACTAAACTCTATAGTAAAGGGTTGGATTTATGGCTCGGTTGCTATCTCCATGCTTGGGTATCTAAGCAGTGGTATGACTGCTCGGCAACAATGGATTGCTCTAGAAGAATGTTATTAAGCTAATGTACAGTCCAAGATTATGGATTTGCGTGATCAGGTTCGCACCCTATGTAAAGATAATATGACTGTTTCACAGTATATGATTAAAGCCAAGACTCTCTTTGGCCATCTTGCTTCTGTTGGTAGTCCTATGTCTGAGAAAGATTTGATTCACTATGTTCTTGAAGGATTGGGTCCCAGATATTTCTCATTTGTTTCTAACATGAATATGAGAGAGGTTCCACCTTCTATCAACACTTTGCATAGTCTTCTTGAAGGTTTTGTACGCAGCTTGCAGAAACAGTCGAATTGTGGCAATAGTGAAGTTTATATGGCTAATGTGGCTTCGTTCACTCATAAGAAAGTGCATAACAATCCTGGTTTTAAAAGTCATGGAAATAAGAGTGCTGATCAAGGATTTCGTTGGAATCTAAAACAGTTTTTGCAATCTGGCCAGTCTAATGCTAAAAATTTCTCAAGAAATGGATTCAAGAAACCTGTTGGTGATAAACCCATATGTCAAATATGTGATAAGCTGGGTCATAGTGCTCAGTCTTGTTTTGTGTTGCGAGATATACTTCTTGGAAAGATTACTCCCACGGCCTTAACTGCTAATTGTAGTGTTGACAGCACTAGTTCTACTAAGAGTGATAAGTCATCTTGGATACTTGACACAGGTGCAAGTCATCATGTGGCAGATTCTGATGACAATTTGATTACTTCAGCTCCCTATTCTGGCAATGAGGGTGTTGTGATAGGTAATGGAGTTAAACTTCCAATTCTTAATATTGGTAATACTGTGTTACACTCTCTTAATAATAATGATTGTGTTTTAACACTTAAGAATGTCTTACATACACCTGCTGCAGCTGCTAAATTAGTTTCTGTCAATAGGCTTTGTAAAGATAATCAGGTTTCTGTTAGATTTGATTCATCTGGTTTTTTTGTTAAGGATCTCAAAACCAAGCAAATCAAGATTCAAGGTCCCAGTGTGCATGGACTTTATAAGATTCCACCTTCTGTTGTTGATCAATATCAGATTACACAAGAGAGTGATCTTGGTAACTCTAGCCTGTTTCACACCAGTTTACAATGATGGCATGAACGTTTGGCTCATCCATCTTTTCCAACAGTTAAGCATGCCTTAAAGAAATATGTCACTGGTTCTCATGTTAGTAATATGTCTTCTGATAACAGTTCTTTTTGTAATGTTTGTCCATTAGCTAAGTCTCACAAATTGCCTTTCTCTAAGTCTCATGAGAGATTGAAAATTGCTTTTGAATTACTGTATTTGGATTTGTGGACTGCTCCACGTGCAATCAATACAAATGTTAGATACTTTCTTTCAATTGTGGATGATTTTACTCGTTACACTTGGATTTTTCTTTTGCATTCCAAGGATCAAATTACTGCTGCTTTTGTTCAATTTCAATGCATGATTGAAAGACAATTTAATACTAAGATTAAGTCTATCCAGACTGATGGAGGTTGTGAGTTTAAACCACTTGTCTCTCAATTGGCAAAACAAGGTGTTATTCATCATATGACCTGCCCACACACCTCTGCGCAAAATGGTGTTGTGGAATGTAGACATCGACGTATTGTTGAAAGAGGTTTAGCCTTATTGTATACAGCTCACATGCCTATGGAATATTGGCCCTATGCTATGAGTACTGCAACTTTTCTTCTCAATAGATTACCTACCAAGGTTTTATCTGGTATGTGTCCTTATGAGTTGTTGTTTGGTAAAGTTCCAGATTACAGTTTGATTAAAGTGTTTGGCTGTCAATGCTTCCCTTGCACTCGTTCGTATAATCATCATAAGCTTGAGCCAAGATCAGTTGAATGCATTTTTCTTGGTTATGGAATGAATCAACGAGGATATCTGTGTTTAGACAAGAATAGTGATAAAATTTTTGTGAATCGTGATGTTGTTTTTCATGAAAGTTGCTTTCCATTTGCCACTGAGTCTTTGCCAGAACAACGTGCTAATCAGTCATTGTCATCCTCTATTACTGTGCCTGGTGTTGTCCCTTTCGCAAAGCAATTACCCCGCGCCACTTCTGACTTTGCTTCACAGTCTGCTTCTTCTTTGTCTGTTGGTACACAGACAAAATTGATCACCAAACATATCGAAATTGATCACCACTTCTTAAGAGATCAAGTTACTCAAGGTGCTCTTCATGTTGATCATGTTTCTAGCTCTGAGCAAATTGCTGATCCTCTTACAAAGCCTCTTTCTTCTTCTGTGTTTTTGTCTCTTAGGCCCAAACTCATGGTAGTTCCTTTACCATTAGTTTGAGGGGGGATATTGGATATAAGTGTTGCAATGTTGTTAGTTAGTTGGCATTTCATAATAGCATAACAGAACCAACAACCAACACGTGCTTGTATTCATCTAGCCAATAGGTTGTTATAAATAACAACTCTATGTACGTGCATGTAATCATCTTCTGCAACAAGTTAATACAATCAGTTTTCTATTCTCTTAGTTCTCTCTTTTCTTCTGTTAATTGTTGTGTTTCGTACTTATCGACTGGATTATTTGTAAGTGAATAAAAAAATTGGAGTTCGTATTAAATAATTTCCATAGTTGTAGGGGTGGACACCATGCTTAGGCTTATTCATAAAATAAGAAGTTCAATTAAAGAGGTTTTCTTCTCAATTCTCATTTCTTTAATTAGTTAATTTATTTCTGTAAAACAATTTCTTTATGTTATTGTTTTTGTCCTACTATTTCAATTTTGGGAAAATAACAAAACTAACACCCCCAAAAATTATAATAACAAAACTAGCACCCCTGTGTTCAATTAAAATTGAACGACGATAATTTAGACTCATTCAATATTGAACGTTCAATATTATCCGTTCAATTAGAATTGAATGACGACAATTAGACCTATTTAATATTGAACGTTCAATATTTTACGTTCAAATTGAATATTGAACGTTCAATATTAAACGTTCAATTCTAATTGAACACAAGGGGGTGCTAGTTTTGTTATTATAATTTTTAGGGGTGCTATTTTTGGTAATTTCCCTTCAATTTTCAGTTCTATTCCTTTTTATTTCTTATTGCTACTGCGCCATTCTCCTTTTACTGTTTTTGCTGTTAGTTAGCATTTGAATTTTAAGGGTTATATCCTACAACTTTTAATCTATAAATGTTTTAAGGGTTATTTATCTTTACTGTTTGTTTATTAAACTTTATATATATATACATATATTTTCTAAGATGCTTTATGTGGACAAGTTGTAATACTAATTTATTTTTCAAATTGAACTTTATTATTATTTTTAGTTATTTATATTTTTACAGTTTGTGCAGTTTCTTGTGTTAATTGCCTTGTTTTGTTAGCAATTGATAATTTGTAATAACTTGCTAAACGGGTACTTACATAACTGGTGGTGCATTGAAAAAAAATAATGATAATTTACATTATCTTATCTGATATTATAATTGTGCTTGTTTTTAAGTGGATATTTCTAAGTAGATAGGTTGCATATCTTTACCAACATTTTAATAAAAATCTTTACTATTTTAGTTGGTTGTTTGCATCTTATTTCCATTTCAAGCCCTAACACTACGCCAAAAATCGCTTTTGAGGACGGTCGGCCATTTTTTTTAATAAATTAACCGTTATTGAAAATGTGTATCTGAAGTTACGATGACAGTCATAAATTTTAAAGTTATAATGACAGTCGTTTTAAAAATGACCGTCATTGAAACTTCAAAATAAGAAATAAATATTTTTTACGACAGTCGTTTAAATAATGCTAGTAATCAAAAACTTCTAAATAAAAAAATGTATATTCTATGACAGTCGATAAAAATTGACCATCGTAAAAACCTTTTAAATTAATAATACAAAATTTTCTCTTGTATTATTATATCACAAGTAATTAATATTCCTAGGGTATATATTGTATTTTACTTTCCAAAGTAACGACCCACCTCATTGCCGTTGCTTATGTGTGCTCATCGTCATTGTACTTATCTATCTCTCATGTTCTGGTACTACTCATCGTCAAACACAATAGCCAATGAGTTCGTCTGTTCATTTGCTCAAGTACGTGTCTACCAATTTATTTTTTCTTCTCTGCTAATCAACATTATCACAACGTTGCAACTTGGGTATATGTTTGTTAACTTAGAAAAACCACCTTCCTGATGTCTCCAGTTTATTGCTATTGCTGTTCATCCAACGGGGTCTTCTTATCACAAAATAGGTGTTCTACTTGCTGGCCGAGGTCTTATTCAAATATGGTGTCTTCTCAATGTCAGTGGGAAAGATAAAGAAATTTGCTCTCATATACAAAACCCAAAAGGGGGAAGACCTAGGAAGGAAAAGCCAATTGAAAAAAGGCCCAAAGGAAGACCTAGAAAAAATCCAAAGGCAGAAACTCTTAAAATCTTGGATAGCATGACGAAGCTATTGTTGTTCAAGTTCTAGAGAACTCATCCACCTTGCTTTCCATAAAAGGTGTCCTTGAGGATATAGGAGGAACTCTTATACCATAAGAGTACATGTACAGTGAAACTTTACCTCATAGAAGAAGCATGGAAGATGAGGTAAGTGATAGGAGTCTGTAGATTATATTGCAATTGTTATTGCTGGTTTAAATGAGGAAAAAGGTATTGATTGTGGATAGGATCCTGTAATGAACCCAATGATCAATTCAGGGTTCTTTGGAGGTTAACTCAAGCAGTAGTGTGATTCCAAAAATGTTGATTTGCCAAGAGTTGTGCTATGCCTAGCATATAATGGAAAAGCTGCATGGGATGTAAAATGGCAGCCTTCTGGTTTTCACAGTTCCAACTGCAGGCATCAGATGGGCTATCTTGCTATAGTGTTAGGAAATGGATCTGTGGAAGTGTGAGACCCATGCTTCAAATGTTTTAAATTTATGCTTGAACAAAATTCTCCACTTGAATAACATTGCAATTTCTTTTGTGCATTGTTTATGGTACTCTTATGATTAGGTCATTATTTTTTATCTAGATTACTTTGGAAGAAACATGTCCTGGTACAGATATCATTTTGAAGATATAAAGAATAGTGAAACTCACGTTAAGAATTTTATATTGCATTTGGATATTCAGAGTTGTAAAATTGTCAATAATCATGTATTTTAGTTTATGTCATCACTAAGAGATGATGATGTTTATAAAGAATAAATTTTGTTTGGGTCAAAATTTATAAACAATATATTTTAAATTCATATTTATCTATAATAGACAAATAATAGAACCATTGGCTCAACTATATGAACATTAACCATGCTGCATCATTCACTCGTGAAGAAAATTTATTTCTTAAGTTAGTATTAGATTTAGAAAATTGACTCATATGTGAGGTATTTTAGTCAAACTTTTCCACCCACCCTATATTGTATGGGGTAACACAGATACTAGGAAAACATGTATCCATGGATAGGAAAGATCAAGAACCGTATATGTTTGTTTGTTTATACTTTTTTTTTTTTATTTCTTATACTTTTGTTTGATAACAATTCGTGTACATAGAGTTGATAATGTGTGGGATACCATCAGGGGCAGAGCCAGAAAAAAATTTGAAGGGGGGCTAATTTTTTTTTTATACAAAATAAAAAAATTAGTAAGAGTTACAATAAACTATATTCAATTCAACACTAAATTTTTTCATGTCATATTATAATAGAGACATAGAGTTAACACATTATAATTAACTTATAATGAAAATTAAACAAAAATATAACAAGTTAATAAATATTAGTATTATTCATGAATAAAATAAATTTATTAACTAAAAAATCTAAGCAAATAAAAAGCTCAATCAAATACATTAAGATTTATAACATTAAAACTATAATAAACATATGAAAATGTAAAAAGTAAAATATGATTTATAATTTAAAACTTGAGACTATATTTAAAAATATATGTTTATAAACCCCAAAAGCGAGTGTAAGTTCGTTGGTCCGGGAATTCTACACGAATGTCCCGAAAGCTCGGGAAGGAATGGTATGAGTGAGGGGCATTGAGGTCCCCTTTAATAGGATAGTTATAAACTCTTACTATAGGTTGAGGGATATCCAAGATAGCAGGTATGAAACCTACCTAACACAGGTTAATTACTACGAAATCATAAACACCCTCACCGATGGTTATGCGGAGTGGGAGTATAAGGGAGATATGGTCAACATTTTTCAAGCTAAACACCTTAGGACCCATTCCCGTATCTGGCAGTACTTTGTGTGTTCTAGGTTAATGCCAACCCAACATTATAGTACTGTCAATCGGGAGCAGGCAATTCTGCAATTTGTCATAGAAATCGAGCGCTCAATAGATGTGGGAATGGTAATCCACAACGAGTTGTATACTCAACTGAGTATCACAACATAAGTTATTTCTTTCCCCAACTGATCACCGCTCTGTGTCAAACACGGAGTCTAATATGACACGGGCGAGGTTTTATTGCAACCAGGTGAAACATTAACCTTTGTGTACATGCAACACATAACTAGCGGTATGAAAGCAGAACAAGGTAGTATGAAGGGTGAGGGTACCTCTTCCAAGAATGCGACCACAAAAGATAGGTTGGTAAACTTAGAGGCAAGGGTTAATAAAATACAGGAGTACCAGACTCGACAACAAACTTGGTTCAGCGACCAAATGAAGTATTCACACGAATACCAAGCTCTACTCCACCGAATGATGAGTTTTTAGTTGACACAGAGTGGAGTAGACCTCACCCGGTTTGGCCCATTTTGCAGTATCCGAGACATGACTTTGTTTTTAGACAACCGGCGGACCAACCCGAAGACGAGAATGAGCAACCTGATGATATAGAGGACTAAGCTTTCCAATTGTATTTTCTTTCTTTTATTTCCATTTTCTAGTTTAATTTTCTTTTTCTTTTTCTTTCATTTTTTTATTTTTTTTTATTTTGTTTTATGTCGAATTGTTTAAGGATTCTATTTAACTTTGTTTAATGTTTTTGCTTTAGTTAATATTTAAATTGGGCTTTGAGTTGTAATGCACAGATTTAGAGATTTCATGCATATTTCTTGCGTACTAAATGCTACATCATGAGGAGAGCGAGAAATAGTGAAACAGAGCGTAAGCGTAATGTACACAATCTCATACAAAAAGGGGGTAACTTCTTTCACTTCTTTACTTAATTTCTTTTGTTTTTCTTTTTAACATTGAGGACAATGTAGAAATTAGGTTGGGGGTGGGAAAAATATTCCATGAGCATGAATTTAGACCAAATTTTAAATTAAATTTTTTTTTTATTTTGTAAATTTTTCATTTGAATTTTGTTAGGATAGTATCGAGTCCACTTGAGTCAATCCGGAAGTCTATGATATTAACATGATTATAATAATGGTGACATGAGAAAGAAAATAAATTTTCACCTAAGTAAAGAGGCACATAAATGTTAGATTCATCTAGGTTGCGGATTTTGTGGTATATGTGATAGTTTGTATTGTTAGTATGACTATTTTTGATTTGTGTAGTGTGTGCATGTTCGTGTTATATTTTAAGTCTCAACGAACTCTAGAACTTCCTTGAAAACCCATTAAGGTGAAATGATAGAATCAAATGCCACTTAGAAAGTAATTTAGGCCATCTTTGAACCGTTTGAACTTTTGAAGCCTCCCCGTATTGTTTTATCCATAATGATACCCGTGAACTCAATATTGATATATACATTGTACTACCCTTAGTGATAAGAGTACTCAATGTAATACTTGGTTTTCATGAGCAATTATATTGTATATGTCTTGCTTTGATTTAAAAAAAAATGAGCTAGAAAGTAAAGAAAGAAAATCAAGAAGAAATCCAAAGAACATATGGAATTTATAAAATAGGGGGATGAAAAAGAACATTTGGGTAGAAAAAGTTGAATAAGTTTGTGAAATAAAAAGTACTCTTATCCTATTGAGAATAACATTTCCGTACTTTCATAACCACATACCTAAACACAACTTACAAGCTTAATGAAGTCCTATTGATTCTAAGTAGTTTGATTTCTATATTAGTGGAGATGGATTTGAAAAGTGAGCCTATGGAGTCTGTAAGTGCAAATTTCACTCATATTTTATGTGCACAATTTTGAGATCTAAAGTGTAATCTATGAATATCATGCATGATACGATCCGATAGTGTAACTAAAGGGTTTGTAGTTTGATTGGTTGTTCAAAAGCCGATTACTAAGATGGGTTAGATATTTGGACTGTTTTTGAGCTTAAGTGATTTTTAACTATTTCGTATGCCATTTGTTATTGATAATTTTTGAGACATATGCATGGATTGATTCAAGTATGTTTAGAGTCTTTCTTAGTTTTAAGAGTCGTACGATGTTTGTGGGTATCATTCCTGGAAACCCTCATGAGACTATAACTCGTCCACTAGGGCCACCTAGAGGTTTAAAAGCTTGTTGCATACGCTAAATGTAACTGTGACAATCTACGGAAGTGATTTAGGTTAGTATAGTTTAGTTTATTTAATTTTTCTTTTAGTTTTTAGATCGCCCCACTTGCTAGAGACTAGCAAGAAGCTGGTTGGGGATGTGATAAGTGCTCGAAAAGTACTAACATTTCGTGATTTATTGCACTTAATTGTTTAAAAATAGATTTGTTATATATTGTTTATTTGATTATTTTCATAAATCTATCAATTCGGAATTAAGGGTATATTTTAGTGTATTTCAGGTGTTTTTAGCATCAAATGAGTTGAATAATACAAACATGCAAAGACGGAATACTTACGGCGCTCGGATCACAATTTACAGGCAACACAAGTCAAATTATGTAAGCCGTACATAACGAGCGAACACATATGTAAGGGGGTACATGTGAAGAAATCGAAGACAACGCGCGACGCGGCGAGGAAAATGTACGCTGCGGCGAGTACCTCTTGGGTTTTGACCATTAATTCCAATTTTGAGTTGTACTGCAGTGGGGAATATTGTATGCCGCAACGCGCCTATTCCTATTTCAATTAGGAATTGTGTAACCCTTTACATCTATAAATACCCCCTTTAGAGTCCTTTTTCAACACAACTTTTATACACTTCAATTTTACGAACAAACAAGAGATTCAACCATATTTTGGGAGCTTTTCCACACTCATGGAAGAAAGAGAATCAATTCTAAGAATCCAAGAAACCATTGAGGATCGACGATCAAGCTTTGGGAGAAGAACGTCATCCAGTCCAATAGTGGTATTTAGATCTAGGGTTTCTTCTTGTTATAGAATTTACTTTTCTTCTTCTTACTTCTTTGAGTGTATGTTCAGATTATATTTGTCTATGAATTTTAATATGAACATGAGTGGCTAATTTTATTATGGATGTTTAGTTTGTGTTTTCATGTTTGCTAGAACTGTTGTGGTGAATGTTTTAACATTTTGAGATAAATAAATTTACCTTTTGATTAAGAGTATGTTCAGATATTTAATTGTGAATTTACATGGGCCAATTTAAGATTCATAGTTAGGTTAAAAAATATGAGAATTTAGTTTTAGGAACATCACCTTAACTATATTTTGAAAAACTTAATCAAAGCTTCAAATTAATGACCTAGTCATGGCATTAGTTTGATTGGCATATTTTCCTTGTGCATAATTTGGTTGCTAATTGATATACCCAATCGTAGGATATTGTTTAGTTAATCAACAAAGAGAATTACCCGATCGTAGGAATTTTTGTAATTAAAAGGGGTAAAGATTGTTTATTAGAAAGTTCATGTTTATTTCACCATAACTTTTTGATGCAAGCATAGCCAACCAAACTAAATGTCCATACATCCTCCATTGATATTTGAAATCTATTTGAGTTAATTCTGAATTTGAGTAATTGTTCTCATTAATTGTTCGATACTATTGATCTTGCTACAAATCCAATTTATTTACTGTTTTATTAGGTTTAGGATTCTAGTTATTTAGAGTTTTAGTGTTATTAGAACTCTATTTAATTAGTGTTTTAGTTGTTTTAGGACTCTATTTAGATTAAGAAAAAGGTTGTTTAAAACCATTGCAATTCCTTGAGAGACCGACTTCGGAGGTTTGCTTATCACTTTCTACGAATGATTCGTACACTTACGAGTACTATAAAATACACATCACATACTATGGATTGAAAGGTCAAAACAAGAACAATACAAAGAGTACAACCTTTTAGCTTCTGTAGAAGTTACAATGGAGTAGAGATACTAAGAAAAACTCTAGCAATAGACACATTAGAAAAAAATAAGTATTTAATATGAGGCATCTAAGAAACAATATCTAAATCTTAAAAAAAAATTACTGACACAAAACTTACAGGGAATACAGAGAAGAGACCAAAATTCAAGGCCACCAATTAGCTAGTCATCTTTGTAAATCATTTTGTAAACAGGTTTGTCTGGCCTATTAGAACCAAGTTATTCCTTAATTATCACTTGTTAAGGAAAAGTATCCTTACAAGTTTAATTAAGTAGATCAAACTACAAAAAATTAAGTAAAAAAAAAAATACATCAAAACATGCAACTAAAGTAAATACCACAGTTGCATAGAAAAATTTAAAGACACAAGTTATCTTCTATTGACACATCATAATTAGGATCTATCAGGGAAAGGAGATTTAAATTTTTTCCATAAAATCAGCCACAAAACGCCAAGAACACTGGCTGTTAATAAACCTTGATATAGTTATGATTGCCCATTGGGACATTTATATAATTACTAGTAAAAAGAAGCTAAGATTCAAACAATCCAAGCAGAAAACAATTTATCCAATACTCAGCATAAAAAAAAAAATCATTGTAGTCCACTCATCTAGTAGTAAACTAAAAAGCATTAACCACAATGTTACCTAAAAATTGCAGTTCTTGAGTGGTAGAGAACAGTGTTGGACAATAGAGGACAGTGGAGTAAGGACGCAACTCCGGTGGACTCACGTAGGAGGAAAAGGAATTTGACAACAGAGGAACGATGGTCAGCCGTTATTGTGCCACGAGCAGCGGTTGGGCTGTTTAACGCTGGCTTATTCTCTGTGTTTGGGCATTCAACTCATTGATGGAAATAAGGCCACGGCGAGGAGGACGACGGCAGCGGCATGGCGTCGATGAGCTCGTGCTGGAGGAAATGGGAGCTGACGGCTGCTAGGGGAATGAACGAAGGTAGCACAATTTCCAAGCTGGGTTGTTTTTCGAGCAAGGTGCTCCGTTAGGGGGGAAAGACTGACCGGTAAGGGCGACAGCGGTGAAGGCAAGGACGACATGATTGAGGTAGCGCCTCCCTCCCTCTCTCTCTCTCTAGCACGCCGTCGAGGAGCTTGAGCAACCAAGTTTTTCGCGTGGAAGAAAGGAGACATTTAGGTATATAGGGTTTAGGTGGTAAATGATCGAATTCCCCTACCCTTGCTTTGGAAAACTTTTAAGGGCATTTCGGTAATTTCACATAAATTTTCTCAAATTTCTAAAAATGTGTATAAAAATTAAAGAAATTATTTAAACTATTATATATTATTTACAAATCAAATTTGTAATTTCAAAATATTAATTTTTGCTTGTTAAAGAAAAGCACAATTAAATATTTTAACATTTTAAAATAGAACTAAATTTAATAAATAAATTTTTAATTATTTCCTTAAAATATTAAATTCAGATTAGGGTCTCACATATAACCTCTACTTATCTCATCCTCTTTATATATCTATAGGTTGCGAACAAATTTTGTACACTTGTACAAAATTATATATTATGTGTACCCAATATTAAAGTATAGTAAAAAGAGAGAGAGAGAGAGAGAGAGAAAGTAAAGTAACCAAACATACACACATTTATTTGGATGAGCCGTGTAAATAAAATAGCACATTCAAAATCATAAAATAGATACGAGCTAAATATTAAACACTATGTATTGGTACTAAAATAGACAGAACAATAGTACGAAAAAATAATTACTCAACATACACGCGAACATTTGTTGCGTAAATCATCATATTATATATAAACCGGACAAACTGTTTGTCAAACAAAAAACATTGTTCTTTAATAAAATGAGCTAATAAGCTCATGTACAACAATAAAAATATATATCAAAATTACAAAGTATAGAGCACAAGCAAGGCTTCCCAGCACTGCCATCAACAATACCATCCTCTTCACCACCCACCTCCTTAGCAACATCGTCAACCTAAGTTGGGGAGAACTAGGCAAGTCTAGGTCAAGAATGACATTGTATTCTTCGAGCATGCCCTTTTCGATGGCCTTAACCTTGAAGGTATCCATAGCCTTGTTATAACCTACTTGGGAAAACTTTATGTTATTGACTTGGCAACCGCGAAGAGGAAGTAATAATATATACATACACACATTAGTGCATCACAATACTACCTCAACTACTTGCCATTTGCAAGTATTAGTGCATCGACCTCTTTACATAGGTCATCTAGAACACCTTCATCCGGCTTGATAAGTAGCATTCAGATGAGCTCATCCATTGTAGCCTCATGCACAAAATCTTGATAACCAAATTTTGTATTTGTAAAAAGCTCGCAAGTGAACGAGTCATTTGTAGTAAGCAACAAGTATACTCCCAAGATCGTCTCTTAAGAAATTTATAGTGGTTTTAAAACGTCAATTGTTTTCTAAATTGGTTGCGAAAAATAATTCCTAAATACTTTAACAAAAGTTGATTGTGAAAAAGTTGTTAAAATTATAAAATCTTAGAACAAATAAAATAAACGAGTGAAAATTTTGTCGAAACGATATAAAGAACGAGTGTGGGAATTAGTTAGCTAACCATTCATCAATAGAATAATTTGTGTGATTTTTACAATTAATCATACAAAGTAGGATTTATTGATTTTTTTCCACTAAATCTAGAAAATACCAAGTGAGTGGATATTTTTCCTTAATTAACTAACTTCTTTGATCTGGACCGTTAATTAATTAATTAGCAAAAATCCTAGGAAAATAACTTAATCACCTAATTTAAGACAAGTCAATGCACTTAGATTAGGTTCTTGTTCAAGAGTGCTCAATCAAACAAAGATGATATTTCTAATGCCCAATTCCAATATATTTTCTAATGCTCATAAACTAATTTGATTAAGAATAATCCATGAACAAAGATATGAAAATAATGAAGAACAAATAAATCACTTTAATCCAAAATAAACCATGTTAATGTTCATCCATTCATAGTAGCATCACTAAATCCCACACAAATGTATTTAGCAACTCATAACAAAATTCAAATCAATGTTTTCTATTATAAGAGACATTCTAAACAACCCTAGAGAGAAAATAGATTAAAAACAATAAAGATAGCCCACTTCCACTCTTAAAACAATCTTTTTGAAGTTGGATGGTCACCTCTCTCAAGAATCTAGATGGAGCTTCAATAGAGGCGTTTCTCTATCTCTAGAAAGTGGAGAAGAAAGTGATTTTTGGCACTATTCATGCTAGTTACTGTTATGAGGGTTTAGAGTTGTATTTATAGGTTTGGTTAGATGTGAGGGTAAGTGTGTAATTTTTGGGGCGTATAGGGGGTTGAAGTAGCTACTGAGTACATGGACCATGGCGCACAAATCCTTTTGCCGCCATGCAAGGTGATTTGGTAATCATGGTATAACAAACCCGAGGCTATCCCGCGTGGCGTTCTTATCCTTCTACCACGATGCAATGTGTTATGCTAGTTCAGTACATTTTTCCTGAGAGATTAGTGCTGTGGCACACAATTTTCTCTGCCGCGGCACAGGCTAATTTTTGGTTCTCACACAAAAACCAGAGAGTGTACCACCACAGTGTACATATTTTATTGCCTTGTTATACAGACCTTGTACATGCTCCTTATATAATGGCTGGTTCTCAATGTAAGGATTACATTCCTTGGCCCCTTTTTTGCCTCATTTTCACTCCTTTTTATCCTTTAAGACAAGCACTCACTTCAAAATCACTTTGACCTACAAAATAAGAAAATCCCCTCCAAAACAAGGTAATACCAAAATAAAATATAAAATAAATTCTTAAAAATATAACAAATAGTAAGTTAAAATAGTGTTCATCAAATACCTCCAAACTTATATTTTGCTAGTCCTCAAGCAAAACTAAAACTATAAAAAAAAAAATAACAAAACTAAGAACTTAAATTAACAAAATTTTTTGTGCTCCAATTTCTATTCAAATCATAATTAAGGCTTATGCACAAGTTCATCCAGCTTCTCAACATATTAAGAATACAATGTAGTTTCACATCACAAATCTTTACTCCAGTACTAGAAACATATCAACATTGATTCCTTCAAACCTAGTGTTAAGAATCCGAATTCACTTCAACTCTATTCCTCACAAGATTTTACTCTTTAAATCACACTAATCCTATGAGTTCAAATACTCAACAAAGTATATATGAATAGAAATTATGTAAAGAAATGAGCTAATAGATTTGCATATGATTAAACAAGAAAGGCTCAAAAGGTGCATATCATTAATCTCACGAAAGGAATCAAATAATAAGATTTATGAATAAATCACATTACTATTCTCATGCATCAATTAAAATTATTAGGCAAAAATTTCAAGTATGTGCCTTAGAGTGAATGGAAATGCATTGACTTCAAGGGGTTTTATTTTCCCTTTTTTTTTTTTTTCTTTTTCTTTGTTTTATATATATATATATATATATATCCTTTGACTCTTATACATGTGTATTTCGTGAATGGAAAATTTTGGTTCACTTTGTTTTGGACGCAAAAATCCCCATATATCTTTTAAAGTAAAGCATAAATGAAATAGGCATACACTTAAAATCTTACTCAAATCATTTAATCTAAGCAATACAAATAGATATATGATCCTTCATTAAATGTTAACAATCCTAACATTCAATGCAAAAACCTATAGAGATCATTTAACAATTTGAAATAATAAGAAAAATGTTTAAAGGAGTAGAAGAATGATTATCTCTAAGAATGAAACATTAATGAGTCAATAATCATCTCACAAGGTAGTCTCCACTATTGGACTCTTAAACACTAGATCAGGATTCACCTCAATTTCAACATCAAAACCATGAAACAAAGATTGCAAGTTAAAACCAACCTTTATAGCAAACCTTAAACATGTTTAAAAATCAAACAAATAATGCATAAAGACTTAATTATTTATCAAAATTTACGAAAAGCATGATAATTTTGTTTCAAAAAGTTTTTTATTAGACCAATTTGCACCCCAAAAGCTACACTAAATATTATACTTAAGGTTTTCAACTATGCAATGGTTCAAAAAATTATTTAAAAGGGGCAAATAAAAAAATAACTAAGCTCAGAGAAATGATGGATATTACCTAAAACGATGAGTTGTCCCTCACCAAGTGCTAAGTTTAACGTCTTAGCAAGACCTTGCTTGAGGCTAAGGCATATGCACTTCAATGAACTCAATATCCCCATTGTGAATGACTCCTTCCAAGTAAGGCTTCACACGGTGTCTGTTCACCTTGAAAGTCATTTGAGTCGTCAGATTTAACAATTCTATAATTCCATGGGGAGAGATTTGAATAATTTGGTATGGTCAACTCCATCTTGTCCTCAACTTACCCAGAAACAATTTAAAAAGAGAGTTAAACAAAAGTACTTTCATTCTAGGATAGAGAGACTTACTAATGAGCCATCTGTCATGATAACGCTTGGTACGTTCTTTGCATTTTCATAGGTTTTAATCCTTATCTCTTCGAGCTCATCAAATTGAAGCAAGAATTTCTCTCCCACTTGTTCAAAATCCATGTTCAATTGCTTGATTTCCCAATATGCTCTTGTGCTCAAGCTCAACGGGCAAATGGCATGCCTTTCAATAGGAGTCTTGTATGCCTTACGGTAAGCCCATAATGTGTCATTGAGCTTGGATGCCCAATCCTTTCTTCAATGTCGCACCGTACATTCCAAGATACCTTTGATTTGTTGATTGCTAACCTCAACTTTACTGGATGTTTGTGGATGATATGGAGTAGCCACCTTATGTGTGATATTATACTTCTTCAATAACCCACCAAAAAGTTTTTTGCAAAAGTGACTCCCTCCACCACTGATTATTTACCTAGGTGTCCCGAACCTGCTAAATATTACATACTTAAAAAATTTGACAACACAGTTAGCGTCGTTAGTTCTAGTGGGTATAGCCTCTACCTACTTGGATACATAGTCAATAGCAACCAAAATATATTCAAAGCAAAAAGAAGGGGGAAAAGGACCAATGAGGTAGGTCCCCCAAACATAAGAAAACTCAACAACCAAATTAAATGTTAGAGGCATTTCATTATGTTTTCCAATATTACCAGTCATCTAATATTGATCACATCACATGCAAAAATTATGAGCATCTTTAAATAAAGTTGGCTAGTAAAAACCATATTCTAATACCTTGATGGCCATTTTCTTACCACCAAAATGGCCTTCACAATGAAGCTCATGGAAAAAGGCCAAAATGCTCTCATGCTCCTCTTTAGGTATGCATCTTCAGATGGCTTGATCTTGGAAAAGCTTGAACAAATTGGGGTCATCCCAAAAATAGTGCCTACAAATATGGAAAATCTTTTCTTTTCCTGAAAAAAAAATGTTAGGCCTCAACAAACCACTAGCAAGATAATTTACCATGTCAGCATACCAAGGATTTGGGTCCATAATAAACAACTATTCATCAGAAAAAGTTCAATAATGTCCATGTCTTTGTCACTCTCAGTAGTGTCAAAGTCATAAATTAACCTAAAGAGGTCATCAATTGCTACATTTTTAGTTCCTTTTTCTTCTCTGATCTCTAAGTCAAATTCTTGCAAAAGCAAAACCCACCTAATTAACCTTGGCTTAGCATTCGGTTTACTCAACAAATATATCAAAGCTGTATGATCAGAATGCACAATGACTTTAGACCCTACCAAATAAGATCTAAATTTATCAAAAGAAAACACAACAACCAACAATTCTTTTTTGATAGTGGAATAGTTAAGTTCGACATCATTGAGAGTTTTACTAGCATAGTAAATTACGTGTAAACACTTATCTACTATTTGCTCAAAATAGCACACGTAGCAAAATATGATGCATCACACATTATTTCAAAAGGAAACGACTAATCAGGTGCCATGATAATAGGTACAGAAATCAGTTTCTCTTTCAAAGTGTTAAAAGCAATGAGGAAATCATCTTCAAACACAAAGGAAACATCTTTAGCCAACAAATTACAAAAGTGACAACTTATTTTAGAAAAATCTTTAATAAATCTCCTATAAAAACCTGCATGACCTAGGAAACTCCTAATTCCCTTGACATTAATGGGAGGTGGCAATTTAGCTATCAAATCAACCTTTGCCCTATCTACCTCTATACCTTTACTAGAAAGGACATGTCCTAATATAATGACTTGTTTGACCATGAAGTGACTCTTTTCCCATTTAAGAGTTAAATTACATTCAATGCATCATTCAAGCACAAGAGTCAAATTATGCAAACAATTATCAAAAGAATTTCCAAAAACTAAATCTTCCATGAATACCTCAATGAACTTCTCCGACATATCCAAAAATATAGACATCATGCATCTTCAGAATGTGGAAGGGGAATTGCATAGTCCGAATGGCATCCTCCTGAAAGAAAATGTCTTGAATGGTCAAGTGAATGTGGTCTTCTCTTGATCCTTTGGTGCAATGGGTACCTAATAATATCCTGAAAGACCATCAAGAAAATAATAAAATTCATGCCCTTCTAATCGTTCCAACATTTGATCAATAAAGGGAAGAGGAAAATAATCCCTTTTCTTGTACAAATTAAGTTTACGAAAATCAATACACATCCTCCAACCTGTGATCATCCTAGTAGGAACTAACACATTCTTGTTATTTTTCACCACGATGATCCCCGATTTCTTAGGTACTACATTACCGGACTAACCCATTAACTATCAAAGATAGGATAAATAACCCCTATTCTAAGGAGTTTTACAATCTCAGTTTTCACTACCTCTTACATAATTTAATTAAGTCCCCTTTTGGTTTCTCTCATCAGTTTGGCATTGTCCTCTAAAATAATCTTATGCATACACATAGCTAGACTAATACCTCTAATATCACCAATGCTCCAACCTATGGCTTTCCTAAATTTCTTAAGCACTTTCACAAGTTCTTTTTCTTGGGTTTGGGTTAAAGTAGATGAAATAATGATCAGATAAGTATCCCCCTCTCTCAAAAACACTTAGACAAGATGAATTCCTGGTGTAACTCTTTGGCACTTCCTAATCAGGTTCTACAACTAGTGTGCCAAGTAGCATTGCTGAGATGGAGAATCATGGTTCTTTTGCTCAGTCTCAACATTGGTCAATTTCACCTCTTCTTATGGAGGAAGTGGTGATAAAGTAATAGTTCCCAAAGAGGAAGAGTCAGCTTCTAAGAGCTTTTACTTCCCAAACCATTTCTTCTTGGACTTGTAAGAATGTTGTCCTTTCTTCTCCTTTGAATTAGGGCTTAGTGCTTTCTTTACACTAGAAAATCAATTTCCTTTCCTTCCCAGCTTTATATCATTACTCAAGGAGATCTTTTAAGAAAATAATTTGAATAGTGGAAGCAGATTTCTAAGTGCTTGTTTATTCACAGATGACCTTTCACTTTTTCGCAAAATGCTACAAAAAGAGATTTTGAAAGGATTGAAGGAGTAGAACTCAGCCACTTGCCTTCTCTTCTGTCTATCTCTATCTTTGTAAAGAGAAAGTGAAAATAAAAATCAGATCTTGGGCAAAGAATAATCCAATGATGAGATCCTTGGATGAACTGAATTCTAAGTGTAGCTATTTGGCACTTCCTAATTAGGTTCTGTAACTAGTGCGCCAAGTAACATTGCTGAGGTGAAGAAGAATCATGGGATATTGGGTTTAATTGGATGAGGTCTTATCCTTCCCTTGGGGGCTATTATACTTAGTTGGCGTAATATTGGAAAAGCAACTTTATGATAAAATAGGAGCTCATTTCCCAACACTCAGAGTCATAGGGATCTTTGTTATTGTTCTTTTCATTCTTTAGGTTAGTCTCTAGATTATTTAATTTATCCTTTATGAGCACCAAAAGTTAAAAAGAAAAAAAAAAACTTCAAACGAGTTGATTTTGGGTGTTAGATTTTCTTATAATCATTTCAAAGCTTTTAATTAGTCTCTCTACAAGACATATGGACCAAAAGCATGATTGGCTTATATTTTGGTGTCTCTAATAGCTAATTCTATTAATGGTACTATTTGGAGTGAATTGTGGTAAAAGTCAAAAAAAAATCTATGCATTTGTTTGATATACTTATTCAAATAAAGCATTTTGCATGTTTGAAAAATACATTAAAGAGAAAAGGAGGCTTACATTTAGCATGAATTAAAATGAGTTGACACATTGACAAAGTGACAAATATATTTTTATGAAAATTAAAAATTGTTTACATGCTAGGAATCTATATTCATATTTATTTGCCATATTTAATCTTCTAGTACAAGCCATTAAAATAAAATATATATTGATACTTGAAGTTGAAATATGATTAGGATATTTGGTATTATACAAGCTTAAGTGCTTCATATAATTGTTCTATGTTGGATTGCTTATTACGAGAAAGAGAGAGAGAGAGGAAAAGATGTGAGGTGATCACCTTGGTTAATACCTAGGTAGAGCAGTCGAAAAAAATTGAGTTGATTGCCTGGACAAGAGATGTTAGGTAGAGCACTTGGGCCTAAAATAGATAAAGGCCGCACGAGTTGATCCCTTGTATAAGAGATGTTAGGAAGAGAGCTCGGGCCCAAAATAGATAAAGGCCACACGAGTGGATCGTCTAGGTAAGAGATGGCAAGCAGAGCACTTGGGCCTATCCATGGGAGCCTTGAGAGGCTAGCTCAGGATGACAAGAGAAATATGATAAAGGCACACAGGTTGATTGCCTGGGAAAGAGATTCTAGGCAGAGCGCTTGGGCCCAAAATAGATAAAGGTAGCACAAGTTGATTGCTTGTGTATAGAGATGCCAAGTAGAGCGCTTAGACCCAAAATAGATAAAGGCTGCACTAGTTGATTGCCTTGGCAAAGAGATTTCAGGTAGTACGCTTAGGCCCAAAATAGATAAAGGCTGCAAGAGATGATAGCCTAGGCAAGAAAGGTTAGGCAGAACTTTCGGACCCATCCTTGGGAGCTTTGAGAGACTGGCTTTGCCTAGCTCCAGACCGACAAGAGAAATATGATAAAGGCTACACGAGTTGATCGCCTAGGCAAGAGATACTATTAGAGTACTAGAGCACAAAATAGATAATGGCCACACAAGTTAATGGTCTGGGAAAGAGATGTTAGATAGAACGTTTGGGCCCATCCTTGGGAGCTTTGAGAGGCTGGCTTTGCTTAGCTCCAGGACTACAAGAGAAATATGATAAAGGTTGTACGAGTTGATTTCGTGGTCAAGAGATGCTAGGAAAAATGCTGCAGCCCAAAACAAATAAAGGTCACACGAGTTAATCGCCTAGGTAATATTAACAAGATATATCACTCGGGCTCAGCTCCAGGTCGATAAGCAAATTTAAGAAAGGTTGTATGAGTTGATCACCTCAGTCAGGACCTAGGTAAAATTCTTGAAATAAAGTTAAGAGCTAATCACCTTGGTGAAGAACTAAGTAGAGAAGTCAGAATAAAGGTATGAGCTGATCACCTTGGTGAAGAACTAGTTAGAGTGCTTGGAATAATGGTACAAGCTAATCACCTCGGTCAAGAACAAGGTGGATCACTCGAACACATACTTCTTGAAAATCCTTGTTCAAGAGAAAGTGCTCCCCTTAGGCTAGATGCAGGTGGATTGCATGGTTAGGCACCAATATAGAACACATATACAAAAATTATTTTAGCTCGAGTTTGGCACCTCCTAAGTAAGGGTTTTGAATGGCTAGTCTACAAGTTATAAGATAATTGAAAAATTGTGGTATTGTCCTCATTCTCTGGCTAATGTAGACCACCAATGATTATAAGGTTGGAAAGTAATAGCGATAGTGCGAACAAAATGTTGTACACATCACTCCAGCACGACACTTGTCGTGGATTGGTGTTTAAAACGGACATACTGCACCTTCATTATTAAATTTTTGAAATTGTTTATTTTCTTTAAACATGTTCTTAGGAAGGAATCAAGCATTTTGTGTAGGTTAAAAACATGACTCGTAAATGTTGACTTAGAGCTTGAATACAAGACAATTATACTCTTTCACTTTAATAATGGAATTAAAGTAAAAGAGTAGGGGGACTTGATGTTTGGACATCGACTTAACGTCCAATTGAGGTCTTTGATTACAAAACTCTAGACCGTGTACTCATACGTTACGAGGGACCCCTACGTTAGTATATTTTACTGAGCACTTTATTACTCGAGGATCAGGCCGTCTTCTACAAAGATACAAAGACCAACCACGTACTTGGCTTTAGCCTTTACTGATATTATTTCATGTGTAGATTACTCAATAAAAGGTCATTGAACCACCAATATTAAACACATCATTTACTACTTTCTCTATTATCTCTCTACTCTTTCTAGAACTTGATCTATCTCCCAACATTTTGGCACCCACCGTGGGGCTCAAAACAAAGAGACACCATAATTTTATTTTCTCCTCTCAAGCATTAACATTAGGTCATAGTTCTAGAATAGTCTTGTTAAGAGAGATTGATGTGATAAATTTAGTACTCGCAAGTGTACGAATCACTCGTAGAAAAGTCACAAGCAAACCTCCAAGGTTGGTCTCTAAAGGAATTGCAGTGGTTCTAAATAACCTTTTTCTTAATCTAAATAGAGTTATAAAGAAAGTAAAATACTAATTAAATAGAGTTCTAGTGAAACTAAAACTCTAAGTAACTAGAGTCCTAAATCTAGTAAAACTGTAAAAAGTGTTTTGTTTTGTAAAGAGATCAATGGTACGAACAATTAACGAAAATAATATCGCAAATTAACAATCAATTCAAATAGATTTGATAATCAATGGAGGATGTATGGACGTGTAGTTTGGTTGGCCATGCTTGCATCGAAAAGTAATGGTGAAATAACATTAACGTTTTAATAAACAATTTTACCGGCTTTTCTTTTAATTACAAGACTACCTACGGTCAGGGTAAATCGCTTTGTTGATTAACTAATTAACATCCTACGATCGAGTATATCAAATAACAATCAAATTATGCATAAGAAAATAAATGCCAATCAAACTAATGTTATGACTAAGTCACTAATTTGAAGCTTCGATTAAGTGTTTCGGAATAAAGTTAAGGTGACGTCCTAAAACTAGATTCTCAGATTTTTCAACCTAACTATGAATCTCAAATTGGCCCATGATAATTCATAATTAAATATCTAAACATGCTCTTAATCAAAAGGTAATTTATTTATATTAAATCAATAAAACATTCACCATACACAATTCTAGCAAACATGGCAACACAAACTAAACATCCACAATGAAATTAGCCACTCATGTTCATATTAAAATTCATAGACAAATATAATATGATCATACACTTCAACGAAAGAAGAAGAAAATAGAATTCTATAACAACAAGGAAAACCTAGATCTTAATACCACTAATGGATGGGATGGCATTCTTCTCCAAAAGCTTGATCTTCGATCGTTGACGGCTTCCTTGTATCCTTAGAATGGTTTCTCTTGCTTCGTTGAATGTGGCAAAGCTCCTAAAACTGATTAAATGTCTTGTTTGTTCCCAAAATTGTAAAGTGTAAAAGTTGTATCTTAGTTGGAGTTTAGAGGGGGTATTTATAGATGTAAGGGTTTACACAATTCCTGATTGCATTACAAATAGGCGCGTTGTGGCATACATTTTCCCCGCCGCGGCTCAACACAAATTCTGAAAATAATGGATAAAACCCGAGAGCTCCCCGCCGCAGCATGCATTTTTCTCGCCGCGACGCGTGTTGCCTTTCCTTTCTTCATATTTACCCCCTTACATATGTGATGACTCATTATGTAAGGCTTACATATTTGACTTGTTTTGCCCGTAACTCGTGATCCAAGTGCCGTAAGTTTTTTGTCTTTGCATGTTTGCATTATTCAACTCATTTAACGCTAAAAACACCTGAAATGCACTAAAAACATACCCATGATTCCGAATTGATAGATTTATGAAATTAATCGAATAAACAACAAATAATAAATCTATTTCTAAACAATTAAGCGCAATAAACCACGAAATATTAGTGCTTTTCGAGCACTTATCACAACCCCCATCTAGCTTCTTGCTAGTCTCTAGCAAGAAGAGCGATCTAAAAATTAAAATAAACGAATAAACTAAACTAACCTAAATCACTTCCGTAGATTGTCGCAGTTGCAGTTAGCGTATGCAACAAACCTTTAAACCCCTAGGTGGCCCTAGTGGACGAGTTATAGTCTCGTGAGGATTTCCAGTGATGATACTCGCAAACATCATAACTAACAAAACTAAATAAAGACTCTAAACATACTTGAATCAATCCATGCATATGTCTCAAAAATTGTTAACAACAAATGGCATACAAAATAGTTAATGAAAAAGTTTTTAATTACGGATCTAATAAGCCTAGAGGGGGGTGAATAGGTTATTTTCAATTTTCAACAAATATTATATAATCTAATCACAACGGCCAGACATGCAATCGCGTGTAAAGATAAATGCGGAATAATAAAACGACACACGATATTTTTAGGTGGAAACAACCTAGGCCACAACAATGACCTAAGAGGAAAACCACCGGTCCACCGGACCACCTAACTATCCACTATGAAAATAATGTTCAATTACAACCATAGAGTCCAGAAACTACCCGTCGCAGATAGATCCCCCTTTCTGTAATTTACTTACGAGCCGCTTGCTCCTTTCACAGCCTCCAATAGTTAGATGTCTGGATCCGGACCAACGTTCCGATCTACTTGAGTCACACAAGATCAACCGAACCCGTCACCTTCGGTAATTTCGAGTCACACGAAATACCGAACCTGTCACCTGTAACGTTAGCACAAAAACACAAGTGCAATGTGTGTCCTAGAGCGGATTCAAACAATAAACAATCCTAACTAGCAGATTCAATAACATGCGATGTAAAAACAGGATCAGCTAGCAAACTCTAGAACATTCAATATTAAGCTCAATATCATGCAAATCAATTAGGCATATGAATAAAACATGAAAAAGCCTAAGAACAATAGATGAAGAGAATAAGCACAATTCAGATGCTAGAAAGTATTAGTGCTGTATAATTCTAAATGCTCAAGTTAATTGATTATGCACAAACATCCCTTCACTTATATAGAGTCCAATCCTAGCTCAAATAGGATTTGCAATTCACTATAACTCTACTCATATCAGGATTCAGTTCTCAAAAGAATTCTTCTCATACAATGATTCTATTCACATCAGCATTTATTTCTCACAAGAATTCTACTCATACAAGGATTCCACAATTAAAATAATCCTACGCAAATAAGGACTCTATTTCCAAAACACTTTTATTCACACAAGGATTCTACTCATACAAGGATTCCACAATTAAAACAATCCTACGCAAATAAGGACTCTATTTCCACAACACTTTTATTCACACAAGGATTCTACTTTCTTAACACTTCTACTCATACTAGAATTTTGCTTTCTCATTAAATGAGTCAAATTGATAAAAGTAACACATGGGTCGGATACACAAAAAGAGTTTGAGTAGGAATATAATACTGGCTCGATCGATCGACAGCCCGTCTCGATCGATCGAGAAGGTCTCGATCGATCGATACACAAAACTCGATCGATCTAACTCAAACAGAGAGAACCTGGATCGAAGTTGTTTCAGTCTCGATCGATCGACCACTCGATCGATCGATCAATACTCTCGATCGATCGACCAACATGTGCACAATTACATTTTTCGTTACGATCCATACTAAGTGTCGTGCTTAATTGTGTGAAGATGTATGCATGATATAATATTATACCTGTCATATGAGCGTTCCAAGCTTGATGACTCCATCACCATGTATCGTCTGATTAATCGGTGAATTCCTATTCTAGATTACAATCAAACATTTTGTCCACGAAAATTGTCAATACAAAATAAACCTTACAATCTCCCCCTTTGGCATTTTCGTGTGACAAAACCACTCTCTCACTACATAACGCTCATGGTTAAAATATCATTACATCAATTACATAGTGGACTGTCTATGATCTGGTGGACCATCTTCGCTTGATACTTGATACGCTCGGTCCACTGAAATTAGACAAACAAATAGCACACAATTTTGGCTTGAAAGCCTCATTGCTTATTAGTTCAGTGTACATAAAGGTGTGAATGAAATATAGTGTATGTGCAACATGAATCTTTCTCCCCCACAACTAATAAATGCAACATCTCCCTCTAAATCTAATCTCATAGCAACATGAACCTTTCTCCCCCTTTTTGGCATACGAAATTGACAAATCATGAAACACTAAAGATGACAAGGGTCACTCTCAACAAGGTGGGCTAAAAATGCATAAGAGCACACATGTATATGTCCAAAGCATGTAGGAGGAATTGCATAAGTCAAAAGAAGAATAATGAAATATGTAGGCAATGACTCCCCCTAAGTTCTATGACTCTCTAGACGAAAAACAAATTCAAAAGAAATTTTTTTTTTTTTTTTTTTATTTACCACACAAAGTAATGAACTCATTTAACACGAATAAGCATACAACCAATTGAAAAAATTATTTTTGCTTAAATTTTGATTATTCATTGTATTAGCAAAATAGATAGGTCACATAAGCACACTAACACATATAATGGCATATTGACATTCACTTAAGGTAGTATACAAATGTGAACTCCACTTGTATTCCAATAATTTCATTTATGACCAATTTTAAGAGACTCAAAAGAAAATAAGTTCATCTATCATGCTAAATCATAATTGAGTCATCAATCTTACATAATAAAATATGTCTATGAAAAAAGAGATTTTTTTTTTTTTTTTTAAACATTTTTGCTCTTTCTTTTTGTACATGCCAAATAGAATTTCTTAATTAATTTTTTTTTTTTTTTAAAAACATGTACGAGCCATAAATCTAATACGATGACTTTCACACTAGTTATGAGGTAGCCCTCTCCGCTCACTACGGTAGCTTCACACATCATAGTAGGTAGCCCTCTCAATACTAGTTATCTCCCTAAGATGAAATATTTAAAAAATAAGAAATAGAGCTCAATATAATTTCGCAATCAAGATTAGCTCAAGTCTTAGAGTCTTTCAGAATTAATCATAAACTTCATAGATGACATACATGAGTGTTCAGTGGGTGTGTGCATAAGTTCAGTCAATAGTGTCATCATATGGTAACAAAGTAAATATGTGTAGAATTTTGAATTTTAGCATAGAATATACAATGAGAATCAAAATAAGCCACAAAAGACAAGGTTGTAAAAGTATAAGCATCATTTGAATCCAAAACCTTGTAGACCCCTTTTTTTTTTTTTTTTTTTTTTTTTTTTTTTAATCCAAAAAAAATTAACAACAAAAAACGAAATAAACCAAAAAAAATACTCACCTAGGGTCATTTAAGCACTCAAACAAAAGTACCTAGGTGGTCTAGCAATATTGATCAATTGATAGGAAACATGCAATCTTTCCTAACCCAAATTTTCATGAATTTTGATTTCTTTATGTTTTTGGGTTGAGACTTAATTGCATTAGATTTTAAAGGCATACTCTTAGGCTCATATTTCCTATTCAAATTCAACATAGGCATGGTATGATGATAATTATGAGTTCTATACCTATAAGCATGAAGATGATCATTAAATCGAAAAGCATTCATCAAAAATCTACAGTTAGGTCGAATATGGCCTTTTCTACCACAATGATGACAAACAGGCACAAACTTAACAGTTTTAGCTCCTACAGTTTTAGTGGGTGTTTGTGCAGAATTTGTAGCACTAGAGATAAAGTTAGAAGACCTTACAAATGTAGTTTTTGAAGTGGAAGGTGTACAGTTTTCTTCTGAAAATCCAAGTCCACTTGTATCACCGAAAGGCTTACCAATGCTCAACATCTTGTCTAGTCGTTCAGCTCCAATTGTTAATCTTTTGACAGTTTCCTTTGATTGCTCCAATTCCTGCACAAGCTTTGAATTTTCCTGTTCAATACCTGCAAGACTTAAACTTAACTTGTCAAAATGCTCAGACAGTTCAACTTTTTCTTTTACTAAAACTGATAAATTAAGGTCTTGCAAATTGATCTGTTCATTCAGCTTTGTTACAGTTATGAGTAGTTTATCTTTTTCTTTCTTGCATTTAATTAAATCAATAAATAACTCCTCAAAACTGTTTGCATTAAATTTATCAAGGATACGTTTACTTCCCTCTTCATCTGAGTCAAAGTCTGACTCACTGGAGTATCCACCAACAGTTGACGTAAAAACTACGTAGTTGGTGTTAGCTTTTTCTGACCCACTAGCTTGATCTTCATCACTTTCTGTGTCACTAAGGGTAGCATTGAAAGCTTTTCTTGTTTTCTTCTTGTTGGCACAATCTGCTGCATAGTGTCCAAAACCATTGCATTCAAAACATTTAGGTCCAGTGGGTTTAGATTTCTTACTTTCTGAACTCATTGGGGTGAATTCTCTTCCCTTACGATCTTTTCTGTTGAACATTCTCTTGAGTTTTCTAGCAAGTGTGAGTAGCTCTTCATCATCACTATCACCATCGTCAGCATTGGTGGTTTTCAGAGCAATTCCAATGTTCTTTTTGGGTGCTGGAAAGTTCATCTCAAATGTTTGAATTGACCCAACTAGTTCTTCAATCTTCATGGTGTCAATGTCTTTGCTTTCCTCTATCGCTGTAACCTTTGCTTCAAAGCGTTCTGGTAATGAGCATAAGACTTTTCGAACCAACCTGCGTTCATCAATTTTATCTCCAAGATTTGAAGAAGAGTTAGCAATATCACATAAATCAGCATAAAACTCAGAAAACGTTTCATCCTCCTTCATTCTAAGATTTTCAAATTTAGTAGCTAACATGCGAAGTTTTGTTCGTTTAACTTGGGACGTGCCCTCATGGGCAACCTCTAAAGTGTCCTAAGCAGACTTAGCAGTTTCAACATTAGAGATACGTCGGAATTCATCCGGCGACACAGCACTAAAAATAGCATTAATCCCCTTTTGGTTCCAGCCACTACCAATTCTATCTTGGGGAGTCCAATCAATCCTAGGTTTAAGTGTGACAACATTATCCTTGGTAACCGTAGGTGGTTCCCAACCATAAAGCACAGAGTTCCAAACACTTTCATCTAAGGAACGTAAAAAGGCTCTCATACGAGCTTTCCAATATGGGTAGTTAGACCCATCAAAATAAGGTGCACGGGTTGTAGAAAAACCCTCTCTCATATGATCCATAATAAGGTCCTAGGCAAACACTAAGTATATCTAGTGACCCGCTCTGATACCAATTGAAAAAGTTTTTAATTACGGATCTAATAAGCCTAGAGGGGGGTGAATAGGTTATTTTCAATTTTCAACAAATATTATATAATCTAATCACAACGGCCAGACATGCAATCGCGTGTAAAGATAAATGCGGAATAATAAAACGACACACGATATTTTTAGGTGGAAACAACCTAGGCCACAACAATGACCTAAGAGGAAAACCACCGGTCCACCGGACCACCTAACTATCCACTATGAAAATAATGTTCAATTACAACCATAGAGTCCAGAAACTACCCGTCGCAGATAGATCCCCCTTTCTGTAATTTACTTACGAGCCGCTTGCTCCTTTCACAGCCTCCAATAGTTAGATGTCTGGATCCGGACCAACGTTCCGATCTACTTGAGTCACACAAGATCAACCGAACCCGTCACCTTCGGTAATTTCGAGTCACACGAAATACCGAACCTGTCACCTGTAACGTTAGCACAAAAACACAAGTGCAATGTGTGTCCTAGAGCGGATTCAAACAATAAACAATCCTAACTAGCAGATTCAATAACATGCGATGTAAAAACAGGATCAGCTAGCAAACTCTAGAACATTCAATATTAAGCTCAATATCATGCAAATCAATTAGGCATATGAATAAAACATGAAAAAGCCTAAGAACAATAGATGAAGAGAATAAGCACAATTCAGATGCTAGAAAGTATTAGTGCTGTATAATTTTAAATGCTCAAGTTAATTGATTATGCACAAACATCCCTTCACTTATATAGAGTCCAATCCTAGCTCAAATAGGATTTGCAATTCACTATAACTCTACTCATATCAGGATTCAGTTCTCAAAAGAATTCTTCTCATACAATGATTCTATTCACATCAGCATTTATTTCTCACAAGAATTCTACTCATACAAGGATTCCACAATTAAAATAATCCTACGCAAATAAGGACTCTATTTCCAAAACACTTTTATTCACACAAGGATTCTACTCATACAAGGATTCCACAATTAAAACAATCCTACGCAAATAAGGACTCTATTTCCACAACACTTTTATTCACACAAGGATTCTACTTTCTTAACACTTCTACTCATACTAGAATTTTGCTTTCTCATTAAATGAGTCAAATTGATAAAAGTAACACATGGGTCGGATACACAAAAAGAGTTTGAGTAGGAATATAATACTGGCTCGATCGATCGACAGCCCGTCTCGATCGATCGAGAAGGTCTCGATCGATCGATACACAAAACTCGATCGATCTAACTCAAACAGAGAGAACCTGGATCGAAGTTGTTTCAGTCTCGATCGATCGACCACTCGATCGATCGATCAATACTCTCGATCGATCGACCAACATGTGCACAATTACATTTTTCGTTACGATCCATACTAAGTGTCGTGCTTAATTGTGTGAAGATGTATGCATGATATAATATTATACCTGTCATATGAGCGTTCCAAGCTTGATGACTCCATCACCATGTATCGTCTGATTAATCGGTGAATTCCTATTCTAGATTACAATCAAACATTTTGTCCACGAAAATTGTCAATACAAAATAAACCTTACAGTTAAAAATCACTTAAGCTCAAAAACAGTCCAAATATCAAACCCATCTTAGTAATTGAATTTTGAACAACCAATCAAACCACAAGCCCGTTAGTTACACTATCTGATCGTGTCATGCATGATATTCATAGATTACATTTTAATATCTCATAAAAGTGCAAATAAAATTGGAATGAAAATTGCACTTACAACCTCCATATGCTCACTTTTCAAATCCTTCTGCACTAATATAGAAATCAAACTACCTAAAATCAATAGGACTTCATTAAGCTTGTAAAGTTGTGGTTAGGTGTGTGATTATGAAAGTACGAAAATGATATTTTCACTAGGATAAGAGTACTTTTATTTCACAAATTTATTTTCAACTTTCTCCACCAAGTGTTCTTTTTCATCCTCCTATAAATTCCATATGTCCCTTGGATCTTTTTGTTTGATTTTCTTTCTTTACTTTTCTTGCTTATTATTCCAATCATCATCATTTTTTTTTATTGTGATGAAGCAAGATAAATACAACATAATTGCTCATGAAAATCAAATATTACATTGAGTACTCTTATCACTAAGGGTAGTACAACGTATGTCAATGTTAAGTTCAAGGGTGTACTGTGGATAAAATAATACGGGGAGGCTTGAAAAGTCCAAATGGTCCAAAGATGGCCTAAATCACTTTCTAAGTGGCATTTGATTCTATTATTTCGCTTCAATGGGTTTTCAAATGAGTTCTAGAGCTTGTTGAGACTTAAAATATATCATAAACATGCATACACTACACAAACCAAAATAGTCATACTAACCATGCAAACTACCACAAAATCCTCAAACTAAATGAATCTAACATTTATGTGCCTCTTTACTTAGGTAAAATTTAAATTTCTTTTATATATCACCATCATTACAATCATGTTAATATCATAGACTTCCGGATTGACTCAAGTAGACACGACACTAACCTAAAAAAAATATTCAAGTGACAAAAGTTAAAAATTTAAAATTTGGTCTAATTTCATGCTCATGGAATATTTTTCCCACCCCCAACCTAATTTCTACATTGTCCTCAATGTTAAAAAGAAAAACAAAAGAAATTAAGAAAAAAGTGAGAGAAGTTACCCCCCTTTCGTATGAGATTGTGTACACTACACGTACGCTCTAGTTCATTATTCCTCGCTTTTCTCATGATGAAGCATTTAGTGTTCAAGAAACATGTATGAAACCTCAAAGTATATGCATCACAATTCAAATTCAAATTTAAATTATAACTAAATCAAATGAAAAACAAAAAACATTAAACAAAGTTAATAAGTCTTAAACAAACCAAATAAAGGAAAATAAAAGAAAAGAAAAGAAAAAGAAAATTAGTCCAAAATAAAATGAAAATAAAAACAAAAATAAACCAAAGAAAAATTACAAATAGTAGGCTCAGTCCTCCATGTCTTCGGGTTGCTCGTTATCCTCCTTGGGTTGATTCGCCGGTTGTCTAAAAGTGAAGTCATGGCCTGGATATTGCGGAGATGGCTCAAATTGGGTGAGGTCTATTCCATTGTGTGTCAATTGGAAGCTAATCATTTGGTGGAGAAGACCTTGGTATTCATGTTGGTATTTCATGTGATCATTGAGCCACGCTTGTTGTTGGGTTTGGTATTGATGCATCTTATTAACCTTCGCTTCTAGGTTTACCAACCTGTCTCTTGTAGAAGCATTCTTGGAAGAATCACCTTTCCTACTTCCTTGCCTAACCTTAGTTCCACTTGTAAGGTGTTGCATGTAGGCGAAGGTTAATGTTTCACCCGGCTGCAATAAGACCTCGCCCATGTTGTATTGCACTCCATGCTTGACACATAGGAAGGTTATAAGTTGGGGAAAGAAATAGCTAATGTTGTGATGCTCAACTGAGTACACAAATCTCTATTGTATTACCATTCCCACGTCCATGGAGCGCTCAGTCTCTATGGCAAATTGCAATATAGCTCGTTCCCGATCGACTGTACTATAATGCCTAGTCGGCATTAACCTAGAGCAAACAAAGTATTGCCAAATTTAGGAATGGGTCCTTAGGTGCTTGGCTTGAAAAATATTTACCATATCCCCCTTGTATTCCTACTCACCGTAACCATCGGTCAAGGTATTAATGACTTCGTCGTAGTCAACCTGCATTAAGTAGGTTTCATACGCACTGTTTTGAATGTCCTTTAACCTGTAGTACGAGTTGATCACAGTCCTATTAAAGGGGACTTCAATGCCCCTCACCCAAACCATTCCAACTCTCGCTTCCAGGACATTCGCGCAGAATTTCCAAACCAGCGAACTCACACCCACCTCCGGGGCGTATGAGAATTTCTTCTATCCTAATCTCTCAATTATATCAGATATCCCCATTACTCCCACTTGGCCAAATTCCATTCCTCTCTCATTTACGAATCCCTTATTTCCTTTAGTGGCACCTTCGTATCACTCTTGCGCTTCTCGACTAAGAAACCGAGAGGCGTCATAATTCCTATCCTTAACCACTTTTACTTTCTCTTTAGAACGACTACTTTCACCAACCTTTCTTTTGGGGCCATTTCAATTCTTAAACTAAATAAATTCAACCAACAACTTTAATTTTAGAAATTTCAAAAAAACCCAAAAATTTTGCTCTCTTCTTATCCAAAATTCTCACTTAATTCCAAATTTCAGACAAAATTTCACAATTTCTAGAAAATTATTACTGAATTGAAGCAGAAATGTGATGAATTTTAGCTCTTTGGAATGCAATTGAAGTCTTGGAGGAAAACCCCCAAATTTTTGCTTGAAACCCTAATTCTTAAATTGGAATCTTGATCCTTGGAGCAAATCTGATGAAATTGAATGATGAAAAGGTGTTAGCAATGTTGGATTGAAGAATTGATGGAGTAAAGTTTAAATTTTGGTGAGTATTTTGGAAGAAATTGGAGAGGGGAGTGGAGAGAAAATGTGAGAAAGTCAGGGAAAATTTTTGAAATGAATTTGAATTGTGTTTGAAACTGCCCGAGTGCCTTTTTTGGCAATTTTTCAGGGGTGCGCCACGGCATAAATTTTTTCCCGCCGCAGCACAGTTAAAATTTTTGAAACTACGAGTGAAACAGAACGTTTCTCTCCCCGACACAAATATTTCCCGTCGCGGCGCGCACATTTTTTTTGAAAATTTTGGTTCGAGACAGAAAGTCCCTCGCCACGGCACAAATATTCCCTGCCGCGGCATGAATTTGTTTTTGAAAATTTGTTTTGAAATAGGAAGTACCACGTCATGGCACAAACTTACCCCGCGGCGATGCATACATGTTTTTTGAAAAATTTTGATTTTTTTTGGAAAATTTGAAAACATGCAACGCATCCACCCCAACCAAAACTTGGAAATGTCCTCAATTCCTTGAAAAACTTTTAAAAATAAAAATACGATAAAAATAATAAAAGAAATAAAAACAACGAAAGAAATACAATACCGAATGGGTGCCTCCCATTAAGGGCTTAGTTTAATGTCTTAGCAAGACGTGGTTGCTCTTGTGTTTTATTCATCGAGGAGACGTATTATTTCGATGCTATTCAAATAGTTGTCTCCTTCCAAGTATGGTTTGACACGAAGCCCATTTACCTTAAACGGTTCTTGCGTTTTCGGTTTTAGCAACTCGATTACTCCGTGTGGAAGTACATTTGCAATTGTGTACGGTCCGCTCCACCTAGAATGAAGTTTTCCTGGAAACAAATGCAAACATGAATTATATAATAGAACTTTCATTCCAGGAGCGAAATACTTACCGAGGAGCCCTTTGTCGTGATAGCGCTTAGTACGCTCCTTGTAGATTTTGGCATTTTCATAAGCTTCATCCCGAATTTCCTCAAGTTCGCTCAGTTGGAGTAGTCATTTTTCCCCAGCTTTTGCCATGTCCATGTTGAGCTTCTTAATCGCCCAATAAGCCCTATGCTCTAGCTCAACGGGTAAGTGACATGCTTTACCAAAAATTAACCGGTAGGGACTCATACCAATTGGAGTTTTGTACACTGTACGATATGCCCACAAGGCATCATTCAACTTAACTGACCAATCTCCTTGAGGGGCGCACTGTGAGTTCCACTTGCCCTGAAGTTTGGGGATGGTATGCGGTAGCAACTCTATGAGAAATGTTGTACTTTTTCAAAAGCCCATTGAAGAGTCTATTGCAAAAGTGGCTGCCTCCATCACTAATGATCGCTCTCGGTGTGCCAAATCTGCTAAAAATGTTATCCTTTATAAATTTAACAACAACGTTAGCGTCATTAGTTCTAGTGGGTATCGCTTCTACCCACTTTAAAACATAGTCTACTACGACTAATATGTAAATGTAGCCAAAAGATGGGGGGAACGGACCCATGAAGTCAATTCCCCACACGTCAAATAATTCTACTACAAGATTAGACATCAAAGGCATTTCGTTACGCTTACCTATGTTACCGGTGCTTTGACATCTATCAGAACTCATACAAAACATGTTAGCATCTTTAAATAAAGTAGGCCAATAAAAACCAGATTATAATACCTTTAGGGCCGTTTTCTTACCACCAAAATGGCCCCTGCAGTGTAGCTCATGGCAAAAGGTTAAGATGCTCTCATGTTCCTCTTCGGGCACACACCTCCGGATGACTTGATCTTGACATAACTTGAACAAATACGGGTCATCCCAAAAGTGTTGCCTGCAAACACTGAAAAACCTTTTCTTTTCCTGAAAAGTAATGTTAGGTCTCAAAATACCACTAGCTAGATAATTAACGATGTCAACATACCATGGATTTGGACCTATTGTAAACAATTGTTCATCAGGGAAGGTTTCAATGATTGTATCCTTACTCACCTTCAACATGTTCATACTCAGTAATCAACCTAGACTGATGATCAGCTACTACATTTTTAGTACCTTTCTTGTCTTTGATCTCTAGGTCAAATTCTTGTAAAAGTAGGATCCACCTAATGAGTCTAGGCTTAGCATTCGGTTTAGTCAATAAATATCTCAAAGCAGTATGATCCGAATGAACAATAACTTTAGTTCCTACCAAGAAAGACCTAAATTTATCAAGTGAAAATACAACAACCAATAACTCATTTTCAGTGGTGGTGTAGTTAATTTGGGCATCATTGAGTGTTTTGCTAGCATAATATATAACATGTAATTGTTTATCCACTCTTTGCCCTAAAATAGCTCCTATAGCATAATCAGACGCATCACACATGATTTCAAATGGTAAAGACCAATTAGGAGCTACAATAACAGGTGCAGAAGTAAGTCTATCTTTTAAAGCATTGAAAGCAATAAGGCATTTATCATCAAAATCAAACAAAGTATCTTTGGAAAGTAGATTACATAATGGACGACTAATTTTGGAAAAATCTTTAATAAACTGTCTATAGAAACCTGCATGTCCTAGGAAACTCCGTATACCTTTAACAGATGTAGGTGGAGACAATTTTGCAATTAAATCTACCTTAGCCTTTTCTACTTCAATTCCTTTGCTAGATATGACATGTCCTAGCACTATGTCCCGTTGGACCATAAAATGACTTTTCTCCCAACTAAGTGTCAAATTACATTCAATGCATCGTTTTAACACTAAAGTCAATTTATGCAAGCAATCATCAAAGGAATTACTGAAAACTGAAAAGTCATCCATAAATACCTCGACGAATTTCTCCACCATGTCTGAAAAGATCAACATCATACATCTCTGAAAGGTGGCGGATGCATTGCATAGTCCAAATGGCATTCTCCTAGAAGCGAAAGTTCCGAATGGGCATGTGAATATGGTTTTCTCTTGTTCCTCCGGAGCGATGGGTACCTGATAATAACCTGAAAGACCATCCAAAAAGCAATAGAAATCGTGCCCAGCTAGTCTTTCTAACATTTGATTCATGAAGGGGAGGGGAAAGTGATCCTTTTTGGTGTACAAATTTAGCTTTCGAAAATTAATACCCATCCTCCAACCCGTAATTATCCTAGTGGGCACTAATTCATCTTTCTCATTTTTAACCACAATTATTCCAAATTTTTTAGGTACCACATGAACAGGACTAACCATTTTACTATCAGCAATTGGATAAATCACCCCTACTGCTAGGAGTTTCAAAACCTCTTTCTTAACTACCTCTTGTATGATTGGGTTTAGTCTCCTTTGCGCTTCTTTAACTGGTTTGACATTGTCCTCCAAATTTATCTTATGCATACACATTGCTGGACTAATGCCTCTAATGTCCCCAATACTCCATCCTATTGCCTTTTTATACTTCCTAAGCTCTCCAATCAATTTCTCCTCTTGGTTTTGGGTGAGTGTAGATGAAATAATAACAAGGTAGGTCTCATTCTCTCCCAAAAAGAAATATTTTAGATGCTTAGGTAGTTCCTTAAGTTCCCATTCAGGTGGAGTAATCTCATCATCATGTGGGACATCCAATAAATCTAAGGGTGTACTAGTGTCATCTAATGATATGGCATTGTCTAATACTGTACTCCCTAGCTTCATAGTCTAAGATGTCATCTACCTCTCCAACTGTAAGTGCTACCTCTAATTTATCATCTAATCTAGCATGCACAAAAGTATCATGAATTATTGGATCTAAACATTCTACAAAAGAGCATTCATCAATAGCAGATATAGAAGGGTAAGGAGATGAATCAAAAACCTTAAAATGCACAGTCTCTTCCAAGACTATCATTGTCAACTTTCCACTTTGGACGTCAATGATGGTTTGGGTAGTGGCCATAAATGGTCTTCCCAAAAGAATGGTATGCTCCTTGTCCAAAGATGGATTATCCTGCATGTCGAAAACCACAAAGTCAACATGTATGATTAGCTTATCTACCTGTACAAGTAAATCCTCAATCATTCCCTTCGGATATTTAACAGATCTGTCTGCAAGTTGAAGGGACATGGTTGTTGGTTTTAGCTCTCCCAAATCTAGCTGCAAGAAAATCGAGTAAGGCATCAAATTGATACTAGCACCTAAATTAAGCATAGCCTTAGCTACCTTCCTATCCCCCATAGTGATATCAATTATGAAACTACCTGGATCATTCAATTTAGGGGGTAAGTTGCATTGAAGCACCGCACTAGCAATTTAAGAAACGATTACTCTTTCATTAAGCTCATACCTTCTTTTCTTAGTGTTTAGTTCTTTGAAAAATTTTGCATAAGAAGGCACATTTCTAATTACATCTAACAATGAAAAATTTATATTAACTTTAGAAAGCATGTTAAATAAATCAGAAAACTGCTTATCTTGCTTACTGTCCTTTAAACGGTGTGGAAATGGCAAAGGTGGTCGATATGGCTTTGATGACTTGTGTAGCTTAGGTGGATTAGATGACTCTCCAATTGTCGCCTTTGAAGGCTCTTCATGCTTGTCACCACTTTCCTCCAGTTCCTTAGAAACATTGTTTTCATTTTCCATGTTGCCTGCACTATAAGATAAATCATCAAAAAGTTCAGGTAAATTTTTAGTAACGACCTTACCACTCCAAAGAACCGTGACAGCTTTGGCTTGTTCGGGTTGACTGGATAGCTTTCTCGTCTCTTGTTTGTGCATTTGTTCTGCTAGCTGCCCCACTTGCATTTCCACTCTTTTCATTGAAGCTTCCATAGAGTCCATCCTTCCACTACATGAGTGTATGAAATTATTTAGGGTTTCCTCTACGGTTGGTTTATTTTGTGAAAATTGTAGGTTTACATTTTGGCCTTGTGTTTGGTTTTGGACAAATGGTTGGCTATTGTTTTGTTTCCAAGCAAAGTTAGGGTGATTTCTCCATCCATGGTTGTAGGTATTTGAATAAGAGTCGTTCCTAGGTCTAGGTTGGTACCCTTGCATTAAATTTGCCTCTTCAGTAGTACCTGTATAAGGATCACCTGCAAGAGAACAAATGTTAGCTCCATGTCCATATGAACCACAAACTCCACATACCTCATGTTTTGGCATTTGATTAACATTGGAGGTTGTGAGAAGTTGCACTTGTTTTGTCAATTCAGCAAGTTGCATGGCCATTTCATTATTGGAGCCTAATTCGTGGACTCCAGTTCTTCTTCCTCTAGGGCTCTTTTATTGGGAATTGGCTCCCAACAACTCGAATAGTTTGTAAGTTTCATCCGCTGTTTTCTCACCCATAGCTCCTCTTGCAGCGTCAATCCGTTGTAGAAAAATTGATTCTGTAGCTGTAACGGGAAGTGATGATGTGGACACTGTATCAAAAGCAATTTGAATCTGTCCCAAGCCTCGTGGAAGGGTTCTCCGTCCATCTGCAAAAAAGTAGCAATTTTTGTTCTTAGGTCAGACATTTTTTGATGGGAATATAACTTACCCATAAATTTGTTGTAAACATCATCCCAAGTGGTCAAAGAACCGAGTGCCAATGTCATGAGCCAAAACTTAGCTCTATCTTTGAAAGTGTAAGGAAAACACCTCGTGCGTAGTTGATCTTCACTAAGTCCCTGTAGTGGAAAGGTTTGCACAGTTGCATATAATTCACACATAAAATTTAAAGGATCTTCATTAGGGATACCGTAAAAGGAGGGAAGCATGGAATAATGAATATTTTTCAACTCATAATTCCTAGTTGCCTCTGTAAGTCGAATACACAATGTGGCGGTCCCAATGATAGGTCTTACAAACTCTTTGTTCATCATCTGCCTAGCCACGTTGTCACCCATTGCTGTTTGCAATTGTTGTTCGACTTCTTCCTCTTGAAGTTGATTATCCAGTTTCTTTGATCGATGTTTGATCCTATGAATGTTGTCAATGAAAGGAGAGAGTTCCTTGTTAAGTGACCTCCTACCCTGCATGCACAAATAAAAAGCAAACAAAGATTAAGGCAGCAGTGAAATTGTAATTTAAGCACTATTTTTTGATTTTTTTTTTTAATTTTTTTTAGTTTTTTTGTATTTTTGAATAAAAGATAAAAAATAAAATAAAAATAAAATTAAAAAACAAATAAAAGTAATTCAGAAACTCTAAAAAAAGTTTAAAAGAAAATTATTTAAAGTGCCAATTCCCCGGCAACGGCGCCAAAAACTTGATGTGATAAATTTAGTACTTGCAAGTGTATGAATCACTCGTAGAAAAGTGACAAGCAAACCTCCAAAGTTGGTCTCTCAAGGAATTACAGTGGTTCTAAATAACCTTTTTCTTAATCTAAATAGAGTTCTAACGAAAGTAAAATACTAATTAAATAGAGTTCTAGTGAAACTAAAACTTTAAGTAACTAGAGTCCTAAATCTAGTAAAACTGTAAAAAGTGTTTTGTTTTGTAACAAGATCAATGGTACGAAAAATTAACGAAAATAATATTGCAAATTAACAATCAATTCAAATAGATTTGATAATCAATGGAGGATGTTTGGACGTTTAGTTTGGTTGGCCATGCTTGCATCGAAAAGTAATGGTTAAATAACATTAACGTTCTAATAAACAATTTTACCGGCTTTCCTTTTAATTACGAGAATGCCTACGATCAGGGTAAATCTCTTTGTTGATTAACTAATTAACATCCTACGATCGGGTATATCAAATAGCAATCAAATTATGCGTAAGAAAATAAATGCCAATCAAACTAATGCTATGACTAAGTCACTAATTTGAAGCTTCGATTAAGTGTTTCGGAATAAAGTTAAGGTGACGTTCCTAAAACTAGATTCTCAGATTTTTCAACCTAACTATGAATCTCAAATTGGCCCATGATAATTCATAATTAAATATCTAAACATGCTCTTAATCAAAAGGTAATTTATTTATATTAAATCAATAAAACATTCACCATACACAATTCTAGCAAACATGGCAACGCAAACTAAACATCCATAATGAAATTAGCCGTTCATGTTCATATTAAAATTCATAGACAAATATAATATGATCATACACTTCAACAAAAGAAGAAGAAAATAGAATTCTATAACAACAAGGAAAACCTAGATCTTAATACCGCTAATGGATGGGATAGCGTTCTTCTCCAAAAGCTTGATCTTCGATCGTCGACGGCTTCCTTGGATCCTTAGAATGGTTTCTCTCGCTTCGTTGAATGTGGCAAAGGTCCTAAAACTTATTAAATGTCTTGTTTATTTGCAAAATTGTAGAGTGTAAAAGTTGTATCTTAGTTGGAGTCTAGAGGGGGTATTTATAGATGTAAGAGTTTACACAATTCCTGATTGCATTAGGAATAGGTGCGCAGCGGCATACATTTTCCCCGCCGCGGCGCAACACAAATTCTGGAAATAATGATCAAAACCCGATAGCTCCCCGCCTCGGCATGTATTTTCCTCGCTACGGCGCGTGTTGGCTTTCCTTTCTTCATATTTACCCCCTTACATATGTGATGGCTCGTTATGTAAGGCTTACATATTCGACTTGTTTTGCCAGTAACTCGTGATCCAAGCGCTGTAAGTGTTCCGTCTTTACGTGTTTGCATTATTCAATTGATTTGACACTAAAAACACCTGAAATGCACTAAAAACATACCTGTGATTCCGAATTGATAGATTTATGAAATTAATCGAATAAACAACAAATAATAAATCTATTTCTAAACAATTAAGCGCGATAAACCACGAAATATTAGTGCTTTCCGAGCACTTATCAGAGATACCGTAGGTTATACTTACCAAAATCACGTTACTCGGATGGTTGGAACTAGAGCTATCAAACGAAACAAGCCTAAAGGTCAAAATTAAAGGGTTGGTCAGGGTTTACTTAGAGTACATGTAGGAATAGAGGAGGGAACATAAGCTCAACATTGAAATACCACACTAGAAATGTTACATCAGCTCATGGAAATGAAAAGATCCATGGGAGAAATGAGAAAAGAAAACCAAGAATTAAGAAGACAAGTAGAAGCACTATCAGGTGAGTAACCTAGACCTTAGGAGGCTGAAATTTTATGAAACATCATGGCTAGTAGAGGCAAAAGAGATGATAAGGTTGAATGCATCATAGCCAAGCATGAAATGTAGTCTCATAATCAAATTTCCAAAAATCGAGACATCCTAGACCTGAGAAAATCGACCAAAGATATTGAATTACCGACCTCAAAAAAGCAAGTCAGTCTTAGCCTTGAAGAAAAATTGATGTAACAGAGCAAGGTATTAGTGCTGGAAGAATAGGTTAAAAAATAAGCGTAGTTAGACCTGGATAAAGTATATAAACAGCTCATTGGGTCACCCTTTTTAGATGAAACCGAATTAAGCGACCCTCTTTGAAATTCACACTGCCAAATTGTCCGAGTTATAACGGAACCAAATATCCAATTGCTCACATACTCCTTTTTAAAACTACAATGGCTCCTTTCAGCATGCCCCATGAGAAAAGAGAAGCAATGTTATGTAATTCTTTTACGTCAACATTGTACAACTCAAAACTAAATTGATTTAGCGACCTTCAACCTAGAAGTTGGAAGCCATTCGCCCACCTGGTCAAATTGTTTGTCACCAACTATGCTAGTAACAAACCATTAAAGAAATAGCCCAATCAAATATTCTCAATTATCCAAGGGTCGGACGAATTTGTCGGGCATACATAAAGAGGTTCAGGGAGGAAAAAATCAAAATTTTTTATTGTCCTGTTTCGATCATTGTGTAAGCTTTTTGAAGAGGGGTTTGTAGGGATTATGATCTATTTACAGAGATCACAAAAATGACCCTGCGAACTGTGGAAGAAGCTTATGAAAAGGTAAAGAAATTTATCAACTTGGAAAGAAAGCTGAGGCCAACTAGGGACGAGAGTTCAAATACTATAACCACTCTTAAAGCGAAAGAAAAATGCGAGCTCAGCTCCAACAAAATAAGGCAGAACAAGAATTTTGTTGTAAAGAGATTTGTAAGGCCATCATTTAGAGGAAGAAACAAGTGGAATAGGAACTCAAGACTATAGGGGAGCTCATTATCTCCTTTCAAATGACCTACTTTGAGAGTAAGCCTACCCAAAGTTGTACTTAGAATAAAGGGTGAACAAAATATCAAGTGGCAACAACATATGAGAGCACTGGGAAGAGATACTACTAAGTGGTGCACTTTCCACAAAGACATCGGTCATGAAACATAAGATAGTAGACACTTGAAAAAAGGAATGGAGGAGTTATTGTTAAAAGGATACTTGAGAGACTTGGTGAATGATGAGAATAGATGAGGTGGCCTACATCAAGCAAGATATAGGCCTTAATTACCAGCACCTTTACTCGATCAAGGGAATGCTCATGGCCCCAGACTGTGAAATGAAGGTGATGTGAGAATAATACATTCCATCCATGGAGGACCCAAGTATAATTGAAAATTAAACAATGCACATAAAAGATATGCTAGAGAAGCGAAAGGTATTGGGAAGGTTGATGTTTCACATATGAGAAGGAGATCTGAGTCAAAAGCAATAATGTTCAAAGGGGAGGACGAAGTTTCAAGTTTGCTTGAGGATCCCTTAGTGATTACATTATAGGTTAGATCGTGTGATGTTTGCCGTATTTTGGTTGACACAGGAAGTTTGGTCAATTTACTATTCCTTTGCGTTAGGGCTGGGGGAAGAAGATATGGAAAAGAAAGAAATGCCGTTGGTCGGTTTCAATAATAGTACTTCATAAGCACTTGGCATGATCAAATTGCTCGTTATGGCACCAGGCTTGATAGTGATTGCTAATTTTGTGGTCGTCGATTTCCCTACTCATTACAACATAATCTTTGGAAGACCATGGATCCATAAGATGAGGGCCTTACCCTCTACCTATCATCAGGTCGTGAAATATCCCATGAATGAGGGAGTTTTAGAAATTTGAGGAGATTAGGAAAAAGCACAAAGTTGCTAATATGCAACCATGAAAGGAGTTCAGGCCAAACAACAATTATGGTGCAAGTTGGGTGGACTAAAATAATGAAGCAAATATCGTGTGAAAATTATCAATACGGACGAGGTCAAATGGTGATCGATTGTTGAAAGAAAGCATTGACCTCTCAAAAGACATCAAAAGGGACCTGCTAGCTTTTATTAAAAATAATAACGATATCTTTGCTTGGAAACTAGAAGATATGCCCGATACAGAACAAAAATTCATTACTCATAAATTGAATGTTAATCCGGCAAGAAGCTAGTACAACATAACAAAAGAAAATTCCCTAGAGAAAAAAAATGAAATTATTAAAGTACAGGTGAAAACTATGATGCATACCGACATCATCAGGGAGGTTAGTTACCTCACCTAGCTTTCCATCATGGTGTTGGTTAAAAAGGCAACAAAAGAATGATGCTTTCCCAAAAGATATCTATCCACTACCGAGCATTGATCAACTTATGGATGCCTAATGAGCTTCTTATATGCATACTTGGGTTACCACCAGATTCACTTGAATAGGGAGGATGAAGAAAAGACATCATCTATAAAAGAAGAGGGAACTTTTGTTATAAAAGAATGCCCTTTAGCTTGAATAATATGGGTGCAACTTACCAATGACTTGTTAATGAAATATTCAAAGATATGCTTGGAAAAAATATAGAGGTATACGTAGATGATATGGTGGTAAAAAAAAAAGAACCATGATGATCATATTAAAGATCTAGAGGACGTGTTCGAAGTTATGAGAAAGTATAGGATGAGGCTGAACCCAAAGAGATGCACATTTGGGTTACTTCTTGAAAATTCCTTGGTTATCCAGTCTCAGATAGAGAAATCGAGGCTAACCCTAATAAAATCAAGGCCCTCCTCGATATGAAACAACCCATGAACTTGAAAGGACATCAACAATTGAACGAAAGGATCACGACCCTTAATCGGTTCATGTCAAGATGCACTAACAAGTGCTTACCATTCTTATAACCTTTTAGAAATAACACATCATCATTATGGAATGAAGAATGTGATCAAGCTTTCCTAAAAACAAAAAATACCTTGGTTGTGCACCAGTTCTAACAAGCCCTATCCCTAGTGACATCTTTTATCTCTACTTTAGGGTGATGCTGAAAATGGTTAGCACAGTCCTGTTGGTCGAGCATGGAAAGGTCCAACACCCAACTCACAAAGAGGTATCCGATATTAGAAAAGTTAGGCTCTACTCTTAGGATTACTACAAGGAAGCTTAGACATTATTTTGGTTCATACACCGTTGTTTTCATTACTTCTAGCCCCTTGAAAAGTGTTTTGTCTAGACCAGAAGTGGTTGGGAGGCTAGCACACATATCCATTGAATTAGGAGAATTTGATATCCAATTTTAGCCTTGCACCAGAATAAAAGCACAATTAGTTGTTGACTTTGTGGCGAAATTTACAGAATGCCCGTAAATGGTACATGACCCTGAGGTCGACATAGAAATTTATACTACCAAACTAAATGCAACTAGGAATTGGCAAGCCATCATGGATGGGTCAAATAACTTCAAAGGAGCTGGGATATGAGTTGTTATTATAGACCTCGACAAAAATATCTATGAATTCTGCTCGAATCCCTTTTCAAGTTACAAATACGCGGTCGAATATGAGGTAGCCATTTTTGAAGTTATGACTCCTCAAAGGCTCAAAGCTTTGGAATTGTTTAGCGATTCCAGGTTAATTTTGAATCAATATGCTAGCTCATTTGAGGCAAAAGATGAAACAATGAGGAGGTACCTTTAGAGATTGAAAAACGAATGCTCAACATTGGAAGAAATCCATGTCAAACAAATATCAAGAAGCAATAACAGTCATGCTGATGCACTAGCAACTTTTGCATCGGTGCACAACACATTATAGAATAGAGCCATTGGTGTTACCATACTGTTTAAAGCTAGCACTATAGAGACCAAAAAGATTGTTAGTCAGGTTGAGGATATTAAGGACTCTTGGCTTGAGCCTGTCATAAGATACTTGATCAATATCTTGTCTAGAAGAAAAAGATGTGAACTACCATTGCCAAGAGTAACAACTGTTTTATACAAAAAATGGGCATGGGACTCGGGCTCCTATGCATCACTAAACCTTTAGAAACAAATATCCTCAAAGAGGCTCATGAGGGCAAGTGTGGTCACACTCAAGTGGTCGTAAACTAGCACAAAGAATAATGCAATAGAGATATTATTGGCTGACCATGTTGGACGATTGTATTAAGTGTTCTCAAGTTTGCAACGAATGTCAAAGGTTTTGCCTACTTGTGCATTTTCCTTCTGTTCCAATGACCGGTGTTATAAGCCCATGGCCTTTTTATAAATGGGGGTTGGACATCTTAGGACTGTTACCACAAGATGTTAGGTAAAAGAAATTCCTCTAGGTCGTGACTAACTACTTTACAAAATGGGATGAGGCAGAGGCCTTAAGTCAAATTTACAAGGATGAGATCATAAATATATTGTGGAAAGATATTTTTCCAATTCAATCTTCCCAAAGAATCAATCAATGATAATGGAAAGCAATTTATTGGAAAAAGGGTGAAAGAGTTCTCCCTAAGTATCTAATCAAGCTCAACCACTCGACTCCTATTATCCCCAACCAAATAGTTAGGCTGAGGCCTTAAACAAACTTGCAGTCACTCTTTTGAAGAAAAAATTGGAATCAGTAAAATGAAAGTGGATTGAAGAGTTTCCCAATGTTTTATGCTCAATTAGAATTAGTCCTCATAGATCAACAATGAAACACCGTTCTCTTTGGTATATGGCACTGAACCAGTTATTCCAATAGAGATTGTGCTGCTAACATCATGGTTTGGTATAAGTGAAGATTTTAATTATTCTAGAACAGCATTAGATCTTGTTTTGTAGGAGGAACTTCGACAAAAAGCTTCCTTGCGAGTAGAGGACCAAAAGAGAAAAGTAGCCGCTTTTTATGATAAGGCAGTCTGTTTTAAAATGTTCACTATAGGGGACTGAGTGTTGAGAATGTTTCCAAACAACAAAGAATAAAAGGCCAGGAAGTTAGGGACGAATTAGGAGGGTCCATACCAGGTCGACGAAATCACTCCTAGGGGGGCCTATGTCTTAAAAAATGTATAACGTTGAATAGAAGGCTAAAGTTGGAATGCAAGACATTTGAAAAAATATTGCTTTTAACTTATTTAACAATAATGAAGTCCATGTATTGTAATGCTTACCAAAATTAATGATTGGAATATTACCTTTTAAATGAATCTTGACCATCTTTTATAAGGAAAAATGTAAAAGGCCGCATGAGTTGATTGACTGAGCTAACAGTTGCAAGGAAGAGCGCTCAAGCCTACTCTTTGAACCATAAGAGGCTAGCTCCACCTAGCTCTAGGTCAATAAGCAAAACCGCATTAGGTGGCACAAGTTTATTGCCTGTGCTATTAATTTCCAAGCATAGTGCTTAGGCCCACCCTCAAAAACTTGAGAGGTTGGCTCTACCCAACTTCAAGTCAATAAGGATAATCGCATTAGGCCGCACGAGTTGATCATCTATGCTAACAATTTCTAGGTAGAGCACTCAGGCTCCCTTTTGAACCTTGAGAGGCTGGCATTGCCTAGCTCCAAGTCAAAAAGAAAAAGTACATTAGGCCATATGAGTTGATCTTCTGCACTAAGAATTTTCAAGCAGAGTGCTCGGGCCCACCTTTGAAATCTTGAGAGGCTGGCTTTGCCCAACTCCAAGTCGATAAGGAAAAGTGCATTACTCTGCATGATATGGTAGGAAGACTTGATCGCTTGCACTAACAGTTTCCAGACAGAGCACTTGGGCCCACCCTATGGAACTTGAGAGGCTAGCTCCGCCCAGCTCCAAGTCGATAAGCAAAAATGCATCAAGACACGCAAGAACAACATTATTATTTATAAAATATATATATATCTATATCAACAACATCAATAAACAAACACTAAGCTTTTATTACATTCTTAAGAATAATGAGCTGAGGTTCAAATGCAAACAAAAATACACGTCACCACTAAATTCTTTTCAAGCGCTTTAATTCGTGAACTTCATATCTATCTGATGGTTCAGGTCAAATTAATAGGAAGATTTTGGCCTGAATACGATTAAGAAACTATGGTAAACATTGGAGAACACCCTCTAGAGTAAATGCCCCATCCTCAAGCATTTCCTTAAACTCAAGGGTCGACTTCATAACTTCAAGAAACACATCTTCTCCATGCATCTACCCACCATGGTTCCTCCTCAACTAACCTGGCCATCTTCTCCAAAGATTGCTTTTTTTGTAATGATTGAGCTGTGTGACTCTCATGTAGCAAAACAATCTCATGCTTCAAACACTCAACCTCACTAAACAACATCGAGCCATCATTTTTTAAAGTTTGGACCTTTATTCGCAAAGCGCAATCAATAGCCATTAATAATAGACGAAAGAATACAGGTTTAGGTTACAACTATAACCTGTCCTTATCCTACCTCTTTATATATCCATAAGTTGCAAAAAGTTTTCACACACGTGTACAAAATTATATATTTTTGTGTACCCAATCATTAATCATAATAAAATTAAATAATCAAAAAATTTAAAAAAATGTTTAAAAAAAATTATATATATATATATATATATATATAAAGCCATACTTATAATAAGTAAATAGATACAAACTAAATATTAACTGAACATACACATGAAATGTTACATAGACGCCATGCATTCATATTAAACTGTACAAAACACTGGTACCGCCAAATAGTGACCGAACATATCCTACCAACAAAAATAGTTTGGCATTACATATCCAAACAAAAAACATTGTTCTTAAAAAATATGAGCTAGTAAGCTCATACACAACCATAAAAAAATATATGAAAAATAATAATGTAATACAAAAAAACAAAAGAGCACGATCAAGCTCGCCCAACATTGCCATCAACAACACCATCCTCTTCACCATCCCCCTCCTCGACCCCAGCATCGATTTGAGTCTGGGGAGAACAGGGTGTGGACAAATCTAGGCTAAGAATGGTGTTATATTCTTCGAATTTGGCTTTTTTGATGGCCTTAACCTTGAAGGTCTCCATAGCATTATTATATAACCCACTTAAGGAAACTTCATGTTGTTGGCCTTGGCTACCTCGAGGTCCTTTTAAGCTTTAGCACGTGCTCTCTTCTCCTTGGCCAGCTCTTCCTTGACGGCTCAAAGATCATGTTCAGACTCCTCACAAGCTTTAAGGGCAACTTGTTCCCTCCTTGCTAGCTCAACGTTTTGAGCATGCAAAGAGGTCACTTTGGATAAGGCTGCCTGATACCCCTACTTCTCGGCCTTAACGTCATTCTTGAGCCTTTCTAGTTGATGCATCTTGAAGTATAGAAGGAAAGACATGGATTGATACAAAAACAACAAACACACCTATCAGAGAGTATTTAAATATATATGTATATATAATAAAAGGAAGAGAATCGAAGAGATCATCCTTACCTCACCAACTTGCTATTTACAAGTGTTAGCGCGTCTACCTAGTTACATAGGTTGTCTAGAACTTCTTCATCCGGCCTGGTATGTAACATTTGGACAAACTCATCCATTGCCTCCAGATTCCCCACTACAGGCTTTAAGATATTTAGCCCATCATCGAAACATTGAACACTTTTCCCTTTGTCCAATGTGGGTGGCTGAGAGGCTATGATTAATGGAAAGATAGGGGATCCTGAGCTATCCTCCACATTGGTGTCCTATGGTGGAGGAGGTGGGGTCATCTTCCTAAGGGCAATCCTCCTCTTCTTTAAACTAGTGAGGAGGGTACTTTGGTCGTTACTTGGAAACTGGTAAACAACATGTCCACGTCAATCTAATTTGGATCCATCTCTACAAAAGCAAACACATAGTTAAACGAATAACTTTATTTAACAGGTCAAAAAAAATTGGATCACAAGCTCAGCACTAAAGTTAAACCTTCATCCACAAGCTCAAAATTAGACCCCAACTCCAAGGGCAAGCCTTTCCTCTTAGAGGAATGGTGCTTAGCTAGGTTTATTCTTATAACTGGCGGCCTGGCACCAAGCCTCAGTAATCCTGTAGCTACCAAATGAGGAGTCACTGCGACAAAATAGTCAATAGAGAGCGTTTAACAAATGCCTTCTAAAGTAACAAAAAGTGCTTCTTCATGCACCTTATATGCAGGAGCTGATAAAAAATTATGGTTTTTAAAGGCATTGATTCGCTTTATTCAAGCACTCTCTTTATTTTGAATAAATGCCTTCTTTGTTGTGGGTTGTTCCGTATCCAGTTTATAGGGCATTCAAAACGCCTTCTTTATTATTTTATAAGGCGTATAAAACACCATAGTTAATATTTTATCATTTAGAAGGCATTTCACACACCATTTGCTTGTTAAATGGTATTTAAAGCGCCCTAATAATTAATTTAGAAGGCATTTTAATAGCTCTCCATTTATTGTAAATTTATGATTTTATACTAGTTAAAGAAAGAGTTTTAATCATTCTATAATATTAATTACATTTAAAAAAATATTAAAGGAATATTTTACAAAACAACTGACTTTGATTTACAAATATTAAAATATACCCAATGTACACAACTTAAATTTATTAAATTAAAATATATTCAAAAGTGAATTTTTTTTAATAGCAAAGATAAAAGCAATTGTAATTAACAAATTAAATTATATCTAATAGCAAAGTATACCAAAAAATATATATTCTAGTTACGTATCAAATGAAACTAACTTGAAGCACAATTAAAGAAAATAAGTTATCTAACTGAGATCCAAATTCTTCAAACTCAAATATTATCTTACAACCAAAAATAACAAACAAGATCAGCTCATCAATACAATAAAAATAACTCATGAATTCAAAGAGTTGAACACATATACCAATGAGAAGTGAAGTGAAAAAAAAAAAAAGACAAAAATTATATGTATATATATATATACCTTCTAATAATTATGACCATCTTCATGGGCTGAAAGAAAATTATAGACATAATGAGACTAACTTTGCCTTAATTCATTCAACTCATTTTGTAAGTATTTATTTGTTTGGAATGTAAAGAAATTTATAAAATTAACCATGAATACATGTACAAGATAATGTTTGTACAAAAAAAATATAAAAATAACACCTGTATAATAATAACAAAGAAATAATCAAAAACTAATATTCATTTGTTATTGATAATGAAAAACTTAAAATTTAATTAACTGCACAATTCATTGTCAATTAATTTAGATAAACATTTTAATGATTTTGAAAATAAATTAAACATTACTTGAATGCCATTATTTTTGTGAACACCAAGCCTTCGAGTTATATATTCTCTCATAAACAATATGGTATAGTAACCACATTCATATTCACCTGATTGCACTAGACACTAAAAATCACATAAATAACAAGATGGTCAATTGATCAAGTGAAGCATGTATTACATATAATTATGCACCTTAAACAATTTGTAAAAAAAAAATAGTATTATAATTAACAATAACGTTTGTGATATACATAATACAAACCTTTATGGTTATCCAATTTGGTTCAATACGAATACTTCGTTCATTTTTGGAATTCCACATTTGCAAAGCCCTATATATATTCCACAAAGGTAAAATATTATTATGCTATGACACTTGTAAAATTCTAAGAAATGGGTAATATATAAAAATAGATGGAGTTCATATACCTCAAAACCACATTCTTCAATTCGCTATCCGGTTTGCTACCAACAATAGAATCCATATATTCAATCTTCAACCGAAATAGGTCTATAACTATAAGCATCAAATGGTTACTACATGTAATATATACAAAGTAATGTTAATAGTGAAATAATTATTCATTTTTAACAATTAAATATTAAGGCTTTACAAAAACACATTATTGTTACCTTTTCCAATACGGAGCAATAAGTTGCATCCCACAACTAATGTGACCAAACCTTTCTACAAGTTTTTTTATTCTTGAACTTTTGTCATGCATATCATCAGCCAACAATTCTGGATCCATGAACACAAAATATTTTTCAATATTAATTTTTTGGGCTTTGATTTATTCCCATATTAACCTATTAAAAATAAAACTATTAGTAATATAACTAAATTTAATAGATTCACTTCTTAAATTTTTTTAAATTGATATTTGTGGAACTCCTACCCATTCAAAATTACATACTTGCAATATTTCTTCCAATTTCAATGAAATAGGCCATTGATGTCCATAGAGTACCACATCACAAGGGATATCGCTGGTGGAGTTTGACCCAACAGAGTCCGTGTGATCTAAAGCCTAAGCTAGTAAAAGCTCAATAGCATCAGGTGACTTTGGAGTACTGCGTGAGGCCTTGACCATTGATGATGATTCAACTAAACTTTCTTTCTTTTTCTTTGAAGTATTTTTCGAAATCACATTAGTAGATTTATCAACTTTTCTCTTTGGATTCATACTTCGTGAACGTACCTTATCTTCATTATTTATGTTTATAGGATGTCGTGTGCTATCAATCTACAAACACATAATATATAATTAGCTCAAGAAAAAAATTTAATACAAAAAATAAAACATTTAATTTAAGCAATTAACATTACCTTATCTTTCCTAAAACCTAGATCCTTTGGACGCTTAACAAAATTTCCAGCTGCATCACCTACATATTGGGTTTCATCATTTGGTGGAAATGTAAGCATACTCCTCCTTGGATTGGCACCTCTAAACTAACACAATAATTAGATTCACCTAATCTTTCACCGTGCACCTTCTCATCTGAGGTGCACTAAGGAAAATAATGACCGTCAGCAACAATATTAGTTCGGTCACCCACAATTAACACACACTTAATTCCTTATAGCATTGATAGAAAATTATTAAAAAATTCTTAAAAAAATGTATAAAACAAGATGAACTATTAATGTATTTAAGGTCACCTTCCCTAAGCCTTGTGATGGAAGTGGGTGATTAAGAGGTACTATGATATGTTGGAGAGCATTCTGGCATGGAATGTTCTCCTATCTGACACACCAAAATGAGTGATGTCGTCTTCATTCTCATTGACGTTAGAAATGTTAGCAACAAAAGATTCATTATGAAATTCTTTCTCTACAAGAGGTACATCTCCAAAAGTAATCCCTCTAGTCCCTTGAGCTTGTTTCATTAGTTCTATATCTGCAATAAGTTTGGCTACTGTTGCTTTCAAAACGTCAACTTCTTCCTGGTTCTTTGATTTATAAGAGCCATTACCCATTTCTAGTTTTTTATGCCCAAAAACATTTGTAGTTGTCTTAAATTTACCTTTATCACACTCTCGACCCATTCTCTCTTTAGTTCCTAAAGCCTTTGAAAGAATGTCATCCCTACCTTTACTAACAATTTCTCCAGCCTCCTATTTTTCACTTAGATCAAGCATTAAATAAAAATAATATCGTAAGTGGAATATATATAAATATCAATAATAATAATTTACTAACTTAAAATGAGCTTTTAGAAGTTGTGATTGTACTTATGCAAAAGAAGAACTATTTCAATTGAGGTAGGAGTGGTGCATATATGTGACAATGCATATTCGTGGATAGTAGAATATCCAAAGTTTAGTGTACTGATTTAGATTATTTTAGATCTATATTTTCTATTTTGGGAATAGATCTATTCATGTTTTGAGAAATTAAAGTTAATTACAAAACTATAGATATACTACGAAAGCTTATATATATATATATATATTTATTAACATTTATAGTCATGGCTGTAAACAATTTTGAGATTACAAGTTTATTAATAAAATCATTAATATTTTATTATTTGTATGGTCAATATATATATATATGTTCTGCTTTCCATATATATATATATATATATATTTAGGACGATTGTTAATGAACTAGTTGTTATTTTCAAATTTTATTTGAGATTTTTATGAAGTCATTGTCATTTTACAATGATGGTCATAAAACAACAACTGTCGTAGAATATATTTTTCATGGATGGTCACTTGTTTTTCTACGATTTTTAATGAAGGTCATTTTTTTGTTTTTCATGACGGTCACGACCATCATTAAAAAGGCTTATTTACGATGACGTCTGGATAGATGACGATAGCTGTATTTTTTTTGAAGCATCATCAAAGCATTACAATGATGGTTAATGACTGTCTTTAAAGCCATTTTTTGGCATAGTGCGACCTCTCAAATTTAACCTATTTTTACTTGTGGTTATTAAATTCATTTTTAGTGGTAGATTGTTAAGAGTATAATATAAGGATGTATCTTGGTTAACCTTTGAGCACTTTGTCTTGGGTTAAGTATCTTTTTTTGAATTACAAACCATAAGACCTTATATAAGCATGTTGTTATAGGAATGTTAATAAATTAGTATCTTAATCTAGTAGTGATATGTTTTCTAACTACACTTATGGGAGAAAAGTTATATTTAGAACATATTATGTTTAAGGTTAATAGTCAATCGAGTGAGAGCCATTGGCCTCACTCATTTGAATGAGATCTTGTTGAATGATCATAAAGTTAAGACATTTGACATTCTTCAAAAATGTAATGACAGATTTAAGTTATTGCATAAGAAGTGTTGGAAAGGCGAGTTAGTAAGGTACATAGAGTAATAGTTCTATCAACGAGGATTCGAGAAGTTATCTCAATTAAAAGGTATACCATATGAGATGAGTATGCTTATGAGAATCTTTGAGTTGGGGTTATTACTTAGTTTTCCTTCATACATGTCACACATCATATATTTAAGAATGATGAAAATTGATGCCATGATTGTACATGAATGATATTATAACTAAAGTACCCATTGAAAATATTTTATATGCATACATGATATTTTGATATATTACGGGTACTAAATATTTTAAATGTCATCTAAGTTGTTTTGCACGCATCATGAAATTATTTTCATGGGGAGTGTATTACCTGTATAGATGTCTTGCAAAGATATGGTACCCTGGGGCTACTGGTTGCAGCAAACTATTTTTTGATGGACTATAGGTATGCATTATATTTCACATGTATCTCAAAATTGTCCATACATGGGTTTCAGTGTTTGACCATACATGGGCCTTAGAGTTGGACCCCCGATTGTCTTTTAGAGTTCGTCTGTCTATGGGTTTGGGTGTTTGTCCATCTATGGGCCACGGAGTTGGACTGTCCATATGAAGAGGTCCCTTATGACAAGGACCCATGTTTTTTGGAGTCGACCAATACATGTGCCATATCTATCTTGGAGTATGATCGTACATGTGGTTGAAGGTGGAACCACGTGCATCTCAAAGGTTGAACGCGCATGTACCCATGTATTTGGAAGTTGGCCAATATATATGGATATATCATAGCATACATAGTATTTTATATTGGGCATTGCATATTTTATTGCATGGTATGAGCATGCATGGGGTTTTTCCATGATATCTAAATGCGCCATCCCTATAAGTCTATCCTTTAACCATCTCTCCCTCATTCATTCTACACCAAATTTCACAAACTTTAGGATCATTTGATTGCACTGCCTTCACATTCTCCAACAGTGCAGGATTGGACATGAGGTTATACAAGAACAAATTTCTTCCATCTTCAAATAAATTTTGCTCATAACCTTCTTTTTTTTTTAGTGTTTTTCCATGTGTCCAAAACCATTTGTGCAATAAATTCCATTTTACGACTCAATGCGTCGATTACAATATTTGCCTTTCTTAGATGATATTGAAGAATAAAATCATAGTCTTGAATATATTCCACACATCTTCTTTGTCTCAAATTTAAATCTTTGTAAGTGGAAAGATACTTGAGACTTTTTTCATCCGAAAAGACTTGAACTGTAGCTCCATAAAGATAACACCTCCACATTTTCGAGGCAAATACCACCACGGCCAACTCCAAATCATGCATTGGATAGTTCTTTTCGTGGGGCTTTAGTTGTTGTGATCTGTAAGTGATGAACACATTTTTGACCTATATTTTGTTATGTTTTTAAGCATTCATTTTATCTTTTATTTTATTATTTTCGTATTTTGGAAGGTATTTTTGTGTTTTGTAGGTTTAGGAAGAAATGTGGAAAAAGAGAGCAACAGTGAAGCAAAGTGCTTAAAAATGTAAGCCTTACATTGGATGTCATTTATTATGTAAGGGGGACAAACAAAGGCTTAGCAACGTAAGCCTTACATCGAGAATCAACATACTATGTAAGGGCATTTACAGCGCATTAAAACAACGTGCGCCGCGGCGGGGAAATTGTGCGCCGCGGCGAGAGGCTCTCGGGATGCATTCTGGAAAATTAAGAAAACAACGCGCGCCGCGGCGGGCAAAACCTGGGCCGCGGCGGGGAGGTTTTTGTTTTGAACCAACGAGCCAAAATTCAACACGCGCCGCGGCGGGAAAAACCTGTGCCGCGGCGGGAGGTGCCAAAATTGCCCAGAAACCCTAAAACGTGTATTCCACTTCTTTCCCCCTATAAATACAACATTATACCTCTCCCAAACAGAAGTTTTTGCAGCCAATTTCTCTCCCACCTCTGCTGCTACTGCAGCAAGGGTTTTCCACCCAAAAACCAACCCAAAATCAAGAGGAGACCCTCCATTGTTGAAGCTACTCCAAGGATTTGAGAAAGAGGATCAATCAAGTTCAAGGATTTGGAGCTAGAAGATTCATTGGGGTATTTTTAGTGTAATATCTTTTTCTTCTCTGATTTTGTGGTTTGCCTCCATGACTAAATTGATTGACACCAATTTAGTTATGGTTGGCTAATATATGTATATTGGGATGTTAGTATTGCTTCCAATGATTGGAAGAACAATTTTGTAATTTAATTATATATGATTTGGATTTATTTCTTGTTCATGTTCTTATTATTTTCTGATTGTGAATTGATGGTGGACCAAACCTTAGTTTGTGATTAGAAAGAATATTTTAGAATTAGGCATTAGAAACGCCATCTTTGCTTAATTGTGCATTATGAACAAGAGCCTAAATTGATTGCATTGATTTGTGTTAGTTTAGGTGGTTAGAATTATTTCCTTGAGCTAATTCCGATTGATTAGTTAATGATCCGGGCCAAAGACGTTAATTAGTTGATCGTAGTGAAAATTGCCATTGATTTGGGATTTTCTAGGTTTAGCGGAAAAATCATTAAATCCAACTTCTAATTGAATGCTTAATTTGTTTTTGGCCTGAATGGATAGCAAACTAATATTCCCAATTACATCCATCATCCTCCCCTTGGTTGTGATCACTTTTATTTTCATTTTATTTTAGTTTTCAATTTAATTCCGAATTTACGATCTGTTCTTCAATTGACAACTGTTAGAATGTTTAGGATTGTTTATTCGACTAAATAAGAAAATAGATAACGTTTTAAAACCACAGCAATTCCTTTGAGAGACGATCTTGGGAGTATACTTGTCGCTTACTATAAGTGACTCGTGCACTTGCGAGCTTATATAAAATACAAAATTTGACTATCAAGTTTTTGTGCATCAAGTTTTTGGCGCCGTTGCCGGGGAATTGGCGTTTTAAAGTGTTTATTTATTTTCTATTTAGTTTGTTTTTCGTATTTCTTGATTTTTGTGATTTCTTTTTATTTTTGTGAATTTGTTAATTTTTGTGTTTTGTTTTGTTATTTTTAGTTTGTTAGTTATTTTTATTTGTTTGAGTCATTTGTTTTTAGTTGTTCATTTTATTTCTATCTTTTTCGTTATTTTTCTCTGGGATATATATTGTGGTGCTTTGATTTCTTTGTTGTTTTTGTTAGTATATGAAAGGTACCGTTCATAGACTACATCAACATATTCAAAAGAGCACTTAATCAAGCTGAATACTGATATCCAAAAGCTAACAAATATGGAGGTATGTGGAATTTGTGGTTTATATGGACATAATGCTAATGTTTGCACTTTTGCAGGTGATTACCATATGTCTACTAACCGGAACTTCGAACCTAATGAGGGATGTCGCCTACCTTGGAATGATCCCTATACCTATATTTCCGAGTTGGAAAATCACCAAAATTTTTATTGGGAAGCAAACACTAACCCACCCTATGCCTCATACCCATATTTCAATCCTTATGACCTACCCATTCACCCTAAGAGACCAACCTTGGAGGATACCTTGAATACTTTTATTCAAGTTAGTTTAGAAAACCAAGAGAAACGTAATCAAAGGATGGATTTCTTAGAGGATTCTATGATAAGGATTGCAATGCAAATTGGGCCACTAGCGGAACAACTTCTACCACAAGAAGAGTTGCCCAATCAAGATCATCAAGTTTTTAATCCTTATGACCAACCCATTCACCCTAAGAAACCAACCTTGGAGGATACCTTGAATACTTTTATTCAAGTTAGTGTAGAAAACCAAGAGAAACTTAATCAAAGGTTGGATTCCTTAGAAGACTCTATGATAAGGATTGAAATGCAAATTGGGCAACTAGCGGAACAACTTCTAGCACAAGAAGAGTTGCCCACTCAAATTGAGCAAATGAAGGATGACACAATCCTTCAAAGTGGTAAAAATTTTGAAAATATTTATTTTCCTGAAATTTCTAATGATTTACCACTTTGTGCAGAAATTATACATGGGGAGCAAGCAATTCTCCAAGAAGGTCAAGTCGAGGATCATCAAATTCTACAACCTTCTAAGGAGAACAAGGAGGAATTCTCTGTACCTCCTTTACCACTCAAAGAACCTAAGACTTGTACGTCCCCAAATCCTTCTCCTTACTACTTCCACCAGAAAGTGTGTGTTGTGCTTCATCAGAAACAACTACCGAGATGGAAGGATACACTTAATGACATACTAGCTCGAAAAATCAATATCACACACTTCAAGATTTTTGATGATGGTGGATAGGAGTGGATTAGCAAGTCTTGCTAAGACGTTAAAGAAGGCGCTTGGTGGGAGGCAACCCACTATTTTAGGTAATATTTTTCTTTTTCTTTTAGTTTAGTTAATTTTCTATTTGTTCCTTTTAAATGCTTTTCTGAACATGTGTGTAGTTGAAAACCTTGAGGACAATGTTTAGTTTAGGTTTGGGGGTGCATTTTGCATTTTTGATTGGTAACAACACTTTCATGCTTTGGTCAATTTTTGATGAATAACTAGTCTTTATGCATTGTTTATCTGATTTTTAAAGTGTTTGAGGTTTGTTGTAAGGATCAGTTTTAATTTGCAATCTGTGTTTCATGCTTTTGATGTTGGAACTGAGATGAACCTGAATCTTGTGTTTAGGAATTGAATAGTGGAAACTACCTGTGAGTATATTATTGAGCCCTTAACGTTTTATTCTGAGAGATAAATATTCTTCTACTCTTTTAAACACCTTTCATATCATTTCAAATTGTTAGATGATCTCTATAGGTTTTTGCATTGAATGATAGGATTTTAAACATATAATGAAGGATCATGTGCTTAATTGAATTGCTTAGATTAAATGATTTGAGTAAAATTTGGAGTGTTTGCCTATCTCATCCATGTTTGACTTTAAAAGATATGAGGGAAAAACTATATCCATTCACAAAATACATATGTATTTGGGTCTTTATTTAAAAAAAAAAAAATATATATATATATATATATATATATATATATATTAAGTTTCTTATGACCCTAAGTTCTTCAAGTATGAATGGTTAATACATAAATAAAAAAACAAAAAAGAAATAAGTTCCCTTAAAGTCAAAGCATTTTCATTCTAGGGCACACTTGAAATTTTTGCTTGAGGATTTTAATTACTGCATGAGATTAGTAATGTGATTTCTTCATAAATCCTATCATTTGATTCCTTTCATGAGATCGATGTTATGCACTTTTGAGCCTTTCTTGTTTAATCATATGCGAACATATTAGCTCGTTTCTTTACATAACTTCTATTCGCATATACTTTGATGAGTGCTTGAACCCATAGGATCGGTGTGATTTAGAGAGTAAATCTGGTGAGGATTAGAGTTGAAACGAATTCACATTCTTGACACTAGGTTTGGGGGAGTCAATGTTGATACGCTTTTAGTATTGAGATTTAGATTTGTGAAGCAAGATTGATCTAAATGGTGAACCTTGATGTGTTAAAATGTTGGATAAATTTGTGTATAAAGTTTTGGTTATGAATTGGAAAGAAACTAAAGCATGACAAGTTTTGTTAACTTCAATTTTAGTTTTGTTATTTGTCATTTTAGTTTTTCTTTTAGTTGGATGTTTGTGGGAATCATCACTGAAAACCCTCACGAGACTTTAACTCGTCCACTAGGGCAACCTAGGGGTTTAAAGGCTTGTTGCATATGCTAAATGCAACCGTGACAAACTACGGAAGTGATTTAGGTTAGTATAGTTTAATTTTAGTTTTGCTAGAGGACTAGCAAAATGTAGGTTTGGGGGTATTTGATGAACACATTTTTGACCTATATTTTGTTATGTTTTTAAGCATTCATTTTATCTTTTATTTTATTATTTTCGTGTTTTGGAAGGTATTTTTTTGTTTTGTAGGTTTGGGAAGAAATGTGGAAAAAGAGAGCAACAGTGAAGCAAAGTGCTTAAAAATGTAAGCCTTACATTGGATGTCATTTATTATGTAAGGGGGACAAACAAAGGCTTAGCAACGTAAGCCTTACATCGAGAATCAACATACTATGTAAGGGCATTTACAGCGCATTAAAACAACGTGCGCCGCGGCGGGGAAATTGTGCGCCGCGGCGAGAGGCTCTCGGGATGCATTCTGGAAAATTAAGAAAACAACGCGCGCCGCGGCGGGCAAAACCTGCGCCGTAGCGGGGAGGTTTCTGTTTTGAACCAACGAGCCAAAATTCAACACGCGTCGCGGCGGGAAAAACCTGTGCCGCGGCGGGAGGTGCCAAAATTGCCCAGAAACCCTAAAACGCGTATTCCACTTCTTTCCCCCTATAAATACAACATTATACCTCTCCCAAACAGAAGTTTTTGCAGCCAATTTCTCTCCCACCTCTGCTGCTACTGCAGCAAGGGTTTTCCACCCAAAAACCAACCCAAAATCAAGAGGAGACCCTCCATTGTTGAAGCTACTCCAAGGATTTGAGAAAGAGGATCAATCAAGTTCAAGGATTTGGAGCTAGAAGATTCATTGGGGTATTTTTAGTGTAATATCTTTTTCTTCTCTGATTTTGTGGTTTGCCTCCATGACTAAATTGATTGACACCAATTTAGTTATGGTTGGCTAATATATGTATATTGGGATGTTAGTATTGCTTCCAATGATTGGAAGAACAATTTTGTAATTTAATTATATATGATTTGGATTTATTTCTTGTTCATGTTCTTATTATTTTCTGATTGTGAATTGATGGTGGACCAAACCTTAGTTTGTGATTAGAAAGAATATTTTAGAATTAGGCATTAGAAACGCCATCTTTGCTTAATTGTGCATTATGAACAAGAGCCTAAATTGATTGCATTGATTTGTGTTAGTTTAGGTGGTTAGAATTATTTCCTTGAGCTAATTCCGATTGATTAGTTAATGATCCGAGCCAAAGACGTTAATTAGTTGATCGTAGTGAAAATTGCCATTGATTTGGGATTTTCTAGGTTTAGCGGAAAAATCATTAAATCCAACTTCTAATTGAATGCTTAATTTGTTTTTGGCCTGAATGGATAGCAAACTAATATTCCCAATTACATCCATCATCCTCCCCTTGGTCTGATCACTTTTATTTTCATTTTATTTTAGTTTTCAATTTAATTCTGAATTTACGATCTGTTCTTCAATTGACAACTGTTAGAATGTTTAGGATTGTTTGTTCGACTAAATAAGAAAATAGATAACGTTTTAAAACCACAGCAATTCCTTTGAGAGACGATCTTGGGAGTATACTTGTCGCTTACTATAAGTGACTCGTGCACTTGCGAGCTTATATAAAATACAAAATTTGACTATCAAGTTTTTGTGCATCAGTAAGCTACCACATAATCATTCCACATTAATATTGATCCAAGACCTTGAGATGAAGCATCTATGTAGACCTCACACAGTTCCAAACTATTTGGTACAAGAATTGGTGCTGACGTCAATTATACTTTCAATTCTTAAAATGCATCTTCACATGCTTTGTTCCAAATAAACTTGACTCCTTTCTGAGTAAGTTGCATCAAAGGTGAAGAAATCTTGCAAAAATCTTGCACATAACATCAACAGTACCCTGCCAATCCCAAAAAAACTTCGTATCTTGGTTAATTTGCTTGATCTTTCCAATTCAACACTGCTTCTATTTTGACTGGATCAACAGCTATGCTGTCTCCAGATATGACATGTCCAAGAAACTTAACATCATTCAACCAAAAATCACATTTCTCATACTTTGCGTAGAATTTTTATTCTCTCAAAGTTTGGAAAGAAATCCTCAAGTGAATTTCGTACTCTTATCGAGTTTTAGAGTAAATTGATATATAATCAATGCATACAATGATAAATTGATCCAAATAGGGTCAAAATACCCAATTCATGAAGTCCATGAATGCAGCAAGAGCATTGGTTAAGTTGAAAGGCATCACGCAAAACTCAAAATGCCCATGTCGTGTATGAAAAATGATTTTGGGTATGTCTGACTCCCTAATCTGCAGTTGATGGTATCTAGACCTTAAATTGATCTTTGAAAAGTAGTTCGCTCTACCAAGTTTATCAAACAGTTCATCAATTCGTGGCAACATATATTTGTTCTTGATTGTTACTCTATCAAGATGACGGTAGTCGACACGCAATCTCAAACTACCATATTTCTTCTTAACAAACAAAACAAGGGCTCCCTAAGGAGAACTTTGTCGGATGAATCCTTTTATTAACAATTCATCCAAATGTTTTCTTAACTCCTTTATCTCTACTAGTGCCACACCATAAGGGGAAATGGATATTGGTGTTGTCAAGCCCCAAAATACGGTACGTGAATTTTAAGAAAATGGATAAAATGTGAAAGAAATTTTTTGATTTCAAAGTCAATAGTTATGAAATATCAAATTTTAAGAACAATCAAATTGAAACCTATCGATTCTTCAATTATTAGTTTTGGTACCCTTAAATTAGTTTATTATCAATAAAACACTTTAAAACAATCAAAACTTTTATTACAAATGATTACAAATATTAAATCTTACACCAAATCAAAGTGATCTCAATTCTCTACTCAATAAGAAGAATAACTAATAAAAGAAATAAGGTTTTAAGAGAGAACCATTTAATTGAACTCCTCGAAGAACATGCCTCGTGCTCAATCCACAATCACCACATTCATATAGTTCCTTATATAAAAAGTTAATGGGGAAATGGGTTGAGCTACAACTAGCTCAGTAGAAGGAGTAAAACAACTTTAAAGGAGCTGGGATAGGAGTTGTTATTATGGACCCCGATAGAAACATCTATGAGCATTCTGTCTAAATTGCTTTTCAAGTTACAAATAACGTGGCTGAGTATAAGGCCGTCATTTTTGTAGTTTTGACTACTTGAAGGCTTGGAGCTAGGAAATTGGAATTATTTAGCGATTCAAGGTTAATTATGAATCAATATGCCAACTTGTTTAAGGAAAAATATGACAAGATGAGGAGGTATCTCGAGAGATTGAAGGTAGAATGTAAAACATTGGAAGAAATCTATGTGAAACAAATATCAAGAAGCAATAATAGTTATGCTGATGCACTTGCTACTTTGACATTGGTGCACAACATGTTACAGAATAGAGCCATTAATCTTGCTATACTGTCCGAAGCTAGCCTTGTTTAGACCAAAAAGTTTGTTAGTTAGGTTGAGGATATTAAGGACTCTTGGCTTGAGCCTTTTGTAAAATACTTGATCGATAAGGCTCTCCCCGTTGAGAAGAAAAAGATGCGAGCTATCATTTCCAAGTGTAACAACAATTTCATAAAAAATGGGCTATTGTGCATCACTGAACTTTTGACGACAAATATCCTCAAAGAGACCCATGAGAGCTAGTGCGGGTCACACTTTGGAGGTCGTAAATTAGCATAAAGAATAATGCAACAAGGATATTACTGGATGACCATATTGGCCGATTGTGTTAAGTGTTCTGAGTCTTGTGACAAATGTCAAAGATTCAGACTGCTTACTCATTTTCCCTTTCTTCCATTGACTGGCTTTATAAGCTCATGGCCTTTTTATAAATGGGGATTGAAAATCGCAGGACCATTAACACAAGCTGTTTGGCAGAAGCAATTCCTCTTGGTCGCAACTGACTACTTTACAAAATGAATTAAAGCGGAGACTTTAAGTTGAATTTGTGAGGAAAATATCATAAATTTCTTATGGAAACATATAATTTGCAGATTCAATCTTCCCAAAGAGTTAGACATCAACAATGGAAAGCAATTTGTTGGGAAAAGGGTGAAAGAGTTCTCCCAAAAGCATAGAATCAAGCTCAATCACTCGACCCCTTATTATCCCCAAGAAAACAGTTAGGTTTATGCCTTAAACAAACTCGTACTCACCCTTATGAAGAAACAACTAGAGTCAGCAAAAGGAAGTGGGTTGAAGAATTGCTCGGTGTTTTATGGTCAGTTCGAACCAGACCTAGCGGATCAAAGAACAAAACACCATGCTCTTTGGTATATGGTGCTGAAGGGTTTTTCCAATGGAGATTGTTCTACCAACATCACGATCCAGTATAAGTCAAGACGTAAATTATTTTGAAAGAGCATTATATCTTGTGTTGTCTGAGGAACGTTGAGATAAAAGGTTTCTTATGGGTAGAGGATCAAAAGAGAAAAATAGCCACATTTTATAATAAGGCAATCCATTTATAAATGTTCATTGTAGGAGACTGGGTCTTAAGGAGAGTGTTTTTGAGTAAAAAAGAATGGAAATTCTGGAAGTTATGGGCAAATTTGGAAGGCTTATATTACGTCCAAGAAATCACTCAAAGGGGGCTATGGTTTGAAAAATTTGTAAGGAAGAATGGAAGGCCAAAAGTTGGAATGCAAGACATTTGAAGAAATATTACTTTTAACATTATTTGACAATCAATTAATACCCATGTAATTTAATGCTTGTCGATGTTAATGAATGAAACATTTCCTTTTGAATGAATATTGATAATCTTTTATAATGAAAACTGCATTAGGCTGCACGAGTTTATTGCCTGCGCTAAAAGTTGGCAGGCAAAATGCTTTGGCCCACCCTTCTAACCTTGAGAGGCTGGCTATGCCCAGTTCTAGGTCGATAAGGAAAAGTTCATTAGGTCGTACAAGTTGATTGCCTGCACTAAAAGTTTCCAGGCAGAAAGTTCGGGCCCATCCTTTGAACCTTGAGAGGCTGGTTATGCCCAACTCCAGGTCGATAAGGAAAAGCGAGTTAGGCCACATGAGTTGATTGCTTAGGCTAAAATTTTCCAAGCAGAACGCTCGGGCCTAACCTTCGAACCTTGAGAGGCTGGCTATGCCTAGCTCTAGGTTGATAAGGAAAAACACATCAGCTGCACAAGAACAAAGTTATATATATAAAATATATATAAACATTAAACAAACATGAGCTGTTATTACTTTATTATTAAAAATGAGTTACGATTCAAATACAAGCAAAATTACATATCATAACTAAATGATTTTCAAATTCTTTAATTCACGAGCTTCGTTCCTATCTAATGATTCATGCCAAACCAATGGGAAAATCAGGCAGAACGATCGAGCCCACCATTCGTGCCTTGAAAGGTTGGCATTGCCCAGCTCCAGGCCGATGAGGAATTACAATTAGGCCACGTGAGTTGATCGCTTGTGCTAAACATAAACACTCACGTTCCCTTATTACAAAGCATGAGTGAAGGGATCAAGCCCTTAAAAAATATTTTTACAAACTTTCAAGTAGCATGAACATAGGGGTCAAGCCCTTACAAATCATTTTTACATGCTTTTCAATCATTTCAGTGACCAAGCTAAATTTCTATTTGATAGTTTTGGTCGAACTAATGGATACAATTTAGCCTCCATGGCATTCAAAAAGTTTAGCACAAGTTGACGCACGGCCTCACCCGTTATCACCTAGTCTTCAAACATTTTTGGGAAAATAACAAAACTAACACCCCCCAAAAATTATAATAACAAAACTAGCACCCCTGTGTTCAATTAAAATTGAACGACAATAATTTGGACTCGTTTAATATTGAACGTTCAATATTATCCGTTCAATTAGAATTGAATGACGATAATTAGACCTATTTAATATTGAACGTTCAATATTTTACGTTCAAATTGAATATTGAACGTTCAATATTAAACGTTCAATTCTAATTGAACACAAGGGGGTGCTAGTTTTGTTATTATAATTTTTAGGGGGTGCTATTTTTGGTAATTTCCCAACATTTTTTCTAGCTTCAAGGTCGACTGCATAATGTCAAGGAACACATCCTCTCTCCGCTTTAGGTGCACATCCGGCAACGATGAATCCTCTTTAATGACGTCGAACATCTCCTTCAAAGATGTCTCATGCTGCATAATATGAGCCATGCTGTTCTAAAGCAATTGCTCATTCTCGCGTCTCAATCGATGAACCTCCTCAATTAATGTCGAGTTTTCCTTTTTTAAAGCCCGAACCCTTATTCTCCAAACTCGATCAGTGGAAATTGGTCTCAATAGCTTGATACACGTTCACATCATGTACGCAACCATTCATCCCTCACCTTCCTTTTATATTCCCCATTTGCGAATTGTTTTCTTACACTTAGGATGCTAAGCCACAAAATACATATATGATAAAATATTTAAAAGGAAACAACACATCATAATATCAAATCAAATTTCCACTAAAAATATTTCCATTATAAAAAATAACTATGGTATTTTGTTCATATAGCCCTCATCACAAATAATTTATACATACAGCCTCCCTTACCCTAGTTATATTTACACTTGACCGAGATCCTGTTCCACCTCATCCTCACCTCTGGCCTATCCTACCCCGTCTTCCATTAAGGTCTAGCCTGAATCCACTATGGCCTTAACTTGGTATCAGAGCGGGTCCCTGTTCTCGATTGTGCCCAACACGGTAACCCCCGGTCAACCTCATTTATGTCTATCGGTGCTGGTGCCGATGTGACGGGGGGTCTTGAGGAGTCCCACATCGACCAGGGAGCTCAGTGAAGAGCTAGATATAAGTCTGAGCAACCCTTAACTCAATGAGGCCTTATTAGGTTGAGTTAGGCTTGGATTTCTACATGGTATCAGAGCGAGTCCTAGTTCAAGAATACTGTTGTATTCTTCTAATTTCCCTTTCTCCACAGCCTTCTCCTTGAAAGTCTCCATTGCTATATTATAACCCATTTGGGCGAACTTCATGTTATTCGCCTTAACCAACTCCAGATCCTCTTAGGCTTTTGCTCGACAAGTCTTCTCCTTTGCGAGCTCTCCCTTTATAGCCCGAAGCTCACCCTCAACCTCTTCACAGGCTCTAATTATAGCTTGTTCCCTCTTTGCCAGCTCCATGTTTTTGCATGCAACGAGGTCAACTTTGACAGTGCCGCTTGGTGCCCTAAATTTTCTGCCTTGAAGTACCAAATAACGGCCATCGATTGTGTGGGCACACCGCTTAATTAAAAAATTGAAAATAACAATACCTAAATACTTTAGATACGGTTGGCCACGTATTTAGAAAGAATTAGTTTTAGCTATAGTTGTTAACCGTACTTAATAGTGAACCAAAATATGGAACAATTTTCAAAAATTTACAAAAACTTTTAGGTACAGTTAACAACCGTACCTAAAACAAGTGATTTAGGTACGGTTGTTAACTGTACCTAAAAGCCTTTAGTTACAGTTAATTAACAACCTCTTTTAGGTACACTTAACAACAGCACCTAAATCTATTTTAAAAGGTTTTAGGTACGGTTAACAACCATACCTAAATCTCATTTAAGAAAAATTAATTAGGGCTCTAGAAAATCTCACAACTTTTTTTGTCCTCCCCCACCCCAGCTCTTCGTGACCCACACAAACTCCAGCGCCATCCCCATCCAAACTCGTCCCTCTTTGTCTGTCGCCTTCCAACATTGTTGCGTCACCCTGTTCGCCGTGTATCCACCACTGTCAGGAGTTCGCGGCATTGCCTAATTAATTTAGGGAGGTGAAGTTTTATTTTTGATTAAGAATAGTAAATGATGTTTATATAAAATTGTAAGAAAATTGAGTTGGAAGTTTTGATGGGGTCAGGGATTGTCCACGGAGGTAAGAAAATTATAATATTTTCAATGGACAGAACGATGTAACGTTGAATTAGAAGGTAAATTTGGCTAGAAATTTTTATGTTTAGAAAATACATTTTGGCGATTTTTCCAACAGTTTCTAGTATGCTTGTTCTGCAAAAACTGTTTTAATCTATTCAAGTTTGTTTTCTCTTTCAGTTTATTTGTGTTTTTAGCAAAGAATTTTTTTATTCTTAATGTGGCAATCTCTTTGTGATGCAGTCTGTTGGTTTTACAGCTGCTCCCTTCTTCGTCACTGCCGGTGTCTGGTTTCTTGTGTTTGGGTTTACTATGTCACTCATTTGTCTTTGTTACTGCTGTTGTCCTAGAGAGCCTTATGGCTATTCTCGTGCTGCCTATGCTCACTCTCTATTTTTCCTTGTACTCTTTACTTTTGTAGCAATGTTTGTATCTCTTACTGTCGCTTGCCTTTACTATTGATTCAATGATTTGTGTTTTTATTTGTGATTCCTCAACCATAGTATAAGGATTGATCAGTTGAGCCACCGAATCTAATAAGTGCATCCACAAATGTTACAAGTGCAATGGAAGTTTCTGGAACTTTGGTTGACCCTTCAAGTTTATATCTAGCTCCACTCAACTCTTTCAATATGGCTGGTACGCAATTAATTCTTCCTACCTCCAAGACCTTGACTTCAAAATTAAATCTAAGACTCTAAGCCCACCATTCTTTTCTCTGATAAATATTTAGAAACCATTGATCTTCTTGTAGCTAGTAAAATTTGAGAAATATTGATCGTAGAGTGAGAAAGAGAGGGAATGAATGATCAAATGATCATGTGTGCGTTTGATCGTCATTATTATTTGTTAAATTTTACTTTTAATAATTATTATTTTTTCTGCTGTGCAAAATTTAACTTGCTTAGTTCAATATAAATAACTAATAGTCTCTTCTAGCTTTTCTGCTTTGCGGAAATGAGCATCGTGGTATGGTCAGTTAGTATTTTAGTTAGCTATGAAATTCTATTAACACATATACCTATATTAATCATATCATAATACAGTAATAAAATTGTTTTGAAAGACAATTTTTTCAAGTATAACGATATAATTGATGTGGTCATAAAATTTTGTACAAATTTATGTGACTATAGTATTCTTCTTTTGTTGTTTGAGTAATATTAAATACATACAAATTGAAAAATAAAAAAATTATTTATTTTTCTAGATAAGATAACTTTAAGATAGTGACACGGATTGAATAATTTAGGTGCATTTCCTTTCTCTAGTTGTATGTTTTTAAAATTATATTATTGTATTTTTTTCTGTTAAGGGTCGGGGTTTCAATTCCATAAAAGTTTTCTGGTTGGTTTTCAACTTAATTAGACACTGATTTTTCCCTTATTTGAAATTTGAAGAAACAAGACTTCTCCTTTTCATTAATGTATGGGTGATCCACCCATGCATGAGCCAACAATAATAGCATTCTAACTTCTAAGTCTAAAAGTTTGAAGATTTCTTCTTTCTCTCTCTGACTTGACTTGTTTTCCCTATATAGAATATATAAATAAACAATGTGTATTTGACTTATATCAATATACCCGTTTTTTTCTACCGTAGTAATTGTTAATATATAAGTTGTACTACACTTCACTTGTACTACACAAGTGTACTTCACTTGTACTACACTTGTACTATTACATGTACTACACTCTTGTACTACACTTGTAAGACCCTATAAATAAGGTCCCCTATGTACATTTCAAAACACACAAATTCAATACAATACATCTTTCTTTCTTTATCTATATCTCTCTATACTCTTAACATGGTATCAGAGCCTCTCAAACACCTCTAAAATTTCCATCAAAATTTTGCCTCTATTCATCACAATATACCACCATCATCTATACTAATCCAATCCAAACAAAAATACCACCATCAGACTCATCTTAACCAGAATATTCCAACGCCACCAAAATCACCACCATATAGCCTCTCACGCGCTCTCACGCGCCACTTGAAGATCTGCTTCCAGATCTGACGCGCCAACCCACAGATCCAACTCAATCCGCTCCGTCACCGACCCAACCCGCACCGCGGATCCGTTCCAAATCCGTGCTCCAAGTGTACCCGGCCCACGCCAGACCCGGTTCTTCTCATTTTCAGACCCGGTTTTCTATTGCCCACTTCCCAGCTCCGGTTCACCACCCTCACGGCCGGTTCTTCTCCGATTCAGACCAGTTCCAGGCTTGTTTTTGACTGCTCTTTTCATTTTTAAGGTTCTATTTGACATATATAACCTCATTTATACTATTCTCTATTATTCTCCTTAAAATGGATAGAAATGATGTCCATAATCCAATCTCTACCACCCTTGATGATACTAACTACCTAGCTTGGGCACAAGCAATGAGGAGTTTTTTGAAAGGACGCAAGCTATGGCGTCTCATAACCGGTGACATCTCTATACCCATAAAAGCAACCACTGAAACAGAGGTCCAATTTGCTGATCGTCTTGAAGATTGGGAAAGCAAACATCATCAAATCATTACTTGGTTCCGCAACACTACTCTACCCTCGATCCATGGTGAGTTTGGGCGTTTTGACACTGCCAAGGAAGTTTGGGAATTTCTTGAGAATCGATTCACTACCACAGATCTGGCAAACCAATATCAACTTCTGACAGATCTTCATACTAAACGTCAGAGGTCTGATCAAACGATTAACCAATTTCTCTCTGAAATGCATACTATTTGGGATCAACTTGCTCTCTCTGAACCATCATGGACAAACAAAAATGATGCTGAGATGTTTTCCACTTATCGTAATCGCCAGCGTCTTGTTATTTTTCTCATGGCTCTCCATAATCGTTTTGAACATGTTCGGGCTTCCTTGCTTCATCGCAGTCCTTTTCCGTCCTTAGATACGGCTGTGGCTGAGCTTCACTCTGAAGAAACACGGATTGGGGTTCTCAAAGTTCAACCTACTGATTCTGTTCTTGCCACTCCCTACTATCGCCTAAAAGAGGGTTCTAAAGAAGGCTCCAAACAGCAAGGCTGCGCCTACTGCCACAAGACCAATCATGATCTTCTCACATGTCGCTTTTGGGTATGTAAATTTTGTCACAAGAAAGGTCCAGGACATTTTCAGAATGATTGCCCTCGGTATCCCTATCATAATGCTTCAGGTAAATCAAGTAATTCATCTGTCACTGCTATGGTTTCTGAAGGTAATAATGACAAATTCACCTTCTCTACTCAAGAACTTGAAGGTCTTCTTAAACACGTCCTTTCAAACTCTGGTAATCCTCCTCCTACTGCCTTGTCTCTCTCATCAGGTAACTCTCCATGGTACTTTGATTCTGCTTGTTGCAACCATATGACTCATAATACTCACATCTTCTCTCCCACACAATCTTCCACCTCGAAACCATTAATTCAAACTGCTAATGGTTCGCATATGCATGTTCACGATATAGGTCAAGTTTCTACATCTTCTATATCACTTTCTGACACCTTTCATATACCCAATCTTACTCTAAATCTTATCTCTGTTGGTCAATTATGTGAACTTGGTCTTATTGTTATTTTTTCTTCTTCTGGTTGTCTTGTACAGGATCCACAGACAGGGCAGACCCTTGGGATAGGCCGTAAAGTTGGACGCCTATTTGAACTTATCAACCTTCATCTACCCAATTCTCCTCATCTTTCTACTGCTGCTTCTACTACTACTACTCCTATCAACCTATGGCATGCTCGTCTAGGTCATACGTCTATGGGACGTCTTCGTTCCTTAATATCTACTGGTAAATTAGGATCTGTTTCTGCTTCTGTTTCTGATAATGTAAATTGTTTACCTTGTCAATTAGGAAAACAACCTGCTTTATGTTTTAATGAAAGTGATTCTATTTCTGTTTCCCCTTTTGACTTAATTCATTCTGATGTTTGGGGTCCCTCTCCACATCCTACTATGGGGGGATGCAAATATTTTGTTATTTTTATTGATGATTATTCAAGATTCACATGAATTTTTCTCATGAAACATAGATCTGAATTACCCAAAATTTATTATGATTTTTCCCAAATGATTAAAACCCAATTTTCTCAAACCATCAAAGTTTTTAGAGCTGATAATGCTATGGAATATAAAGAAACAAATTTTTTAAATTTTCTTCGACAAGAAGGCACACTCTCTCAATATTCTTGTCCTAGAACATCTCAACAAAATGGAAGAGCTGAGCGAAAACATAGACATATTCTTGATACTGTTCGCACTCTTCTCATTTCTAGTTCTTGTCCTGAACGCTTTTGGGGTGAAGCAGCTCTTACTGCTGTTTATACCATCAATCGTGTTCCAATGCCTGTTATTCACAATCAATCCCCATATGAACGCCTCTATAATACTCCTCCATCCTATAATCTGCTCAAAGTGTTTGGTTGTGCTTGTTTTGTTCTTCTTCACCCTTATGAACGCAATAAATTGGAACCTCGTGCTCGTCTTTGTTGTTTCTTAGGGTATGGAATAGAGCACAAAGGCTATCGTTGTTGGGACCCTCTCTCTCAACGATTGCGCATTTCTCGTCATGTCATCTTTTGGGAACATAAAATGTTCTCATCTCTTTCCCAATTTCATGTCTCATCTCCTACCTCATCCTCATTCTTTAATGACCCAACTATTGATCTATTTCCTTCTGATATTACTCCATTACCCTCTCCACTGTCTACTACGACCTCTCCTGACGAGTCTGCTCCTTCTGTTGATCCTGAAATTACAACATCCTCTGAAGATCAACCACCTGATTGTGCAGAATCATCACTTCGTCGTACTACTCGAGTAAGTACTCTTCCTTCTCATCTTCGTGATTACAAATGTTTCTCTACTATTTTGTCTTATCATGAACCCCAAAACTATAGAGAAGCTAGTTCTAACCCTCATTGGCAGTAAGCTATGACAGATGAATTACAGGCTTTAACAAAAGCACATACATGGGATCTTGTTGATCTTCCGTCTGATAAATCTCTGATTGGTTGTAAATGGATTTTCAAAATCAAAACTCATTCAGATGGGTCTGTGGAACGATATAAAGCTCGTCTGGTTGCAAAGGGTTTTACGCAAGAATATGGCATCGATTACGAAGAAACTTTTGCACCTGTGGCTCGCCTCACTTCTGTTCGCAGCATCATTGCTATTGCTGCTGCCCGAAATTGGAAAGTGTTTCAAATGGATGTCAAAAATGCTTTCCTCAATAGAGACCTAACTGAGGAAGTGTACATGAAACCTCCTCCTGGATATACTCATTCACCTCATCAAGTATGCAAACTTCGTCGTGCTCTTTATGGCCTCAAACAAGCTCCTCGGGCTTGGTTTGCCAAATTTAGCTCTACACTTACTGACTTTGGCTTCACTTCCAGCTCCTATGACTCCGGCCTCTTTATTCGGAAGACCCCCACTGGTATTACACTTCTACTCCTTTATGTCGATGATATGATCATAACAGGGAATGACTCGACTGGCGTTACTAATCTCAAGCAGTTTCTCAACCATCATTTTGAAATGAAAGACCTTGGTTTTCCTCACTACTTCTTGGGCTTGGAAATCTCATCTGATTCTTAAGGATATTATCTCTCTCAAGCAAAGCACTCTTCAGATATTCTTAATCGGGCTGGTCTTACTGATTGCAAGACTGCATCAACACCTCTGGAAACCAATGTCAAACTAACTCCATTAGATGGTGTTCTTCTCTCAGATCCCACATTATACAGACAACTAGTTGGTAGTCTTGTTTATCTCATAGTCACTCGTCCTGACATCACTTATGCTGTTCATTTGGTTAGTCAGTTCATGTCTGCTCCACGATCTACTCATTATGCTGCTGTTCTTCGCATTCTCCGCTACATCAAAGGCACCATATTTCACGGCCTTCACTTCTCCAACAAGTCTGATCTTCTTCTCTAAGCCTACTCGATCGTCGATCTACCACTGGATACTGTTTCTTCCTTGGGAACTCTCTCATATCTTGGTGAAGAAAGAAACAATCTCTCACTTCCCGATCCAGCACTGAAGCTGAATATCGCGCCCTTGCTGACACTACTCAAGAACTTCTTTGGCTTCGCTGGCTACTTGCTGATATGGGTGTTTTCCAGTCAACCTCAACTATTCTTTATTGTGACAATCAGAGTGCTATTCAAATTGTTCACAATGATGTATTTCATGAACGAACAAAACATATCGAGATTAATTGTCATTTTGTTCGTCAACATGTTCTTCAAAACACTGTTCGTCTCAAATCAGTATCATCCACAGATCAAACAGCTGATATTTTCACCAAATCTCATCCACCAGGCAGATTTCAAGACTTAGTTTCCAAACTCAAGTTGATTGTTTCTCTTCCTCCTTGAGTTTGAGGGGGGATGTTAATATATAAGTTGTACTACACTTCACTTGTACTACACAAGTGTACTTCACTTGTACTACACTTGTACTATTACATGTACTACACTCTTATACTACACTTGTAAGACCCTATAAATAAGGTCCCCTATGTACATTTCAAAACACACAAATTCAATACAATACATCTTTCTTTCTTTATCTATATCTCTCTATACTCTTAACAGTAATGAACATTATTGGTTGACCATAATATTTATTTCTAGGAAACTTTGAAGGATATCTAGTTTGTATAATTTTTAAGGATCATATGCTCTACCCATAATATATTAATGATATACTTATGATTCACTTGACTAAGTTAACTAGTATGTGAAGAGTCTGGGTCTAAGTCTATCTATTTTTTTTATTTTTTTATTTAATTTTTAGTCTTTATAACAATAGTATTCGTTTATGGGGAAAATAGCAATTCCCTACATAAGTTGATCCACGAAAAATTCATTTTTGTTGTTTGTTTGTGTTAATATTTTCTTTTGCTGCTGTGCTTTCCATCTTTGGGTTACAAGCTCTTGTGTACATGTAAGTACTTGTATTTTTAAAAGTTACGTCTTGTGGATAATCATTTATAGGTTTGTGGATATACTGCTTGTAGGTTTGTGTTAGTTATAAAATGTTCAATGAATTACACATGGATATTTGATTTTTGCAGCTTGGTTGTTGTTGGATGGATTCTTGTTGCTTGGAGTAGGAAAGAACGAAAGATTTATTGTTCCATATTTGCTAGCGTGAGTATTTTATTAATTTATAGTTTTTTTATGTTCTAATTGTTCATTTTTATTTAAATCATTTACAATTAATTGTACAAATCATTAGATGCTTGGAATGATCCACCCATATAGTTGTGTTGTTGAGTAGTTTGATTCACTTGGAAACAGTCTACCACAAAGATTTTAAGATATGATCATTAGGTATTATTAACTTAATATATTTCATTAAATTGATTTTAAATTATTTCTAATTAATCATGCATGCTATTTTATTATGAATAATGTTTATTTGATTATGTCAATATTATAGTACTTTTTCTATATGGTACCAAACTATATCACGTTTGTTTAAGCAACCACCTAGTTTCTAGCCTATTAAGGTTAGTATTAATTTATCATTTATTATATGTATGTATATTTTTAATTACAAGTAAATATTTATGGGAAAATAACAAAACTAACACCCCCAAAAATTATAATAACAAAACTAGCACCCCTGTGTTCAATTAAAATTGAACGACAATAATTTGGACTCGTTCAATATTGAACGTTCAATATTATCCGTTCAATTAGAATTGAATGACGATAATTAGACCTATTTAATATTGAACGTTCAATATTTTACGTTCAAATTGAATATTGAACGTTCAATATTAAACGTTCAATTCTAATTGAACACAAGGGGGTGCTAGTTTTGTTATTATAATTTTTAGGGGGTGCTATTTTTGGTAATTTCCCAATATTTATCTAACCTAGTCAATATTTTAATTTATTGATGTGATAAGCAATACGCTTTGTAATTAAGTGACATGTATGTTTATGTTTTTTATTAATTAAATATATATATATATATATATATATATATATATATATATGAATTTTTGATCAAATTCTGAAATGCATATATAGTATGATATGAGCAGAGATTATAAACAGGTTAAAAAAAATTATTACAGAAATTTATTATTAAAAAAAATTAATTTTTAGGTATGGTTGTTAACCTTACCTAAAAGAATATAAAACTATACACAACCATACCTAAATAGCTTTAGGTATGCTAACAATTGTATCTAAATAGTTTTAAGTATGGTTAGTAATGAGCCTCCTAATATAAATATTGGGAGACTCATTACTTTCAATTGAGATAGTAAAAAATCATTTCACTTTTTAGTTGAAAATTTAGGCAGTTCTCGAAAAAAAGATAGCGAAAAAAATTATTCCTAGACTTGAGACTAGGAGAAATGTATAAACCAATGCTTCTATAGATTCGATCGTGGTTTAACAATTATAGCTTCCATACCTGTTTATTGGGAATTGTCTTCCGAATAAAGAAAGAGCAAGAGTTGAAGAAAAGGCAACGATTCAAATCAAGGTTTATCTGGTACCCTATAGCAAAATCAAATCACAAAACGAAAGATGAAAAATAACAAAACAATATTGTATTAGACGTAAACCGTTCCTAAAACTTTTTAACCGTACCTAAAAAGTTTTAGGTATGATTGTTAACTGTAGCGTAAACCTTTTAGGTACGGTTACAAATACTTTTAGGTACGGTTGTTAACTGTACTCAAAATATTTTAGGTACGATTAACAGTTGTACCTAAAAGTTCAACCTATGGTGACAGTGGATATTGGTACGGTTATAACTGCGAAGACAACCGTACCTAAAACCTTTAAGGTACAGTTAACAACTGTACCTAAAATCCTTTTTCCTTTTAGTGTTTATTGAAATTTAAGAAAATGAGATGAGAAGTCCCACTTTAGAGAGTGTTCAGTTTCTATAAGAAACAATGACAATCATTAGATTTCATATAAGACATATTCATGGATCTTTGGTGTTGGGTGAATGTGATAAATTAACAGGCTCCAGACATGTTAGCAATACATTTATATATGAAGTAATTGATTCTCTAAACATAAAAGTAAGAACAAATTTTTTTTTTATATTAAAGGGAAATGGGATCGGTTTTGGTCTAAGTTGAAGGCGATATTCCCAAGGCACTCCTAAGCAGCTCAAATCTTTGGGTTTTCATAGCTTTAGTAAATAGGTCAGCTAGCTGTCTCTCAGTAGGTACAAATTCAAGAGTGACTACCTTGTCTTCAACTAAATCTCTAATGAAGTGATGCCTAATGTCTATATCCTTAGTTCTAGAATGTTGAACTGGATTCTAAGATATACATATAGCACTAGAATTATCACAATATAAGGACATTGTACCTTGGTTTTGTCGTAATCTTTGAGCATGTTTTTCATCCAAAGCATTTCTGTACAGGAGCTTCCTGCAGCAATGTATTCTACCTCAACTGTAGAGAGTGAGATAGAATTTTGTTTCTTACTATGCTACGATACTAGATTGTTTCCAATGTAGAAACAGCCACCACATGTTCTTTTTCTATCATCTTGATTTCCAACCCAGTCAGCATCTGTATAGCTACTTACTTCACAAGCAGTGTCAATAGTAAAGCTTATACCATAATTACTTGTTCCTGAAATATAGCTGATTATTCATTTTACATTTTCTAGGTGTGATTTTTTAGGATCAGCTTGATAGCGAGCACACACACCGACACTAAAGCATATATCAGGTCTACTAGTAGTAAGGTAAAGTAGACTACCTATCATACTCCTATAAAGAGTTTGATCAATGCTTTTTCCTTGAGTATCTTTTGAATTTTTGTACTAGTGCCTAAAGGAGTTCTTAAAGGCTTGCTAGATTCAAGGCCAAACCTTTTGACAAGATTACAAGCATACTTGATTTTTGAGATAAATATGCTATCATGTGATTGATTTGTAAGCCAAGGAAAAAATTTAACTCACCTACCATGGACATCTCAAATTCATTAGACATAACTTGCATAAAATCATCCATCAAGGAGCTAGAGGTTGAACCAAGACTAATCATCCACATAGATTTAAGCAATAAACATATCATTAGCACGTGTTTTAACAAATAAGGTCTTGTCTACTCCCCCTCGAACAAATTCATTATTCAAAAAATAGTTGGTAAGTCTCACATACTAGGCTCTAGGGGCTTGTTTCAAACCATAAAGTACTTTGTTGAGTTTATAAACATGATTTTGGAATTTGGGATCAACAAAACCTTTCGATTGTTCGACATATACTTCTTCATTTAGGAAACCATTTAAAATTGCGGACTTAACATCCATGTGATAAAGTTTGAATTTCATGAAACATGCAATTGCAAGCAAAATCATAATTGACTATAATCTAGCTAAGGGTGCAAACGTTTCATCAAAGTCAACTCCTTCTACTTGAATGTGGCCTTGAGCTACCAATCTAGCCTTATTTCTAACAACAATGTCATGCTCATCAAATTTGCTTTTAAACACTAATTTATTTCCTATGATATTCTTATCTTTGGGTTTCGACACTAATTCCCACACATTATTTCTAAAAAATTGAGCTAGCACATCCTGCATGGCATTTATCCAATGTTCATCTTTAAGGGCCTCATTTATATTTTTCCGTTCAAATTGGGAGATATAGTATAGATGGTTTACCTCACTTATTTGTTGTCTCCTTGTCACCATACTTGCCCTAGGATCTCCAATTATGTTCTCAAGAGGGTGAGTTTTTGAGGTGCGTGTTGGTTTTTTTTTCTTTCTTCTCTTCTTTTTCTTTAAGTTCCTCATCATTTGTTTCAACAATGTCACTCAAAATCATAAATGGAGAGTCTCTGACATTTCCTTCATTAACAATTTCATCCATTGTAACCTGTTTACCTATATCATCTACAACAACATTTATGGATTCCATTATAGTGTTAGTTCTACAATTATAAACTTTAAAAGCTCTACTATTTAAGGAATACCCTACAAAAATACCTTCATCACTTCTAGGATCAAACTTACTCAATTGTTCTTGGTTTCTAAGAATATAGTACTTACTACCAAAGACATGCATAAATTTTAAGTTTGGTTTCTTACCTCTCCATTTCTTATAAGGTGTTTGGTTGGTACTTGGACGGAGATAGACACAGTTTATAATGTGACATGCAGTACTTATAGCTTAAGTCCAAAATCTTTTCTACACTCCTCTTGCCTGTAGCATTACCCTAGCCATCTCTTGAAGTATCATGTTCTTTCTGTCTACTAATCCATTTTGTTATGGTGTGATAGGTACGAAGAACTCATGAGAAATTGCGATGTTCTTTGCAAAAATTGGCGTACATGGTGTTTTCAAATTCTTTCCCATGGTTTGTTCATAGTCTCTTGATGGTTACAATTTTATTGCCTACTTCAACTTGCACTGTTACACAAAAAGAGAAAAAAATCAAAGGCATTTGATTTTTCTCTAAGAAAATCTACCCAAGTACCGAGAGAAATCATCAACAACTACTACAATATATTTCTTACCACTAATGCTCTCAATTCTCATAGGACCTATCAAGTCAATATGCAACAATTTAAGTGCTCTACTTTTATTGATGGTACTATTCTTCTTATGAGTGGTCCGAGTTTGCTTACCCATTTGAAATGGCCCACATACAGTAGTTTCAATTTGGGAGAGCATGGTAAACCACGCACAATCTTATTCTTGCTTATTTTAGTGAGATCTTTAAAGTTCATGTGTCCAAACTTTTCATGCCACAAAATGACTGTATCATTGCTGGCTAGGTTATATGTTATTGTGGATGGTGTGTCTATGTAGTAGCAATTGTCATGTGATCTGGTTCCCTACATGCATTTATCCATTTTATCAGTCACTATGCATCAATTGTTAGTGAATTGTACGTGAAAATCATTGTCACATATTTGACTTATACTAATCAAGTTGGCTTTAAGTCCTTATACATATAATACCTCATTAAGTTTAGGAACACCATCTATTTGGACCGAACCTTTTCCAACAATTTTTGACTCCTAACCATCTCCAAAGGTGACTGTTCCTTCATTATATTCTTCAAAGGTTTTAAAAAGAGAGTGGTCCCCAGTCATGTGTCTAGAATAGCCACTATCAAAATAACAGGCGGTATTTGATTTAGTTTTAAGGGCTACATGAGCCACAAAGCAGTGTAATTCAGACTTCTTGACCAATCCCTTTTTAGTTTTGGAAATATTAGTTTGAATGGATTTAGAAGTTGTAACTACAGATTTTCCATATTCTTTCATTTGTTTGTTACTTGACAAAATAAAATTATTTTTTTGACGTGTACTAGAAACATGGGTATTGATGACAGATCGATGGTTATGCAGAAATCTACAACTAGGTCTAATGTGTCCTTTCCTACCACAATGATAACAGAAGGAAATAAACCAATTCTTTTCAGTATGGAGAGATGCATAATTTACCTTGCCGACTTGAAAGACAACGGGTTTCACAAATAGAGTTTTAGATGATGAAGGTGTAGAGTGTTCATCTACATATCCAAGGACTCACTTATCTCCATGTGGCTTTCCATAGTCTAGGACTTTGTTCAATTTTTTAGCACCTATGGTTAAATTTCTCACAATTTCTTTAGCAGCACTGAGTTCTTACTTTAGCCTGTTGTTCTCCTATTTTGTTCCTGTAAGACTCAGACTTAAAGCATTAATATGTTCTGACAATTCCTTGTTTTCTTTCTCTAAGCTAGAGGAGTATTCCTTATGAGCATTAATTGTATCATTGAGATTAGTTATTTCAATAAGTACTTTACCTTTTTCTCTTTTAGCACCTAAATAGTCCATGAATAATTCATCAAAACTTGAGACATTACATTTAGATAGTAAAGAAGCAGAATCTACTCCCTCATTATCCTCATCTGAGCTAGAGTTTGAATCAATGTGTTTTGCTTAAGTAGTCGTGGTGAAGGCATGATAGTTGGTGTCACCATCTTTTGAGTCACTGAGATTATCCTCCTCACTCTCTGTGTCACTAGGTGTAGCATTGAATGCTCTTCCAACCTTTTTCTTGTTGTTAGCACAATCTGCATTAATATGGCTAAAACCATTGCAGGTATAACATTGAGGAGTAGCAGATTTAGATTTCTTACCATTAGTGCTGAGAACTTTGGGTTCCTTTTTTCGATCTTTGAAATGACTCGATTGTCCCTCCCTAGATTGATTGTCTTGTTTACTCTTTTTCTTTAGGAATTTATTGAATTTTCGTGCAAACATGACTAGTGACTCATCATTCATGTCATCATCATTATTAGAGAATTCCTTTTTTGTACTTTTGAAGGCTATTCTCTTGTTCTTCCTTGATGGTTCAAGTGAAAGTTTATAAGTCTATATTTAGCTGACTAGCTCATCCAACTTTAATGTGTCAACATTTTTTCTTTCCTCTATTGCTGTTACCTTCATCCTGAATTGTTCGGTTAGAAAGCTAAGAAGTTTCCTTACTAGCTTTGCCTGTTCAATTTTTTCTACAAGATTCGAACAAGCATTAGAAATAACACAAAATCTAGCATAGAATTCATTAAAGGTCTCACTTTCTCCCATTTTGAGATATTCAAATTGAGTGGGGAGCATTCTAAATTTTCTTTGTTTCACCTAGGAGGTACCCTCATGTGCTAACATGAGAGCATCCCAAGCGCACTTGGCTGACTCACAACCTGAGATGCGACAGAATTCATCCATCAACACTGCAACAAAAATCGAGTTTGGACCCATTTGATTTGTGATAAGTGCTCAAAAAGCACTAATATTTCGTGGTTTATTGTGCTTAATTGCTTAAAAAATAGATTTGTTATGATTGTTTATTTGATTATTTTCATAAATTTATCAATTTGAAATCACAGGTATGTTTTAGTGTATTTCAGGTGTTTTTAACGTCAAATAAGTTGAATAATGCAAACATGCAAAGACGGAACACTTATGGTGCTCGGATCACGAGTTACGGGCAAAACGAGTCAAAATATGTAAGCCGTACATATCGAGCCAGCACATATGTAAGGGGATAAATGTGAAGAAAGGAAAGGCAACGCGCGCCGCGGCGAGGAAATTGTATGCCGCGGCGGGGACCTTTCGAGTTTCAACCAATATTTCCAATATTTGTGTTGTGCCGCGGCGTGCCTATTCCTATTGCAATCAGGATTTGTGTAAACCCTTACATCTATAAATACCCCCTTTAGAATCCTTTTTACATACAACTTTTATACACTCCAATTTTGCGAACAAACGAGAGATTCAACCAGTTTTAGGAGCTTTTCCATATTCAACGAAGCAAGAGAATCCATCTAAGAATCCAAGGAAACCATTGACGATCGAAGATCAAGCTTTTGAAGAAGAACGTCATCCCATCCAATAGCGGTATTTAGATCTAGGATTTTCTTCTTGTTAAAGAATTCTATTTTTCTTCTTACTTCTTTAAGTGTATGTTCACATTGAATTTGTCTATGAATTTTAATATGAACATGAGCGGCTAATTTTGTTATGGATGTTTAGTTTGTGTTGCCATGTTTGCTAGAACTATTTTGATGAATGTTTTATTGCTTTGAAATAAATGAATTTACCTTTTGATTAAGAGCATGTTTAGATATTTAATTGTGAATTTTCATGGGCCAATTTGAGATTCATAGTTAGGTTGAAAAATCTGAGAATCTAGTTTTAGGAACGTCACCTTAACTTTATTCTGAAATACTTAATCAAAGCTTCAAATTAGTGACTTAGTCATAGCATTAGTTTGATTGGCATATATTTCGTTGCACATAATTTGATTGCTATTTGATATAACCGATCGTAGGATGTTAATTAGTTAATCAACAAAGAGAATTACCCATCGTAGGAATTTTCGTAATTAAAAGGAAAGCCAGTAAAAATTATTTATTAGAACGTTCATGTTATTTCACCATTACTTTTTGATGCAAGCATAGCCAACCAAACTAAACGTCCATACATCCTCCATTGATATTTGAAATCTACTTGAATTAATTGTGAATTTGCGTAATTGTTTTTGTTAATTGTTCGTTACCACTGATCCCGCTACAAACCACACTTTGTTTACAGTTTTACTAGGTTTAGGACTCTAGTTATTTGGAGTTTTAGTTTTACTAGAACTCTATTTAATTAGTATTTTAGTTGCTTTAGGACTCTAGTTAGATTAAGAAAAAGGTTGTTTAGAACCAATACAATTCCTTGAGAAATCGACCTCGGATGTTTGCTTGTCACTTTCTACGAGTGATTCGTACACTTGGGAGTACTATAATTTGCACATCAATTTGATCCACTAAGGATGATTTCTTCAGAGGTCCACTCCTTTCTTTTATTTATGGTTGTTACACCATCTTTTGTTATTGAAGGTCGTTCCTAACCATCAAGAATAGAGTCCCAGACTTTTTCTTCTTATTTGAGAAAAGCTTGCATGCGAACCTTCCAATAAGGGTTATTATACCAATCAAAGAGCAGGGGTCTAACAGATGACCCACCTTCCTTCATTTGGTCCATTTATGTGTTTTTATGAATCAAATCACTAAGTGTATCTAGTGCATGCTCTGATACCAATTGAAAGTTCTAAGTTATGAACTTAATAAGCGTAGAGAGAGAGTGAATAACTTATTTTGATAATTATGAATAATTTCAATTTTTAAACCAATCACAACAGCTAGGCATGCAAATACGGAATAGCAGCAAAGATAAAGAAAAAGATCACACATAGATTTTTAGTTGGAAATAACCTAGGTCAATACGTCCTAAGAAGAAAACCACTGGTCCACCAGGACCATCTAACCTATCCACTTTGAAAAAAATAAATGTTCAAGTATAAGAGGTCTTAGAATAACCTTACAGTGATAAAGCCCCTGTGTACTCTACTTACGAGCCATCACTCTTTTCTTAACAATCTCCTCAAGGTAGGTGAATGGATTTAGACCAACATTTCGGAAAACTCTTCTAGGTCAACACGTCCTAAGAAGAAAACCACTGGTCCACCAGGACCATCTAACCTATCCACTATGAAAAAAATAAATGTTCAAGTATAAGAGGTCTTAGACTAACCTTACAGTGATAAAGCCCCTATGTACTCTACTTACGAGCCATCACTCTTTTCTTAACAATCTCCTCAAGGTAGGTGAATGGATCTAGACCAACATTCCGGAAAACTGTTCTCAAGCTCTTGAACATGTTCATAGAACGACCTGAAAGGTTAGCACAAATAACATAAGTGCAATGCATGTTCTAGAAAGACTAATACAATGAACAATCCTATCAAATTCTTCAATTAGATAAGTAGATGTATGCAAGAAGCAATTTGAAGATATAAAACAAATATAAGTTAAGCACAGTCCTATAATCAATGATTCATGATATAATGAATAGGCTCAAATATATTCTAATATAGCCATGCAAATTAAAAGAATCAAATATTAATGAATAGAGCAGGCATGAATTAGCATAGATATGGAAGATGAAAAGATGAAACTAAGCCTGATAACATGAATCATAAAATCAATAATTTTATATAAATAAGTCAAAAGTGTAGATATCTATTTATATGCAAACAATGATACATCATATCGTTTTATGAAAACCTATTAAAAAATACATCATTTGCTACTGTGTCAAAATATGATAGGTAATTAGAAGCTGACTAGGATTAAAAATTGCGTGTAAAAACCTAGTTACAGATGTCGGGATCGATTAGTCTTGGAGGGGGATCAATCCACCATTGAAAAAAGTTACGCCAGCGAGACATATGATTGATCTAGTAAGTAGGGGGATCAATCCGTCTATGGTGGGATTGATCTGTCTCTCCAGACCTCCAAAATAAAAACTTGCATAGATTGAACATGATTGGTTGAGATTGAAATGGGATCGATCCAGCTATAAGGAGATCAATCCAACATTTAAAGAATTGGCCGCTCAATTTTACGCAGTGAAGGGAGAATCTGTATTGGATCGTTTTGGGATCGATCTATACTAGAATCGATCAGTCTCAAAGAGGGATCGATTCATCCAATTAAAAAGGCCTATAAATGTCATTCACAACATCATAAATCAATCAAATGAAGGCCTATATGAAATGCACTTAAATATATATGCATGATACCTGAATATTAGTAGTTGAAGTGCTATAACCATTATGAGAGTCATGATACATCAATACTTATTATGGGAGGTCCTAATGACTAAATCATTACAATATGAAAAGTATGTTCGCGAAACAACCAACACTCATAAACCTCACAGATAGTTTATTTATAAGAAAAGATTTGGTTAAATTTGGCATTCATGAAGAACTAGCTCGAAGAGAAGATGATAAAGGGAGATTGTATATATCACGTGCTTCTTACACTTCTCAAAGTAGGAGAATAATTTTTTTTTGTCCTCATTGATAAACATTAAAGTTCCAATTGGATATATGTCAAACATAAACAAAATTGGTGTCCATTGATGAGAATTAATTAAATGGCATGAAATCACAACATTATCATACCCTAATGCAACAATTCTTAATAATCAGTATATGTGGTTTGTTGCCAAAGGAAGTGAGGAATGCTATAATTGACTTTTGCTTCTTCTTTAATTAAAATTGTAAAACGTAAATTGATGAAAATAATTTGGATAAAACCCAAAAGCAAGTTGTTGCTACTTTTTGTAAGTTTGAAAAGATATATTTTTCATCATTTTTTGATATTGTGATTCATCTAACAATATATCTTGCTAGAGAGGTAAAATTATGTGAACCAATGTATTTGAGATGGATGTATCCATTAGAAAAGTTTATGAAATTCTTAAGAGTTAAGTTAGGAATTAGAAGAATCCATTATGGTGTGCAGCAAAATGTTTTGTAGTTGAAGAAGCCATAGAGTTTTGTTCAGAGTTTTTTAATGACATTGATCCTATTAGAGGTCCAAAACCTAAGAATCATGTAAATGAAAAGGTAGTGGCTGGGAAAACAATTTAGACAATAAGTCATGAGTTATGGGAATAAGCACATTGGTACATGCTAGAAAACAAAGAACAAGTTCAACCTTACATAGAATAAGTATTTGAAAATTTATAAAATTAAGTATTTTTCTTAATTTTTTTGTTAGAGTCACTTTAACTTAGTTTAATTTCTTTTTCTTTATATATATATTATGCTGTAAAGAAAGCATATGCAACATGTTGTGAAAACCAATAATAATAAGTGAAGACGAAAATGGTTACATTATGAGCACAGTTGTACATTCTTTTATTGGTTGAAGTCACAAGTAAGTATGATTGCAAAGTCAACTTATTTTTAAAATTTAACTTCTATATGTATTAATGCTAAATATTTTTTTTTGCTTTTTACCATTTTCAATCAATGTGCAAATTGCTAATGAGCTAAATCAAGGTCTTAAAGTGCAAGATCAATTGGTTTGAATAGCACAAGGTACTAAGTTTGATGTTTTAAAATATCACGCTTATGTCATTAGTGGTTGTTGTTTCCAACCAAAATCATAGGATAATAATCATGTCACCTAAAGTAGTAGTGTTAGTGTAGTTGCCAAAATCGTGCAATATTGTGGTGCCAAAGATAAAAACCCTATATATGAAGACTTGACATACTATATTAACCACACACAAAAAAAAAACTTGACATACTATTAGGTAATACTAGAAAATTGGGATATTGAGTATATCAAGTATAGGATACCAATTTTTAAGTGTGATTAGGTGGAAAAAAAAAAGGCAGTAGTAGAGAGGGATGGATATGGGTTTATTTTTGTTGATCTAGGAAGACTTCTTTATAAAACTTAGCCTTTTATTTTTGCCTCCCAAGCTGAACAAGTCTTTAATGCAGAGGACCTACAAGATAGAATGTTTTCAATTATATGGACTCCTAGTCAGGACTAAAATGACACCATTAATGTGCATGAATTAGGTGACATTTTGATGGACCTTGATGCACAACATAGTTCATTATCACCTTTAGATGATGCATGTGCAATTGAAGATGATAATGCAATACCTAATGTGCAATATGATTGTGATGGTCTTAGGTTGTGGAAAAATGACTTAATTTTCTTTCTATTACAAGGAAGTTGTACTATTTTATATGTAAAATTTATTTTTTACCTATTAATTGATATTTATTTGACTTATGTTATATATTTATATATTTGGAGCATATGTTAATAGGATGGAGTTGCCTCTAGTTCCTATTGAATACAATGGTTATAAAGACAGTAAGGAACATAAGAGGAAAAAGAGAAACAATGAGGCAAATCATAGTGGAGTAAAGTAACATCGTCAAGGAAGAGGACTTACAAAGATAAATGAAATAGTATCCTTAAGAAGTGAGGATAATCCCTTACAAGTTAATTTAATGCCAAATGACAACTTATTGGCACCAATGGTAAGAAATTTATGAGTAGGTTGGGGGTGATTGCAAGGATAAATTCCATAACTGATGAAAATTGGCCAAGCATGTGTCCTAAATTGAAAGATCAATTGTTGGAAGAAATTATGGTAAGTATGCTTAGCATATTGATACATAAATATATCTTTTTCATTTGTATTTGTTTCATTCTAATTTCAGTATGCTTATTTTGTATCTTCGACCTCATTCATATTTGATGAAGATTGATTGGAAGAAATTAAGATTATTTTTCCTTAAGTGAACTAAGCAATAAATGGACGAATTTTAAAAGCTCACTAAGCACAAAAATGGTGCAACCATATAAGGATTGCCCCGAAAAACAAGAATGTCCACCAAAAGGTTATCCACATATAAAACAAGATGTTTGTGATGCTTTTTTAGAGAGGATGCTTAGTGATTAATTTCAAGTTAGCTATTATGTCTTTATATTCATTAACTTATTATATTTTCTCTTCTTTTTTATTATTATTATGTTAAATGACTATATTATATTGGTGTAAAAACAAGTCAAAAAGCTAAAAGATCTTGAGAGAAACATAAATATTCATATTGCTCATCTCGAATAAGTTATGCTAATATTTGGAAGATGATGATATAAATCAAATCGTACATTTTATGTCATGAATTAAAGTAATTATAAATAAATTATAATTTTTTTCCTATGTTATAGTTAGAGAATGCTTCTGAGGGTTTTGATACCAAGAAATATCAAATGTGAAGAAATGTTTGTGTGGATAAAAATGAAAATTCATTTGATCTACACAAGAGGTATTCAAAAAGTGGCATATTTTAATTCTCTCAACTAGTTTAGAATCCATTTGATTATTTACATATATAACTAGAAAATCTCACTTAAGCAATAAATGCTAACTTGTTTCATAAAATGTGCAAGATCAATTAGAGAAGATGCCTGAAGAGGGACACTTCAAACTAAAGGTTATCAAGACATATTATCAATGACATAAAAAATCGAAGAGCACATGGGGCATGTGAGAGGGGTTGGTCATGGTGTCACATTGACCAAATTTTTGGGGGACACATACGATGTATGCCTTCTCAAAAACAAAAAAGTTCTTTCAATCTATCTAATGATGCATTGATGATTGAAAAGCAACTCAAAGACCAAGAACTCTAAGCTTCGATCTATAATTAATAAAGAAAACTCATAAATGGTGCACCTATGATCATCTAAAGGATATACATATATTAAAAATACAATTTGATGATTCAATTATTTTTGACAAAAAATGTTTAAATCATGTGACTACAATTATGTATAATTTTACAATATTTTTTTTTTGTTATAATGTCTTAAGTATAAAAAATTATTGAATGTGTTAGTATCTATGTTTTCCTCAATGTTACTTTTTTTTAATTTCCAAGATATTCATAACTCAAAACAACGTAATCAAATTGCAAGGACATTGAAAATAGTAAAAATATATGTTTGTAAAATTTAGAAAAATGTATGATTTGAATTATTGAGGCCTTGATTTAAAAAATTAATAATTTTATAGCTAGAACTATTCATGTCTATAAATCAACCTTGTAATTGTCAGACTTTACAGGTTCGATAATGACAACTATTCAAATAAAAAATTAGATTAAAACTTTTTTAAAATTGTGAAGTCTATGAGTCTATGAGATATCACATGTGTGTTGAAAAAAATGCATTATTATTATTGACTAGGTAAGAAAAACATAACTCGTAATAAATTGTTATTTGCATTATTAAATTGCCTTCAACAAAATATACCAAATGTATTTGAACAAATATTTGTTCTTAGTCATGTTCTTAAATATGTAAAATAATATTTATATTATAAAATTATTAATTTATGTTTCAATAATTTAAGTGTATAATGTACTACAATAATTAAGTAATTATCTTATAATTAATAATTACATTTTAATATTTACTTAAAAAAATAGTTTACAAAACTTTTAACTTTATTATATCACTAATTTAAAATTTTAAAATTTTATTATTGAAATTCGATATAACATGAATATCTCACGTGCAAGGCACGTAACATTGACTAGTATTATATAAAGGTAGTGTTTAAGAGTAGCATAACGACATAATGGCGTTTCTTTTTTTTCTTTACCTTTTTCTTAAAGAGAGTTTTTTATTGTTAATTCTTCATTGATTTTTATTTTGCACAATCTTTAATAAAAAACTAAAAATTATTAAAGAATTTAAAGTGTCTATAAATATGTTTTTATATTATCTAAGTGAAAAAAAATTATTTATTTTTACGTGTTAATAATATATAAAATAATATTGAATTTTATACATAATATTTATTAAAATTAATTTTTTAATTTTTTTAATAAAATAAAGTTTTTTAAAATATAAAATATGTATTACAAAAAATTTGAGCCCTTTATTTAATCGAGACTTTAGAAGATTGCCTCATTTACATAAAGAACAAGCTATTTTGAATTGATGAACGAAACACTACTATATTCAATGTACTTTTGAACTTATTTATTGCAATCCTAAAGTTAAAATTTCTTTATAGTGAATTGGAGTCTTACTCGGACCATTTTCTTCTATCAAGTCGGTGAAAAGGCCTACCTATAAAACCACTAATTACTGGTGTCCAAGTGACATCACATAGATATAGGTGCAAAATTAAAAAAAAAATAGGTGTATTCGATAGCTAAATATGTAAAAAAAATAAAATTTGGCTAAATTATATCATTAGTTTATAAATTTAATTAATTCACACATACACTTCAAACTTTTAAAATGTATAATTTGATTATCAAATTCTCAAACTTTACATATAAGTTTCAATAATTTCTCTTGCTCAATAAATAGAGTGTTTATGTTAGACAGCTTCTTTTTATATATAATTATTTATTGGTCATGGTTTAGCAAAAAAAAAATCTATTTATTGGTCATGTCCACATGATTTGCATGTGAGTGATCTTTGAGAGAATCTCAACTCGAAAAAGAACCAAATCTAGATGATACAAACACTTAATAAGTAATTTGTAGATAAAAAGATAAGACATATATCAAACAATAAAATAAAAAGTAGTAAATACTTTTCAATCTCAATAAATACTATATATGTTGTCACATATACTGTGAATAATTAGATTATACTAACTTATGCAACAGAGCATACAAACACAACAATATAACGTGAAAAAGCCACTTAGGCTCTAATCATAAGTACTAACATCACGTGTGGCTTAAGGTAATCACTCAGCAGCCAAATTCACTAAATAAAAATAAACAGTTATACAGACTCGATAAGGAAATACTCAAAATACCTCTATTAGTTAGGGACTACTTATCCTAACTATCTAGGCTACTATCTCTGGCTATCACCATAGCTACTTTGATTCTTACTAGATCCGACATACCTCTAGAGCCACACCACGACATAATATGATGCAAATACATGTGATCATATTAGTGACATCTAAACAAGATAAGAAAATCCCAATGTATGAATTTTAAACAACCACCTCATTAATAATATGGAAAACCACTCAATGTATTATTGATACAGAAACAAAACACAAACTCGTAATAACAATACAGAAATACACTCAATGTATTGTTATTATGGAAACTTTGTTTGAGAATAAGATTTAACAATCTTCACCACCATCTCGTAGCTCAATATAGAAAAACACTTGATGTATTGAGACCTCAAAATCTCCTTTTTAGAGTAATAAATCTCTGAGTGAAATAATCACATCCAAAACAAAAACACACGCAACGTATTAGTGATATGGGGAAAGTAAAAATATTTTTCAAAACACATAAAATATTTTTCACCCAATTAAAATATTTAACACAATGCAAAATTAACTCATAAAACTGTAAACAAAAATATGAGATAAAGTATAAAGATATGTAAATTAGAGGTACTATTAATAAGGAGAGGGGTGTATTTATAGTTGATTTTTTAACTTTCGATACCCTCACGGACACATCATCTTGCACCTCTGTGAGATATCAGCGAGTTCCAACAAGCAAAAGATCCATCTTGTACACACTCGCGGACCCTTCGCCGACCACCTCAATGAACCACTGGCTAAACCCCCACGAGGTCCCCAGTTAACCACTAAAAAATAGTTTTTTCAAGGCAAAACTTCACCAAATAAAAAGCCATAAACACCCACCAACTTAGGGAAACAAATGAAGGAAAAAACATATATTAACATGCAATTTATATGCTCCTAACCATCCCGTGGTATGTGTATCATACAAATATACAATAGTGTAAAGATCTACATGTGTGTGTGCGATATTAGTCCCAAGCAAAGCAAAGTACATAGAAGTTGAAAAAAATACTATGAAAAATAAATAGACTCCGTGTTTTGCACTCAGGAATGCCAATAAAGACTCAAAGGGACTTACAAGACTTACAATCTCCCCCTTTGGCTTTCCGTAGCAAAACATTGAACAACCTATGCAAGGCAAGCATCAAACACAATATATTCATGCAAGATGATCTAAAAAAGTTCATTATCATGAACAAACTCTGACATAGACAAGACACCCCTAACACACCTACCCTCCAAGTGTGTCCGTCTTATACTGCTCCATCCATCTTGATGCTGACTCTAGTTCCAAGTGAACTACAAGGTCCAAAGCTACATTTGTAACCTGTACATACGAAACAAACAGATACATGTGAGCATATCATGCAAACCTATGTGTAGTCTAACATGACAACTATCGGGTTACCCCTACACAGGCACACAAGGATAGGCTTAAACACACATAGTAAAAAAAAAAACTCCCTCTAAATGAATGCAAGTTAGATGTAAAAAATGTGATGTAGACTACGCACATATCCAATACAAACTAGAAAATAGAGGTAAACACGTTGTGCAACATACAAACTTTTTTTCCTTTCTGACACAAAAAGTCAAAGGAATACCCCTATATGTGGGAAAGAAGGCATACAATATTCAATAATCCTATACACTCAGGCAATACTAGTAGAAAGAAAATAAAGCATAGCACACAACAAAGAAATCATTTATATTAAAATTCAAGATTTTTGTTTATTGCATTATTTTAGTGAAAAAAAAATACAAAGAAAGACTAAGATTTTCCTCTCCCTTCATTTCTATCAAAGTCACGCTAAGAAACTATGTTGGATTCCCTCTATCAGAGGGGTGGGAAAAAGACTATTGGAGGTTGGAAAACTCAGCACGGAAAGTAGCAAATTGACCAAACATCTATGCAAAGGAATCAGATGACTGAAGCAACTAAATGTCTAAATATCTAAGAAGAGCACCAGTGGTCATACCAACTAAGTGAATCTTGAAGCGATCGACCTTACTAGTAGATATACGATCGAGAACTAGCGGGTCGTGGAGAGCCATGTTGGGACTATTGAAGAAGCTCAATTATACTTACCCTATCATTAATATTCATCAACAACTGATGATGTAACCTGCACTCTTGATGATCTTCAGTAAGTTCTTTAAGTAGCTTGTCAAAACATTTAGTCAAAGCATCCACTTTTGCATTAAGAGCAAGAACCTCAATAGATTGAAGAGGAGGATTAGGATAAGAAGTAGAAGGAGTAGACTCGGAAGCACTCTGAGATAAGGAAGATGAAGGCTTAGATTTCCCAGAAGGTTGGAGAGAAGCCTAAAAATTTCTGATAGAAAGAGGAGTACGGCAAAAAATAGAACCTTGAATATCATCACCAAAGACAAACTGTCCATAACGAGTAATCAAGGAAGGGTAATGAAAAGTAGATGAAGAAGGAGAGAAAGAATGGCACAAAGAAAATGTCCCCTAGCATTAGGCAAAGAAGAGACATGAGTACAAGGAAAGACGCAAGTAGAAATGACTTGCAAAAGCATGCATCCAGGAGAGGAACTATTAAGAGGAACAAAACTTCTAGCATAAGGAATGTGAGGTCCAACAAGTTTGGTAACCATAACAGATTGATTTTGAGCTCTGAGATGTTCGAGATCAGTAGAAAAGTTCAGAGCAGTAAGATTTTAATATTAAAAAAGAATAATGGGAAAGGTGGAATTTTCCACATTTGGAAGTGATAAGAGGTCTAAGACATTATCTCTAGAGAAGTTGACCTCACATCCCCTCAACAAAAAAGAAATAGAGAAGCAACGAGTACGATGAACACATATTGTAGAATAAAACTCTGAGGAAAAAGTAGGGTAGTAGGAGTAGGCAAGAAAACAATGAGAGAGTCAAGAAAAGTATGTAAACCTTTTCTGGATACCAGGAAATTCCTCAATCAAAACTGAGCACTCATATATATAAGAAGGAGACTTCTTAGGTTGAGAAGAAGGAACAGCTTCATCTAGGTTGATGCATGATCTTTTATTTTATCTAGGCATTTTGGAGTAGAATAGGGGTAAAAGTGTTTAATGAAAGAAGTTTTAGAAGGTAGTAGGTAAGGGTATTTGAAGGTAGGAAGAGTTTAGTAATTTTTGTGGATTGAAACAAATGAAGAAAGGGGGTTTTTATTGGAAGTCTGTATGCTTTGCTGACCCATCATGGACCTTTTGCTGAGGGTGTTGGTGAGGTTCCCAAGAGTGTGAAAAAACATGAACTCAGCGACAACCCAGCAAAAGGTTAGCAAGTAACCCTAAAGGGTGAAGAGAGAGAAATATCCTTAAAATTTAGAAAAAAATGATAGAAAAAATTATTATAATTTTTTGTGAATTTTTTTTTTAAAGCAAGAAGAGTAAGAGAGAAAGAAACATATAAAAATAACATTTAAAAAAATAAACACATATATAAAATAGTACAAGGAAGAGAGAGAAGAGATAGCTAAATTCAAATTGACTCACATCCAAAAATAGTATGATCAAATTACATCCCTCCATCTGAAAAAGAATTGATGAGAGGCAATAGGAGCATAATGTAAAATTTGGTCCATATGAGCATATGGAGTATGAATCACTCGAGAGCTCTTTATTTTAGAAATTTTTGAATGACTTGTCGAGCGGTTATATTGTGACTAGGAGGGCTTTTAGAAAGTTTTGCCCTTTCTTCACTATGTCGCTGGGGCATAATACACCTAGAAATAAAATGCTCAGACAAATCACAGTAGGCACATCTTGAGAAGTTAGAATGAGGAGAGCAAAGAAGTGATCTCCTAGTACTACTCTGAACATATCTTGGACATTGGTTGGCAACGTGGCCAATAGTACAACAAGTATAACAAGCACATGCAAGAAAATGAGAGAAATTGGGTTTCTATCTCTGCACAGTAACACGAGGAGGAGAGAGAGTGGTAGAAGTGCCAACAATGAGTCTCACAGTGGATGAGAACTCCACCTCTAACAGTGAGGTATGATATACCCATGCTCACCACAGGGGATGAAGCGTGTAGGCAGTGGAAATAGACCGTCACTAGCACGATGAGAAGAAGAAGTAGGAGGTGAGATTTTGACCCTGCTAGATGAGACTGGCTGGAACGACACCTACGACGTACCTTTCGCACAAACTTTATCTTTACCTTTGACAACAGTAGACTTATGAAAAGGATCTTTAGCAACAATTTTGATGAAAAGAGGAGCAGTAGTAGAAGTAGTACTATTATAAGTTGTAGATTTAAGAAAGAGAGAAGTAGAGACAACAAAAGAAGATGCTGCACAATCATCAATAGAAAAATCCAGTCCGCGATTGTCACCTGGTGTCTCAAAGCAATGAGCAGGTCATCGTTTTCCTTAATGGATGCCTCAAGAAAACTGGTAGAATTGTTGAAACTTTTAACTTTACCTTGAAGATTTAGAAGCTCCTCGTCTTTTCCTAATAAGGCATGAGAAAGATATGGCTTTTCAATTTCTAGTATCTCAACCTTATTTCCTAGAAGTAAGATGTTTTCAATTTGCTCTTAAGACAGATCAAAACTAACTATCCACTGATTTGCAATACTTTAGAGTTTCCTCAAGGTTTGTTATAGAAACCTCATCCTAGATTTGTTTGACTCAACTTTAACAACCATGTCTTTGTATCTCTTTTGAATAACCTCACATTTCTTCCAGAGATCATCTTTGTCCTAGATGTAAGTAGACTTCTTCTTGTCAAAATCAACTTTAAGAGCACTCAGCTCTCTTTCTTTATCCTCAAGGTTGTCCAAAGCCTTCTTCTCCTTATCGTGGAATATAGAAGATTGAAAAATCGTAGTAGGAGAATCATCTTTAGTTTCCATAAAGGCTATAAAGTTACTTTCATCCTATTCCGCATTATGGTTTCTATCTAAAATAGCAACCTCTGCCACCATGGATTTCTTACAAGATTCTAGTCCCTTTAACCGGCACTGAGCAACAATGTGCTCGATTTTTTTGCACTCGTAACACCTGACCTATCTAGTTTGACCTCTAGGCTGAGGTCTCTCTTCTGCATCATCAAAGTCTTCAACTTTGGCCCTAGAATCTCTTCCACTAGAGCTTTCTTTTTTAGATTTATTAGGAGCATTCCTTTTGCTTCTAAAGAATTTATTAAACTACTTTGCTAACAAAGAAAATTCTTACTCATCCAAGCTGGAAGAGTCATCATTATCAACAAAAATATGTTATTCTCCTTTATGAGTCCTGGTGGTCTTCAATGCAAGATTCTTACCTTTATTTGAAGAAGTAGTTCTTTTGGGAAGGAGGTGATGAATCTCAAAAGCTTGGAGATCTCCAAGAATCTCATTGACCTTCACAGGTTCTCCTTTAAAAGTTTTGGACTTTGTAGTTCACTTGGAGATGGTTTTAGCATCAAGATGGATGTGTTGTTTCATGAAAATGGATGGAACACTATAAGATGAGTGCACTTGGAGTGTAGGTTTGTTGGGGGTGTCTTGTCTGTGTGGGAGTTTTTTCATGGGAATGAACTTTGTTAGATCATCTTGCAAGAATATATTGTGTTTGATGCTTGCCTTGTATAGGTTGTGCAGTGTTTGGCCACGGAAAGACAAAAGGGGAGATTGTAAGTCCTGTAAGTCCCTTTGTGTCTTTGTTGATGTTCCCATGTGCAAAACACGGAGTCTATTTATTTTTTCTAATTGTTTTTGTTTATCTCTTTGTACGGTACTTTTCTTGCTATTAGTATCACACACACTCCGTAATACTTAACGCTAATGTATGTTTGTTTGATACACACATCACGAGGTGGTTGGTAACATGTGGTGTGCATGTTTAAGTGTGTTTTTGTCCTTCCTTTTATTTTTCTAAACTCTGGGTATTTATGTTTTTTTCTCTCCTTTTGTTCTAATCTTAAAAATTCATTTCTTTTTAGCTCATTAGGGACTCATTGGGATCTTGCTTGGTGTTTTGTTGTGGTAGGTTGACGAAGGGTCGATGATGTTACTTTGTTTTTTTTTTTTACCAATAGATCTTGCTGAGGGTTGCTGGTACCTCGTTGAGGTGGTCAACGAGGGTCTCCGTGCTTTTAAAATTTTCTATAAATACCCATTCACTTAATTTTTCTTAAGTATTTTATGTGAAAAAACTCTATCCTATCTGAAATATTTTATGTAGGTGGAAAATATTTTCTGTTGCTACGAAAAATGTTTTTACATTTCTTGTATCACTAATACATTGAGTAGTGTTCTATATTAGTGACTCAGAGGTGATTATTCATTGATAGATTTTTTTTATGATTTAAATATTTTAAAAATGCGATTCCATATTTTCAATATATCGAGTGTTATTTCTGTATTGATATTTGATGAGGTGGTAGAGTTTATTAAATTCTTTTATAAATGGAGTTTCCGTAATAATAATACATCGAGGGTATTTTTATATTGTTATTACGTTGTGGAGTTTTCGTAACATATGTCGAGTGTGTTTCCGTATTGTTGATATGAGGTATTTTATTTTAAATCATATTTTGGGTAAACTGCGCATATATTTGTACACTAATTTGATCATAGGTATTTGCAACACAATGTTGGTGGTGTAGTTCTGAAGGTGAGCCAGATTCAGTGTGGATCAAAGTAATTATTAAGACAGATAGTAATAGCAGCCTAGGTAGTTAGGACAAGTGGTCTCTAACTGATAGAGGTATTTGGAGTCTTAACTTTTTGAGTCTACATTAACTGTTTATTTCTTTTAGTGAATTTGGCTACTGAGTGGTTGTCTTAAGCAACTTGTGGATGTTACCACTTAGGACTGGAGCCTAAGTGGGTTTACCACATTATATCGCCGTGTTTGTTTGTTCTACTACTTGAGTTAGTACAATCTAAGTATCTACAATATATGTGACAACATATGTATATCTGCTTTTACTTGTTCTTTTAACTTACTTTCTGGTGCTTGTACGAGTGGGGTGAGTCCTTAGGTATCTGTATTACGTAGACTTGGTTGTTTCACCAAGTTGGACTTCTTTCACTTCCCATCACTTTTCTTTGCTTCATCAACCTTTGATATCTGCTTAGCTTAGGTTGTGATGACGTTAACTTATTCCTTAAAGGTGTAGGAATTGTTCGATTGTTTTAAGGTCTCGAATGTAACTTCTTTGTTTTAGATTCTCATAAATACCTCGCCTTTCTCCACATCTACTACTGTTTTTCTAGATGCTAGAAAGATTCTCCCAAGAAAGAGTTGAATGTCTTTTTTTTCCATGTCAAGGATGATAAAGTCAGCTGGGAAGGTAAACTTCTCCACCTTTACCATGATATTTTTTACAACCCCCACTAGTTTCTTGACAATTCTATTTGCCATTTGTAAGACTACAAATGTATTTTTGGTTTTCCCAACCCAATTTTCTGAATATGAACAGAGGTATAAGGTTTACACTTGCTCTTAGGTCACACTGTGCATTCTTGAAGTGTAAATCCCCAACTGTGCATGGGATGATGAAGCTTCCATCTTTTTGTTTTAGTGGTATGTGATTATCAAGAATTGCACAACACTCTCCACTTGTGGACACTGTACCATACTCCTCTAGCTTATTCTTTTTCTCAAGTATTTCCTTGAAGAACTTCATGTATAAAGGTGTCTTCTCTACAATCTCAATGAGTGGGTCATTAATGTTCAATTCCTTAAATCCAGGTTTTTAGACATTTGAGCATCCAAATTGTGTTTAACAAGTCGTTGAGGGAAATGAATCGTTGGGGGTGTAGATATCACTTTTCTTGCTTGACTCCCCATTCACCTGCTTCTTTTCCTCACTCTTAGTCTCCACTTCTATCTCTATTTCTTCATTGTGCTTCTCCATCTCAAGTTCCTCTAAATCATCCTCCACCAAAGGTCCACTTAATGTTGTAATTGGATTGCATTGTTCTTTGGTGTGTCCTTTAAAATTTACTTGTGTGTAAGTTCTTTGGTTTACAGCTTAGGCATGTTACCCCATTTGTACCTCCAAATTACGGATAAATGCTCCATAAGTTGCCTCTATACAATCCACTTTAGTATTCATTGCTTGTATGAAGTCCTTCAATACTGTCATCAAAGCTGTGGTGTTACCTTCATGTGTAGGGTTCTCTTCTTGAGGTGGTTGTTGTTGTTGTTGGTGTTGTTGGTTATGGAATCCAGGTGGGAATGGAGGATGGTTAAATTGACTACCCCTTGATTAATATTGCTCCATGAAAAATTGGGGTGGTTCCTACATCCAAGGTTGTATGTGTTAGAGTATGGGTTCCCTTGGCAATTTGGGTTGCTCACATAGTTAAATTTTTTTGAAAGGTTTTTGTATGCCTCATTAGCATGAGGTCCATTGCAAAAGTCACACATCATGAATAGGGTTTGTACTATATTTACTCCTATCGTTCTTCCATCCAACTTCTTTGTTAAACCTAGCAACAAAGAATTTGTTTGAGCTTGCATGGCTGCTATGGTTTCTACATCTACCATTCTAGCTACCTATTTGGGATATAGTCTATTAACTAGCGATTGGCAGTTGTTTGATGTCATCTTATCCAATAGTACAAAGGCCTCATCTTCAGTGCATCTATAATTGTTCTTTGTTGTCCCATTAAACCATTATAAAATGTTTGGACTTGAACCAAGTGGATAGACTGTGATGTGGGCACCTCTTACACAATTTCTTGAAACATTCCCAAGTTTCATAGAAAGATTCTCCATCAAGCTATTGAAAGGATGTGATATTATTTCTGAACTTTGCAGTCTTTAATGGTGAGAAATACTTAGATAAAAAATTTTGAGCTAGATAATCTCATGTTGTGATAAATCCTGGTAGAAGTGTTAGTAACATTGCCTTAGCGTTATCCCTCAATGAGAAAGGAAAAAGACAAGGATGCATTACATTGTCCAAAACACCATTCATCTTAAAGGTGCCACAGATTTTCAAGAATGAAGCAAGAAGTAGATTGGGATCATCATTCACAGACCCTCCAAATTGGTTTGCTTGCACCTGTTGAATGACACCTAATTTAAGCTCAAAGTTATTAGCATTTATGCCCGGCCTAGCAATTGACAATTAGGCTTCTTTTACTTGAGGGACTGCAAAATTCCTTATCATTTTGGGCGCAACCAAAGCTTGTTGATCCTCGTGCTCTACCATTACCCTAGATTATTTTGCCAGTTGTTCCCTTCTTAAGCGAAGTACAATTTTTTCAATTTTAGGATCTAAAGGAAATAAGTTTTCACCTGTTAACCTGGGCATATAACAAAAACACTAAACAAAAATTATGAGCTACTTTGAGAGTGCTACCTTTGACTTCCCTAATCTCGTCCCTCCTTTGTATACCCAACTACTTGACCATAGAGAATCCAATGTGACACTCGTCGTGACCCCCCTTTTGATAGTGATGTGAGTGGAGGAGAGTTCTGATTTTTTATTTCTTTTATGTACTCTTTTTTTAATTCTTTCGAAAACTTTGTACTCAAACTATTATTTGAAATAAAAAGGTTATTGTTTGTTGTCTTTTCTCTTGTTGCTTGTTTACTTATGTTTTAATCTTCTCTCCATGTGTTGCATCAGTATATTGGATTTTTGCATAATATATGCCTTCTCTCTCTCATATTGGGTAGGGGTATTCTTTTGACTTTCTGTGTCAAAAAAGGGGAGAAGTTTGTATTGTACAGCGTATTTACCTTCTATTTCTACATTGTGTTGGAATGTAAGCGTTGGATTGCATCACATCAATTTTTTCTAATTTGCATACATTTAGGGAGAGTGTTGTATGAAGTCAGGAAGAGTTTGCTTGATTATTTGTAGTAAGCCTATCTGTGCGCACTTGTGTAGAGGTAACACAATAGTATTTTTTTAGACAACACATAGGTCTATATGATATGTTCACAAGTATGTGTTTGTTTTAGTGTGCAGAATAGAATGTAACTATAGACCTTAAAGTTCAGAAGGAACTAGAGTTTGCATTAAAATGGATGCGTTGATTCATGAAGATGGATGGAACACAACAAGATGGATGCACTTGGAGTATGTGTAGGTGTATGGGGGTGTTTGGGTTATTTCGAAGTTTATTCATGGGAATGAACTTCTTTAGGTCATCATGCATGAATATATTATGTTTTGATGCTTGCCTTGTATAGGTTATGTAGTGTTTTACCATGGAAAGCCAAACGAGGATATTATAAGTTCTTTATGTCTTTGTTGGCGTTTCCATATGCAAAACACGGAGCCTATTTATTTTACTTAGTGTTTATGTCTTCTCCTATATAAGGTACTTTAATGACAGCTAGTATTGGACACATTAAAACACAACTAAACAATTTGTATGTTGCATGATACACAGGGAGAATGTAGTTTGGATGTTTAAATGATTTTTTACTTGCATTTCATTTTCCCTGATTATGGGTATTTGTAAACATTTAATTTGTTAAGTTTTTCCTTAAAAAACTTGTTTTATTGAGTTAGGCATTTTGAAACTCATCGAACCTTGTTGAGGTATTCCAGGGATCTCCTGAGGTAGTCAAAGGGGCCTCACTGAGGAACTTGGCGAGAGGTCAACTAGAGGTCGACGAAGGTACCAAGAGCTAAAAAATATGCTATAAATACCCATTCATTTTGTTGATTTTTTAAGGATTTTGGTCAATCATTTTTCTGTGGAAAAATTGTATTTAAGCTTTGAAAATATTTTTGCAATCTCAGGTCACTAATACATTGAGTGTTTTTTTCGTATTAATGATTCAAAGTTTGAAATACAAAAATTTGATTTTTAAATTTGTGTTTCTATATCGCCAGTACATTGAGTCTTTTTCTGTATTGGGATACAATGTATTTTTTAAAAAATATATTTTTCACAAAAATTGTTTTCATATCGGCAATACATTAAGTGTGGTTTTGTATTTCAATACGATGTGGGTTGGATTGAAAAAATAATAATTTTTACAAACGATGATTCTATGCCAATAATACATCGAGTCTTTTTTTTTGTATTTTTGATACCAGATGGTTTTGTTTAAATCATACTTGTGTGTGTTTTCTATATTAGGATTCACACTTACTATAGGTATGAGTACCACACTACGTGGTGGTGGGGCTTTGGAGAAAAGCCAGATCCTGAGCAGATCTAATAAGCTTTGAAGTCAGCTGGCGAGAGTTGCATAGGTAGTTAGGATAGGTTGTCACAACTAATAAAGGTATAGGCATTTTATCTTTATTGAGTTGTATTAACTATTTTATTCTTAGTAAATTTGCTACTGAGTGGTTGCTTAAGGTGTTACCATTAAGGATTGAAGTTTAAGTGAGTTTACCATGTTATATTGTTGTGTTTGATTAATCTACTACTTGCGTTAGTGAAATCATTGTTATGTTCTAGTATGTGCCAACTAATGTGCAAATTATAGTACTCGCAAGTGTACGAATCACTCGTAGAAAGTGACAAGCAAACCTCCGAGGTCAGTCTCTCAAGGAATTGTAATGGTTCTAAACAACCTTTTTCTTAAACTAATTAGAGTCCTAACTTAACTAAAAGTACTAATTAAATAAAGTTCTAGTAAAACTAAAACTCTAAGTAACTAGAGTCCTCAACCTAATAAAACTGTAAAAAGAGTTTGGTTTGTAGCAAGATCAATAGTACGAACAATTAACGAAAACAATAACGCAAATTCACAATCAATTCAAGTAGATTTGAAAATCAATGGAGGATGTATGGACGTTTAGTTTGGTTGGCCATGCTTGCATCGAAAAGTAATGGTGAAATAACATGAACGTTCTAATAAACAATATTTATCGACTTTCCTTTTAATTACGAAAATTCCTATGATCAAGTAATTCTCTTTGTTGATTAACTAATTAACATCCTACGATCGAGTATATCAAATAGCAATCAAATTATGCGCAAGGAAATATATGCCAATCAAACTAATGCTATGACTAAGTTACTAATTTGAAGCTTTGATTAAGTATTTCGGAATAAAGTTAAGGTGACATTCCTAAAACTAGATTCTCAAATTTTTCAACCTAACTACGAATCTCAAATTGGCCCATGAAAATTCATAATTAAATATCTAAATATGCTCTTAATCAAAAGGTAAAATTATTTATTTCAAAACAATAAAACATTCACCAAAACAATTCTAGCAAACATGGCAACACAAACAAAACATCCATAGTAAAATTAGCCGCTCATGTTCATATTAAAATTCATAGACAAATATAATGTGAACATACACTCAAAGAAAGAAGAAGAAAAATATAATTCTATAACAACAAAGAAATCCTAGATCTAAATACCGCTAATGGATAGGAGGGCGTTCTTCTCCAAAAGCTTGATCTTTGATCGTCGATGGTTTTCTTGGATTCTTAGAATGGATTCTCTTGCTTTGTTGAGTGTGGTAAAGCTCCCAAAACTGGTTGAATCTCTTGTTTTCTCGCAAAATTGTAGTGTATAAAAGTTGGATGTAAAGAGGATTCTAAAAGGGGTATTTATAGATGTAAAAGGTTACACAAATCCTGATTGCAATAGGAATAGGCATGCCGCGGCATGCAATATTCCCCGCCGTGGTGCAACACAAAATTTGGAAATAATGTTGAAACCCGAGAGGTGCCCGCCGCGGCATACAATTTCTCCACCGAGGCGCGCGTTGCCTTTCCTTTCTTCACATGTACCCCCTTACATATGTGCTGGCTCATCATGTACGACTTACATATTTTGACTCGTTTTGCTCGTAAATTGTGATTCGAGCGCCGTAAGTGTTCTGTCTTTGCGTGTTTGTATTATTCAACTCATTTGACGCTAAAAACACCTAAAATACACTAAAACATACCCATGATTCCGAATTGATAGGTTTATGAAAATAATCAAATAAACAATCATAACAAATCTATTTTTTTTTAAATAATTAAGCACAATAAATCACGAAATGTTAGTACTTTTCGAGCACTTATCACCAACACATAGAAATTACATAGTTATTGGAAATTTTTTATTACGTTATATTATTCTATTGCCTTTGTTATATTATACCTACTTATATATTTGTGTTTACATTTTGATGATCGTACGAGTGGGTCGAGTCTTAAGATGTCTGTAACACTTAGCCTTGGTAGTTATCCAAGTTCAGAGACTCTCAAATCCACCGTTGTAGTCACTAGTCGGCAACTATTTGCATGGAGATGGATGACATCAATCGCTATCTTTCGATGATTCCTACCTGAATGCCACCTCAAATGTATGCTTAGTAGTTGCCTGGAAAGGTACGAATACTAGGATTTGGACACGTTTAACTAGGTGGAGTCAAAACTAGCTTGGCCTATGATTCCCTAGATGTGGTCAAGAAATATAAGAGTTGAGGTAGGGCAATCTAGGCCCCCTTCATTTTGCCCTCAAGGTCCATATTATTTTTGCATGCTATTCAACTGAAGCTCCTAACTTATTGCCAGCCAAAGAGGAAGAGCCTTTCCTTCCCTTCCCTATGTTCTCTATTTAAGTTAGTTGATGAGACTATTTATCACCTTTTTCTGAGCTATCATTTTGCAAGTGCACTATGAGAGTTATTATACTCCTTTTTTGGCAAGCAACCTTATATGGATTCTTCCATTCTAGATTTATGGACAAGGGTAATGTCGTTGGACTTTAAGTCATTGCTAGGTAATATATGGAAAGCACTCATAATCTCAGTCATCTGGGTGATATGATGGCAAGAAATGATATTTTCTTAAAGAACATGTATACTTCTATGATCTCTACATTTTCAACAACTTTGTAGTTTATTCGTGAAGCAGGACAATCACTGCTTGGTTCCAAGCGAAACACAATGGACGATCTTACGGTCCTTCGAAGATTACTAGTACAAGGAATTCCATTGCGAGCTCCAAGAATCATAGAGGTAATTTGGAGATTACCGCCTTTGATGTGGATAAAAGTCAACATAGATAGTGCCACTTTGTGCTCACCAGATCCAACAGGTTGGGCAGGTATTTTTCGAACATCAAAGTCTTTTGTCAAAGGTTATTTTTTATTTCACTTAGGGTTGCTTATGCTTTTGAGATAGAGCTTGTGGCAGTTATTCATGTGGTCATGTATGTTGCTACCTTTGGGTGGCGGAGGCTTTGGTTGAAGTAAGACTATGCTTATGTTGTAACTCTTTTTTGCATTAGATCGTTATTAGTTTCGTGAATTGAACTCTGCTTAGGCTGACTGCTTGGAAAATATTGCTTACATGGATTTTCATTATTTGCATATATATAGGAAGGGCAATGTTGTATTTGATTCTAAAGCCTCTAGGGCATATAGTATCTGTACTGCGATATGGTAGTGGGATGCCCCATCATTCACTAATACTTTTATTTTCTCGGATGCTAATAACAGGCTAAATTATAAGTTTTATTGATGATCAATTTGTATTTATCTTTTTTTTCAATTTAATAATAATTCTAGTTAAAAGGCTAGATGAAAAAGAGTACTACAGAGATGCTTGCCAATTTAGTTAGGATGTCCTGATGCATATAAGAGGTCTGCTAGCTATAACATTTTACTAAAAAAACATTGCATTACCTTACCATTACCATTATTTTTAATTATACAAACCAAACTTGCTATTATTATCATTGATGATTTGCATTACATAATAAAACATCTAAAAAAAGCAAGAGTTACGATCCTAATAAACGACTATCGGAGAGTCTTTGAATGGGTTGATATGGAAGTCTCCTTACATTTACAATCAAATGTAATAAGATTGTTATTATCTATCTCAATGCTTTTGTAATGATGTTCAGTGTTGAATGTGTTTATTGTGTTGATCAACTTGGTCTCAAACTCCTCCCAATTGTTCCATTCAAGTATTTGGGCCTTAACAAGTAATGGGATTTTGCAAATCATCTCCCATATTCGAAAATGCTTTCTAGGCATTAGACAATCTCCTTGTTTAAGTTTCAAACCTGCGCAAAAATCAGCCTTTCCATCTCCAACATAGATTAGTTGTTTCTTTTGCTCTGCTTCTCTCATTCTCTTTATCACTAGGCCCTGCATTTATATGTAAATTTCTTTGTCATAATAATAATATTAATATATTAAAATTTTGTTATATTACTCATTTACTTGTATTAGTTAAAACTACGTGCTTTGAAAGTGAATTATTTTACTCATTTTAATTTTTCTATTTAGTTAATTTTTATAACACCCCTCAAAACTTATAACAACAAAAATAGCACCGCTTGTGTTCAAACTTATATTTTCACAATTAAAAAAATGATTAATATATCATTTTTCTTTGAACAATCATTCAATTGGAATTAAACGGCGGCAATTTGGACCCATTCAATGTTGAACGTTCAATATTATTAGAGTGCTAGTTTTGTTATTATAAATTTTAAGAGTGTTATTTTTGATAATTTTTCTATTTTCTATCATTCTTGTGAGAGAGAGTGTAAGAGTCATTTTCTTTGGTTTAGAGTTTGTTTTCCATGATGAACACGATTTGAGAGTTGTGTGTCCGCCTACAAAGAGAAACATAGTTTATACTCTTTGATTTTATTAGTGGCTTTTCTATTGGGACATGGGTGTGAATTAGGTCGATCTTGACATAACCACCAAATTATATCATTGCGTTCTTATTTACTATTTTTTGTGTGCTTGTTTTTAGTATTTAGTTTGTTTCTGTTATTGTTTTACATTGTTTTGTTCATTGGTGAAAGAATTAGTAACCATCTAAATTCACAAAAAACTACAAAATCTGTAACTTTTTTTTAAATTGTATAATAAATTTTGTACATTAAATCAAAATATTATTACAAATAAATAATAGCCTTACCTTGGACATGTTGGGTGGGCAAATATTGCAGCCATGAGAAGAGGAAGAATTAAAATCATGGTATGACAAAACTCTTAATCTGCCTACTCCATCAATAAAGCTTGGGTTTGTTTGGATTTGAGAGAAACAATCCATCAACTTGTGATATTCTAAGATTGTTTTGATAAAAAACACATTTGCATCACTTAATATTCTCACGTCACACCTGCAATATAATCCACAAGTACACAATTTAGTATAAATATTTTAAGAGAATTTCTATCTACACAAAATTGATTAATTCACTACCACAAAACTGCTATATGGTCACGGTTTTTAACCGTGACTGTAGACCTATGGTCACGATTTTTATAACCGTGACTTAAGAAGGAGAGACCTTAGACTAGAACCTATGGTCACGGTTAAAAACCGTGACTGTAGATATATGATATAGTCACGGTTTTTGAAAGACCGTGACCAATTATTCACTTAGGTCTCAGTTTTCCTAAAAACCGTGGCCTTAAGTAATACATATGGTCACGATTTTTGTAAAAACCGTGACCATATAGATGTATATGGCCTCGGTTATTACAAAAATCGTGACCATATGTATTACTTAAGGCCACGGTTTTTACAAAAATCGTGACTATATGTAATGTTCATTTGAAAATAATTACACATATTTTTTAGCATTTTCATAAATTTAAATACCTGTTTCTTCAATATTATAAGTGCAACATTCATATCGAAAAATATATTATTAAAACTAATATAGCGATAACAGTTCATGCAATCCGAAACAAAATTAAATTACAAATATTAATGCATAAATTGTTTCAAAATTAATGACACATTATAGAGTGTCATATAATAATTACAATACTAATAATTAAAAGTACATATATGAAATTAAAGTAATTTAAAGTATTACATAATACTATCGCTTTAAGAAGCGATTTGTGAACTCCGCCCATTCATTCCGCATTTCATCAATTTGACTATCGGTGTATGATCCTTCGTTATTAAGCTACATATATATGAAAACAAATTTTAATATGTCGTATATAAAGAATCCAAGACAGAAAAGGCATGTGGAAAGAGTTTGTTTCAACTGACCTTGAGAGAGATTGTCTTCTTTACTTCTTCTGTCCTATCTTCAAGATCATTTCTGTGCTTCTTGTCCAACTCACTCATAGTATCAGCCCAATTAATCTTTTCTTGAATTGAGACCAGTAGATTGTCTGATGTAGCCAGCCTAGGTATCATTCATGAGTACTATTAGGTATGTAACTACACCTTTTCATATACACTATCATGAGAACAAAAGGAAACTTCATGTGAAAAAAAAAATGAGTGTGGTAATATTTATGAGCTTCATAGCTGTAATTCTCAAGAGTGCACAATTGTGCACATTGCAAAAATGGAGTGCATAATAAGATTGGCTCCGCATGAGGCTCTAGAGAATGAAATAACTCAAACCACATAACAGTCACAGAATTGAGGACTCCATAATTTATAAAGAACATACATACCACTACACTGCCAGGTCCAAGATAGTAATCATATTCTTGGATCATTTCAACAACATCTGGACGCCAACCGAGCAATAGTATGTGTTCTTTTGGTCCCAGAGTCCAATCTGAAGCCTAAATCCATAAGAAACGCTTATTTAGATGCAAACCTTCCAAGGTATAGTGTGTCAAAATGTATAAATGTAAAGTTGTTCCATCTTCGAAAAGCTTTAAGCTTTTAGGTGGATTGTTGATCAACACATGAATTTTAGTAAACTAATGATTTTCTAGGATCAAATGTTCACTTGAATTCAATGATTCAAACTATGAAACAAATGTATAAAATAAATGAAATTAGCACGCAACAAGCTCAACAGATTACAATTGCAGCAGCAAACAAACATCTATGACACAAGATAGACCTAACACCACAGAATAGCACAAATTGAACTTAAAAAATGTATCCTCAGAATATTAACTCGGAAAATATGTCTGAATTTCCATTCATTGTCATGAAGATCTCTCGCAATTAATTCCTGAGCAGGTGGCTGCATAGAATAATCCTAAACAAACCAGAGATCAATTAAAAACATAAGAATTTGTAACTGACAAATGGATAAATGTCAGACAGAACACCTGTACTCACATTAGGCTCAACCTCCACATGCAGAAAATGCAAGATATCAGCATTGGACAAGCTTAATGTCAATGCCACCCTTCGACTCCTAAAGCAACAGACGACCTTCATCAACATTCAACACCTCAGGTCTGGCATATCGTCCAGGAACAACACAAATAGCTATCACCAGCATAAGTTTATTCTTGATGAACTCTTGGATTACAAGCATGAAATCCAAGTCATTAGGCCAATTAAGCCTATCTTTCATCCTCATCAGCGCAAAAACCAAGCTATTAACCAAAACATCCATACTAGACCAGTAGAAAACAACAAACGCAAAACTTTTACAACGTCGAGGAAAATCAGTGAAACAGAACAACAAAAAGTCACAGATCAACGACAAACACAACCAAGGAACAATGTCCAGTGAGTACAACAACTCACGTCTTGAATCATGAATCAACATAAAGCGATTCGAAAAATCGCAAATCACTGATACAAAAAAGGCAGACAAACTATAAAAAAGCAAAACGATTTGAAAAAATGGCGAAGGCAAACAAAGATCAGCTAAGAGAGAAAAGGGATTTGAAGAAAAATGAAAGAAAGATCAGCCTAGCTACCTGATGCAGGACGAGGACGACGACGAGGACAACCTGGTGCTGTAGATCTGGTGGCGAGGAACCACTTGAGGGTGGCTGAGGTTGGAGCAGGACGCGGACGCGGCTGGGCTGGGAGGACGCAGACGTGGGACGCGGACGCGGCTGGACCACCTCAGGATTTTTGGAATTTGATTATTGTCCGAATAATCCAAGAGCAACGCTGCTTATTAGGTTTTTTTTTTTTTGTTATATATATTACTTAGTTTTTTTTATAACAAGAAAAAAAATAACTTTATTGTCACGATTTTAAAAAAATTGAGACTATATTACATGATAAGATCACAGTTATTTAAAAACCGTGGCTATAAATTTTGAATTTTTTTTAGCTTCACTTTTGGTCATGATTATTTTAAAAACCGAGATTATAGATATACACTATGGCCTCTGTTTTAAGACGACCGTGACCAAAAACCTATAGCCTCGATTTTTTGTAAAACCGTGGCCAATTTTTCAAGACTAAAAATCAGTTTTGTTGTAGTAATTATTGCCAAATTTCATCATCTACACATACAATCACACTCCTATAATTAAAAATTAACAATTAGCTACACGAATAACAAATATGTAATTGTCTGCTGATAGCCAAACAACGTGACAAACCCAATTTTATAAAAAATTGTATTTACACTCATCTTATTCACATAGTTTCACTTCTCAAATCCAAAAAAAAAAAAACCATATATTTTTAGGTTAAGAAAGAAAAAACATATGTGCATCGCATTCGTGCAAATATGAAGATAAATAAATGTGCACATGTAAAAAAAACTATGTACACTGTGTGAAGAGACTAAAAAATAAAAACTTCAATTATGCTGTCCCATTAAACTTTTACTAGGGGTTAAAATACTTACCCTAAATAATGGGCTGATTTGATTGCAGATATACAACTAGGATGTAAAGGTACTTGCTTTAAACATTTTGCAATGTCCTCCATTGTCTTCCCTTTAGAGTGAAGCTCCATCATCATTCTATCCTGTAAACAATGAAATGGCCTAATTAAATATATAGTTTCTATTTACCAATCAATTACTAAAATGAATTAACAAATTACTTTAATCAAGGACGACCAAACCAATATATATGTAACCCAGTAGACATATTAGTTAATTTTACCATGTATGTGTGGCAAATTTTCATTTGTCCACGCCATCATTTAAGGATATTATTAACATTTTTATAATATTATTTGAGACATGCATATATTCAACTATTTCGTATTCAATTCTCAAGTATACAATTTTTAACAATGTACCGTTACTTTTTCAAAATTCTCTCTCTCACATTTGAGATTTGGTTTTGGCATTAAAGTTGGAGACACGCTGCCAATTATTCGGATTTTGCATGATTAAGATTGAATAACACGGTGAATACAAAAATCGTATTAACCCTATGATTCATCTATATTTTTTTTTTTTAAATTTTGAGCAAACTATATATCTACATGAAAAGGGAACCAGAACCCGTATATGGATATACCCTTTTACCACTTAACCAAGGGTAAGGGGCATTCCTCTCTTCTCATTCAACATTGAAGTGCAATGATGACGAATATGAGCAATATATTAATATATAAAGAAATAGTGAAAAAAAAAAAACAAAACCAAAAAATGAAAGGAAAAAAAAAGGTAATTACCATTAGAGCGTTCCAAGGCAAGGTGGGGAGAAGTTGATTGAACAAATCATTGAAACCCAAGTCATCAACGACCCAATTGTCAATATCACAATCGATAATCGTCTTGTCGAAGTCAAAAATGATGACCAGACCTTCCATTGTCGTCTCTTCACCACCAATTAATTAAGGTTTTATGTATTAATTAGCAGCAAGAATTGAGGAAGTATAAGAGGGGTTTAATAATAAATAGGAAGGCATATAAAGATGTGCACAGGTACATGTACAGATAGATAATAATCAGGTATACAAATCTCAACCAATAAATATCTCAAATCCGTAAAAAAAAAATTGTAATGGAGGTATACAAAGAAAAGGCAAACCGTGTTTTACATTTAAGTAGAATTAATTTCAAAATATTTTAAAATTGAAAATTGTTATTGAAAATTGAAATAGTTATCAAACTAGCTTTATATATATATTTTTAATTAAATCATACTTGATGTAATTTAAACCTATGATTTTTTTTTATTTATTTAAAATAAGGGGTACTAAAATCGGCTTACTTCCTAAACCACAAGAATTGAATTTTATCCCGAGTAAATTCTAAATGTAATTGTCAATAGTTATCTTCTGATACATAAATGTGAGAATGGTTTATGTTACTAATTTAATAAAATTTTCCTTAATTAATGAAAATGACCTAATGGTTGTATTTCTCCAACTTCTATTAGTATAGTTGTTTTTCTAAATTATATATGGAAACCATTTATTGTTGACCTTTTTAAATAAAATATTATAGTTGACATACATCAGTAGGTGTATCGCTTCATTTAACTAAGTTGATATTTTTTTAGCATCTTATTTATGCAGCCCTTCAACTATTAATTTTATTAAATATAGAAAAATATAAATCAATCTTCAACAACTTACTAACTTTTATAATAAGTTGTTTCTCACTAGTTCTGATAATGTCTTAATTCTACTTTGTACATCCATTTTCTAAAAATTCATCAATTTCAATTAAAATAAATTATTAAATTTTATTTTATAAAATAAAATGTTTCTTTATATCTACTAATTATATAAAAAGGCTTGAGATTTCTCATTTATAGTATGTAATAATATGTTTTGCAAATTATGGACTAACAATTGGTTGGATACTTTTCTAATTAAAAGGATGACTAACTCTCTAATAAATCTGTCGATTCACTTGCTAGTGGGGGATTTTCTACACAAGAATGGATGACCTCTGTCACAAATCTTTAAGGACTCCTATTAAGATATTGCCTCAAAGATTTGATCGACTATTGTCGGGGCAAGTATGGACACCAAAGTTTGGACATGTTTAATTAAGAGAGGAGTTGTGATCAGCGAGGAATGATTCGCTACATGTGGCTGGAGAATGTAAGGGATGCAACTGAGCCATTTGGACCCCTTTCATACTATCCTTACGATTTATTTTCTCTAGCGCTCTATTAAGTATATACTCACTACAGATTGCCAATTAAAGAAGATGGGGTAGTCCTTTCCTTTCAAATAATGCTTATTATATGGCTCAGTAGAGGAAAATATGTCGCACCTTTTTCTTAGTTGTCATTTTGCATGTGCTTTTATAGGATCTCTTATGCTCCTTTTTTGGAGGCTCATACAAACTCTTTTATTCTTAACTTATAGACAACCACAATGATAGCTAACTTTGGATCCTAACTCAGAAATTTATGGAAAGTAGGGATTGCTTTAGTCACTAAAAGAATTTAGGAAATATAAGACGACTCTTTTATAGAGTAATAAGGCATTCACAAGTTTGTGGCTATCTTACAAGATTTATACGACAACTATTACGAAAAATTTGAGGCGTTATTTTATAAGATGGTTACTAATTGTCTTATATGTTTTTCTTATAGAACAATTTGTAACTGTCTTATATGTGAACATATAGGATAGCTACAAGCCCCCTTATAAATGGCATGTTTGGTATACCGTATTCGATAAATTAAGTATAGTCATATTAGACTAAATTGTATTATAATTAGTCTATATACTATTTGGTGACAAGTTGTATAATACAATCGAATTAAATTGATTATATATATTTAATAAAATAATTTATATTTAAAATAATTTATGTTATAAAATTTATTTAAATCAATATTAATTTATTTATTACATTTGTAAAAATAAAAAAAATATTATTGTTAAGTTAAAATTAAAAAATTAATACATATAATTTTATAATTAAAAATTGTTCAATATATTTTAAACCCAAACTTCTTAATTATACAATATTTTTATAGTATGTAATACTATAAAATTTTATTATTATTTTTATAATTATTATATAATTATATTAATGTTATACTATATGATTTTACAGTCAAGCCAATCGCCCAACTGCATAAAAATTATGCAATTACGACATTAGTACTACTTAATAAACATACTGCACCCGCAGTTAGGATTTACCAGTACACTTCGTTATTTCTCTTTCAGCCCTCAGTTCATTTGTGTCTCCCAAATCCGCCAGCACTTATCGAGTCCGTCCTCAACCCTCATCCATCTCCTCTACCAGTTGTCGTGAGATAGATTTATGTATGCCACCAACTCTAGCGATTCTATGCCATAACTCTCTAGGGTTGTTCTCCTCTTTGCCAGCGTAGTCCTCTGCCTCCATCTGCTCCAACGCCGTCCAATTATTTTTGTTCTTCGGTTATTGATCTATGCCAGTTGATTAAAAATTAGGGCATATACACAACATTTATCGTTGTTCTTTCTTCACCCAGCTCACACAAAACCATCACCAGTTGCTGTGACCGTCACCAAATTTGTCACCCTCAGTCACGAAGATATAACTTGCACAACTATTTGTGGAAAGTGAAGATCTGCTCTTCTTTTTGAATGTTACAATATGCGCTAATTATGACATTATATGGGGTCAGATAGATAAATAATATAAATTACGATCATAAGGGTGAGTTAGTAAATAAGACTAAGTGTTGAGATCGTCCCAGATCACATCGGATGTACGACGTGGATCAAGAGAAGATCATCCCAAATCACATCGGATGTACGATGTAGATCTAGAGAAAATCGTTCTAGATCACATTGGATGGAAGATGTGGATTTAAGGTGCTTTGCTTGAAAGGTATTTACCATGTCCCCTTTATAATCCCACTCTGCATAACCATCGATGAGGGCGTTTATAATTTCATCGTTATCCACCTGTTTTAAATAGATTTCATACCCGCTATCCTCTATGTCCTTCAACCCATAGTTTGTATTTATAATAGTCCTATTAAAGGGGACCTCAACATCCCTTACTCAAATCATTCCGTCCCGAGCTTCCTGGACATTCTCGTAGAATTCCCGGATCAATGAGCTCACACCTGCTTTCGGTGCGTGTACAAATTTCCTCCACCCTAACGCCTCAACCTTATCAGAAATTTCCATTAATCCTACTTGTCCAAAATCTAACCCCCTCTCATTAACAAATCCTTTGTTTCATTTGACGGCACCTTCGTACAGCTCTTGTGCCTCCTTACTAACAAACCTAGAGGCATCAAAGTTGTATTCCTCAACCACTTTTCCTTTGGAACGATTTCCCTCTCCGACTTTTCTTTTTGGAGCCATAGATTGTGCTACCCAAATAATTTTACACAAGTCAAGTAATTTCAGAAAATTTAGAAATTTCCCAAAAATCCCCTTTTATCCAACTTGATTCTCTTAAATCTAGAAAATTTCAAACACAATTCATAATATCCAGATAATATCTACCAAATTAAGATAGAATTGTGAAGAAATTTACCTCTTTGGAGTTTGATTGAAACCTTGAAGAAAAATCCCCAAATTTTTCAAAACCCTAGCTTGTGTTGAAGAAGATGACGAGATTTCTTGATTTCTTGAGCAAATCTGTCAAAATTGAGAGGGGAATACTTGATAGCAATGTTAGATCGAAGAAATTATAGAGTAAAGTTTTGTTTTTGGTGAGAAATTGAGAGGAAATTAGAGAGAAAGTGAGGGAGGGTTTGGGAGAAAATGAGGGAAAGTGAGGGAGAAAAAAATTTGAATTGTGTGGGGTTTGCAAGAGCTGCCCCTTTTCTGGAAAAATTGAAACACACATCATGGCACAGATGAATTTTGGGTTTCTATGCGTGAAACATAACCATCCCCCCGCGGCACAAAAATTTCCCTGCCGCGGTGTGCACCAAATTTTTAAAATTTGTCCCAAAACAGGAACTATCACACTGCGACACAAATTTTCCCTGCTACGGCACACAAAAAATTTTAAAATTTTTGATTTCTTTGGGATTTTTTAAAATGAGCAACGCATTCACCCCCAACCAAGAATGGGGCAATGTCCACATTGCCATGAAAAAATAAAAACAAAAATAAAAGAAAAGAACGAAAGAAAAACTAACAAAGAAATTAACGAATACAATACCAAATGGGTGCCTCCCATTAAGGGCTTAGTTTTACGGCTTTACAAGACGTGGCCGCTCTCGTGTCTAAGAATCTTGGAGACATATGGTTTCTGTGCTTTTTATGTTGGTATCTCCTTCCAAGTACTGCTTGACACGATGCCCATTCACTTTGAACGGCTCTTTTGTTTTGGAATTTAGCAACTTGACCACTCCATGTAGAATACATTAGCAATTGTATACGGTCCACTCCTCCTAGAATGTGATTTTCTTGGAAACAAACACAAACATGAATTATATAAAAGTACTTTCATTCCAGGAACTAAAGACTTACTGATGAGCCATTTATTGTGATAGCGCTTAGTATGCTCCTTGTAGATCTTGACATTCTCGTAAGCTTCATCCCTTATTTCTTCAAGTTTGCTTAGTTGGAGTAGTCATTTTTTCCCAGCTTTTGTCATGTCTAGGAATGGTCATGGGGATGGGTGGGGATGGTTTTTGCCATATCCATCCCCAAAATCAAACAATTAACTGTGTAACCAAAACTGCCCGAAACTGCTCCGGTTCGAGTACAGTTATAACTAAGCAGGGATCAGGTGGGGATGAGTATAACAAAAAAAACTGCCCCATATCCGATTATAAAAAAAACAACAAAAATCACATTCTTTGGCATTGGTGTTCAATTCTTTGGCTGTTTGGTAGACCGGATCTGGGGCAATATATTTACTATCTTCATTTGGGTATTCTGGTGAAAAAGTTTTGTTGATATTCCTTGAAACATTCGAGTTATTTAGATAACTATCATTCGGGTCCCAATTTCTCCATATATCATCAATATCTAGTTTGATAGCTTCACCTCCAACATTTACTCTGTAAGTTGTCTCTAAAACTGAAGAGGGTAAACTTGTAAAGTTGAACCCAACTTTTGAGGCGCTTTTTGGGCTAAAACTGATATTTGGGGCAAGAAAGATTTCAATGACATTTACAAATGCAAAAGAAGATACTTGAGTAAAATAAATCCCAAATTTGCTGGAGTTTTTGACACTTAAAAGAAATTTAAATTTTACAATAGAGTTGTTGTTGGTGGTGTTGGATTTGATTTTGACAGAGTAATTATGCAAAACCAAGAACCCAGAAGCAGAAACATCAAAAAGTGCTAATCTCCACTATGTTGCCCTTCTTTGTGAAATGAAAAGAAGCATAAGAGTTCATGTCTCCAATCTCTGGAACTCTGGAGACGCACGAACACAAAGGAAGAAAGAAAGCAAAAGTGTTAGGGTTAGCACTTAGCATTTGCTTATTTTCTATTTATATGAGTGTTTTAAATAATAAGTAATTTTAATAAATAAATATATTTATATTTATTATGTAAACAAACACAAAAGTGGTCTAATGGCATGATTTGAAATGGTGATACTTAATATATCCAGGTTTGACGCTCTTGGAAAGCAGGTTAATTTATATAAATAAATTTTTATCTATATTTAAATTAAATTAAATTAAAAAAAAATGTTTCAAGTACGGGTGGGTACGGTTTTAAGTATAACCATCCCCTCCCCGTCCCCAAAAATTTATGATCGAATATTACACAAAATCGTCCCCATACCCGAATTAAGTGAATATTAACTGATCCATCGAATTGAATATCTGCGGATATCCGAACCCGAAGATAAAATGCCCATTCCTAGTCATGTCCTTGTTGAGCTCCTTAATCGCCCAATAAGCTCTATGCTCTAACACAACGAGTAAGTGACATGCTTTTCCAAATATCAATCGTTTGGGACTCATACAAATGGGTGTCTTATAAGTTGTGCGATATGCCCACAAAGCATCGTTCAACTTTATTGACCAATCCTTCCTTGAAGGGCACATTGTGAGTTCCAATATTCCCTTGATTTGTCTGTTGCTCACTTCCACTTGACCCGAAGTTTGGGGATGGTATGGGGTAGCCACCCTATGAGAAATGTTGTACTTTTTCAAAAGTCCATCAAATGCTTGTTGCAAAAGTGACTACCTCCATCACTAATGATCGCTCTTGGTATTCCAAACCTACTAAAAATCATATCCTTCAAGAATTTAACAATAAAATTAGCGTCATTAGTTCTACTGGGTATCACTTCTACCCACTTTGAGACATAGTCGACTGCTACTAAAATATAAGTAAAACCAAAAGATAGGGGAAACGGACCCATGAAGTCAATTCCCCACACGTCAAACAATTCGACTACAAGATTCATTTGCCTATATTACAGGTCCTTTAACATCTATCACATCTCACACAAAACAGGTTAGCATCCTTAAACAAAGTAGGCAATAGAATCTAGATTGTAATACCTTTAGGGCCATTTTCTTACCACCAAAATGGCCCCCGCAGTGTAGCTCATGGAAAAAAGCTAGGATGCTCTCATGTTCCTCTTCAGCACACACCTCTGAATGACTTGATCTTGACATAACTTGAACAAATAGGGGTCATCCTAAAAGTATTGCCTGCAAATACTGAAAAACCTTTTCTTTTCCTGAAAAGTGATGTTAGGTCTCAAAATTTCACTAGCAAGATAATTAACAATGTCAGCATACCATGGATTTGGACCTATTGTAAACAGTTGTTCATTAGGGAAGGTTTCTATGATTGTTTCCTTACTTTCACCCTCAACAGAGTCATAGATAGATGATTAGCTACTACATTTTCAGTACCTTTTTTGTCTTTGATCTCTAGGTTAAATTCTTGTAAAAGTAAGACCCACCTAATGAGCCTAGGCTTAGTATTTGGTTTAGTCAATAAATATCTTAAAGCAGCATGATCCGAATGAACAATAACTGTAGTTCCTATCAAGTAAAACCTAAATTTATCAAGTGAGAAAATAACAGCCAATAACTCTTTTTCAGTGGTGGTATAATTAATTTGGGCATCATTGAGTGTTTTGCTAGCATAGTATATAACAGGTAAACGTTTATCCACTCTTTGTCCCAAAACAGCTCCTATGGCATAATCAGATGCATTGCACATGATCTCAAATGGTAAAGACCAATCAGGTACCACAATAACAGGTGCAGAAGTAAGTTTATCTTTCAAAGCATTGAAAGCAACAAGGCAATCATTAGTAAAATCAAACGAAACATATTTGGAAAGTAGGTTACATAAAGGGCGACTTATTTTGGAAAAATCCTTAATAAGCCGTCTATAAAAACCTGCATGTCCTAAGAAGTTTCGTATCCCCTTAATAGATGTAGGGAGTGGTAACTTTGCAATCAAATCTATATTAGCCTTATCTACCTCAATTCCCATGCAAGATATGACATGTCCTAAAACTATACCATGTTGGACCATAAAATGACTTTTTTCCCAATCAAGTGTCAAATTACACTCAATGCAACGTTCTAACACTGAAGTCAATTTATTCAAGCAATCATCAAAGGAATTATTGAAAACAAAAAAGCATCCATAAATACCTCTATGAATTTCTTCACCATGTCTGAAAATATAGACATCATGCATCTCTGAATGGTGGCAGGTGCATTGCATAGTCCAAATGGCATCCTCCTGAAGGCGAAAGTACCAAATGGGCATGTGAATGTCGTTTTCTCTTGATCCTCCGGAGGAATGGGTACTTGATAATAACCTAAAAGACCATCCAAAAAACAGTAGAAATCGTGTCCAGCTAGTCTTTCTAACATTTGATCAATGAAGGGAAGGGGGAACTGATCCTTTTTGGTGCACAAATTCAATTTTTGAAAATCGATACACATCCTCCAACTTGTAATTATCCTAGTGGGCACTAATTCATCCTTCTCATTCTTAACCATGGTTATTCCAGATTTTTTTTGGTACCACAAGGACTGGACTAACCCATTTACTATCAGCAATTGGATAAATTACTTCTACTGATAGGAGTTTTAAAACTTCTTTTTTAATCACCTCTTGCATGATTGGGTTTAGTCTCCTTTGTGCTTCTTTAATAGGTTTGACATTGTCCTCCAAATTGATCTTATGCATACACATCGCTGGACTAATGCCTCTAATGTCCCCTATACTCCATCCTATTTCTTTCCAATACTTCCTAAGCTCTCTCACTAGTTTCTCCTCTTGTTTTTGGGTAAGTGTAGATGAAATAATAACTAGATAAGTCTCGTTCTCTCCCAAAAATATATATTTCAGATACTTAGGTAGTTCTTTAAGTTGTAATTCGGGTGGAGCAATCTCTTTGTCATGTGGGACATCTAATAAGTCAAAGGGTGTACTAGCTTCCTCTATGGGTATGGCATTGTCTAAAAGATCATTGTACTCCTTAGTCTCATAGTCTAAAATATTATCTACCTCTCCAACTATAAGTGCTACCTCTAATTTATCATCTTATCTATCCTGTACAAAAGTATCATGAATAATAGGATCTAAACATTCAACAAATGAGCATTCATCAATAGCAGATATAGAAGGGTAAGGAGATGAATCAAAAATCTTAAAATGCACAGTCTCTCCTAAGACTGTCATTGTCAACTTCCCATTTGGACATCAATGATGGTTTGGGTAGTGGTCATAAATGGTCTACCCAAGTGAATTGTATACCCCTTGTCCAATGATGGGTTCTCCTGCATATCTAAAACCACAAAATTAACAGGTATGATAAGGTTATCTACCTATACAAGTAAGTCCTCAACCATGCCCTTCGAATATTTAACAGATCTATACGCGAGTTGAAGGGACATGGTTGTTGGTTTTAGCTCTCCCAAACCTAGCTGCAAGAAAATAGAGTAAGGCATCAAATTTATACTAGCACCAAGATCAAGCATAGCCTTAGCTACTTTCCTATCCCCCATAGTAATATTAATGATAAAACTACCTAGATCTTTTAACTTAGGGGGTAAGTTTGGTTGAAGCACTTCACTAGCAATTTCAGACACTATGACTCTTTCATTAAGCTCGTACCTTCTTTTCTTTGTGTTTAATTCTTTAAAAAAATTTGCATAAGAAGGTATGTTTCTAATTACATCTAACAGAGGCAAATTAATATTCACTCTTGAAAGCATGTTAAATAAATCAAAAAATTGCTTATCTTGCTTATTGTCCTTTAAATGGTGTGGGAATGGTATAGGTGGTCGGTATGGCTCTGATGACTTGTGTAATTTAGGGGAGCTAAATGACTCTCCTATTGTTACCTTTAAAGGCTCTTCATGTTTGTCACCTTTTTCCCCCAATTCCTATAGAAACTGTGTTGTCATCTTCCTTGTTACCTGCATTATAAGGTAAATCATTAGAAATTTCAGGTAAAACTTTTGTAACGACCTTACCACTCCAAAGAACCGTGACAGCTTTCGCTTGTTCAAGTTGACTAGGTAGCTTTTCTCTCTCTTGGTTGTGCATTTGTTCAACTAGCTGCCCCACCTATATTTCCACTCTTTTCATTGAAGCTTCCATAGAGTCCATCCTTCCACTACAGGATTACATGAAAGTATTCAAGGTTTCCTCTATGGTTGGTTTATTTGGTAGAAATTTTCGATTGATGTTTTGGCCTTGTGTTTCATTTTGGGAAAATGGTTGGCTATTATTTTGTTTCCAAGCAAAGTTTGGGTGATTTCGCCATTCAGGGTTATAGGTATTAGAATAAGGGTCATTCCTAGGTCTAGGTTGGTACCCTTGCATTAAATTTATCTCTTCATTAGCCCCTGCATAAGAATCACCTGCAAAAGAACAAACGTTAGCCCCATGTCCATAAGAACCAAAAACTTCACATACCTCGTGTTTTGGCATTTGATTCATATTGGAGGTAGTGAGAAGTTGAACTTGTTATGTCAACTCAGCAAGGTGCATGGCCATCTCATTGTTGGAGCCTAATTCATGGTCTCAGCTCTTCTTCCTCTCGCACTCTTTTGTTGGGAGTTGGCTCCCAACATCTCAAAAAGTTCGTAAGTTTCATCTACTGTTTTCTCACCCATAGCTCCACTTGCAGCGTTATTAACTGTGAATTGACAGTGTGGTGTCAATCCATCATAGAAAAACTGATTTTGTAACTGCAACGGAAAGTGGTGATGTGGACACGTATCAAGAGCAGCTTGAACACTATCTCAAGCCTCGTGAAAGGGTTCTCCTTCCATTTGCAAAAAAGTAACAATTTTGGTTCTTGGGTTAGACGTTTTTTGATGGGAATAGAACTTACCCATAAACTTGTTATAAATAGCGTCCCAAGTGGCCAAAGAACCAGGTACCAAGGTCATGAGCCAAGACTTAGCGCTATCTATGAGAGTGTAAGAAAAAAACCTCATCGGTTGTTGATCTTCACTAAGTCCCTGTAGTGGAAAAGATTGCACAGTTGCATATAGTTCACGCATAAAATTTAGAGGATCCTCATTAGGAATACCGTAAAAGGAGGGACGCATGGAATAATGAAAATTTTTCAATTCATAATTCCTAGTTGCCTCTATCAGTTGAATGCGCGATGTGGCAGTCCCAATGATAGGTCTTGCAAACTCTTTATTCATCATCTACCTACCCACGTTGTCACCCATTATTGCTTGCAATTTTTGTTGTTCGTCTTCCTGTTGAATGTGAGTATCCACTTTCCTTGATAGGTGTTTGATCCTATGACTGTTGTCGATGAAAGGAGTGAGTTCCTTATTCAGTGACCTCCTACCTTGCACACTCAAACAAAAAGCAAACAAAAATCAAGGTAGTAGAGAAATTGCAAACAAATAAAAGCACTATTTTTTATTTTTTTGTGTTTTTGAATAAAAGATAAAAAAATAAAATTCAACTAAAGTAAATAAATAAATATATCTAATTTAGGAACTCTTAAAAGTTAAAAAGACAATTATTTAAAAAGCCAATTCTCCAGCAACGGTGCCAAAAACTTGATGTGCAAATTATAGTACTTGCAAGTGTACGAATCACTTGTAGCATGTGATAAGCAAACCTCTGAGGTCGATCTCTCAAGGAATTGCAATAGTTTTAAACAACCTTTTTCTTAATCTAATTAGAGTCTTAAAGCAACTAAAACACTAACTAAATAGAATTCTAGTAACACTAAAACTCTAAATAATTAAAATTCTAAATCTAATAAAACTGTAAACAAAGTTGGATTTGTGAGAAAGATCAATGGTGTTGAACAATTAAAGGAAACAATTATGCAAACTTTGAATTAACTCAAAAAGGTTTCAAATATCAATAGAGGAGTATGGACGTTTAGTTTGGTTGATCATGCTTGCATCGAAAAGTTATCGTGAATTAATATGAACGTTCTAATAAACAAATATTATCGGCTTTCCTTTTAATTACGAAAATTACTACGATCAGGTAATTCTCTTTGTTTATTAACTAATCAATATCCTACGATCGGGTATATCAAATAGCAATAAAATTATACACAAGGAAAAGTATGTCAATCAAACCAATGTCATGACTAGGTCATTAATTTGAAGTTTTGATTAAGTTTTCAAAGTAAAGTCAAGGTGACGTTCCTAAAACCAAATTCTAATACTTTTCAACCTAATTATGAATTTCAAATTGGCCTATGAAAATTCACAATTAAACATCTAAACATGCTCTTAATCAAAAGATAATTTTATTTATCTTAAAGCAATAAAAATATTCACCACAACAATTCTAGCAAACATGGCAACACAAACTAAACACCCATAATAAAATTAGCCACTCATGTTCAAATTAATATTCACAGACAAATTTAATTGAACATACATCTCAAAGAAGTAAGAATAAGAAAGGGAAATTCTATAATAAAAAGAAACCTAGTTCTAAATACCATAATTGGATAGGATGACGTTCTTCTCAAAAGGCTTCATCTTCGATCTTCAATGGCTTCTTGGATCCTTAGAATTGGTTCTCTTGCTTCTTTGAGTTTGGAAAAGCTCCTAAAATCTGATTGAGTCTCTCAAAATTGAAGTGTTGTAAAAGGGAAACTTAAAGGGGTATTTATATGTGTAAGGATTACATAGAATCCTAATTGTCATAGAAATAGGCGTGCCACGGCACACACTTTTCTCCGCCATGGCACAGAGATAATTTTGAAAATAATGCCAAACCAGAGAGGCACTCACCGCGGCGCGTGTTGTATTCTGATTCTTCATAGGTACCCCTTACATATTGGTTCGCTTGTTATGTACGGCTTACATAATTTGACTTGTGTTGCTCCTAAATTGTGATCTGAGCGCTGTAAGTGTTCCATCTTTGCGTGTTTGTATTATTCAACTCATTTGATGCTAAAAACACCTAAAATACACTTAAACATACATGTGATTCTGAATTGATAGATTTATGTAAACAATCAAATAAACAAGTTATAACAAATCTATTTTTAACAATTAAGCACAATAAATCACGAAATGTTAGTGCTTTTCAAGCACTTATCAACTATTCTTATATTTGCATGGTTCACATGAGCTTATTTTGATAACATATGATATAAACTAGTTTGGCATAACACACACGCACAGGAGTATGTCATAAAAAAATTGGTCATACCCTTAAATGAATGCATTATGGATTATAACCACGTGAATATCTAAGTTGAACATGCTTGAAACTAATATCACTTATAGTTATGAATTTATTATTTATACCAAGTTTATATGTTAATTTTGAGTTGTTTAGTTTGTGTTTATGTTTTGCTTGGGACAAGCAAAATATTAAGTTTGGAGGTGTGATAACTCTATGAAAATAGAGTTATTATATCATTTTCATGCTTAATATTAACTTGTCTAATTGAATAAATAATATTTTTGGGGTTAAAATATTAAAATAACATAAATTTTGGGTCCAATGGTAAAGTGGATGAAAATATAATTTTTCGAAAATTTTCTGAAATTTTTAAGGATTTTTTGTGAATTATTTTTATACAGGTGGATGTCAATAGAAGGATCTGGGATGCACTTAGAAACACCAGAGACACGTGGACACCAACGAGGCGCCACTCAAGCCACGACACTAAATCATAATGCACCGGGTGTCAACACTTACATGTCATCTTGACACGTGTCAACACAACGTTAATTTCGAAAATCGTCGAATGATCCTCCTACGCCATGTGTCATGCCACGCCAGAAACTCCAGCAAATTGCAAAGCATCGTATGTCACCAGCTCAACAAACTTGTCCACTTAGCCTCCCTCAGCTAGCCACATGTCTCGCGCTCACAGCTTCATTGTTTTCTCTGTGACACGTGTCGAGCGTCGGTTCATTCCGCCTGTTCTCTTTGCCACATGCCATCCCCCTATTGGCCAGCGCTTGTTTTTATCTCATTTTCATCTCAGTCCTTGCTTTTTAAGATTATCCAATTGCTAGAAAATTGACCTGAGCATTTTAGACCTATTTTATCTCCTTTTGCACGAAATTTCAACAACTTATTCACCATTTTCACCCTCTTCCACTTCCATACACCTTCATATCCATCCTCCATCCATTCCATCCCTCCATTAACCATTTTTATCCACCAAAATACTCTTTTTAATATTTCTTTTTTGTTTTCTCTACATTATTTTGAAAATATAAAGAGAGTTTTGAAAAAGGCACAATAGAACCACCATTGGAGCACAAAGGGAGCTTCTTGGAGAGGAGACTTTAGGAATCCTCATTGAGTTTACATTTTCTTACTCCTTTAGTTGTAAACTTTGTATTTCATATGAGCTTTACTCTTGATATTATTATATTAAAAATGTGAATTTTGTGCTAGAACTCTATTTAGGGATTCAATGGAACACAATTTATGAACATGATTTATGCTTTTAATTTAATATTTTGTGACTGTTTGGTTTATCTAATTTAATGTGCTTAATGCTTCTATTTAATTTGGCCATTTAATTAAGTGATTTGTTAATTTTGTGCACAATTGAAAGATTGGTATGAAATTATGAACATGTATTGAATTGGCACATGTGTAATGAGGAAGAAATTTTCATTAGTATGTGTTTAATCAATTTTAAACTCTAGGTACTTAATGACCCATGTATGCTTAGATGGCCATAGACATGTGGGCTAAGTTTATATAGATTAGGATTAACAGGACCATAGACATGTGGGTGATAATTACTTGAGTAGAGTTTGATTAATAATCCATACATTTTACTTTATTATTAATGAGTGGAAAATCTTGTTAGTAGAATGGAGGAAGTTGAATTCCTAAACTTTTTCTCATTGTGTAGTGAATCAATTTTTATTTCTTTAATTAGTTTAGTTTCATTATATTAATTTTTCACTCATTTTCGATAGTTCAAATAGAAAGGAAAAGTATATATTTCGATACTTAGTTCTAAACACGCCTTAATAAGTTTATCGTGGGTACGAAAACTCCGTTCTTAAAAATACTTATCACTTGTACACGACTCGTGTACTTGCAGATTTCGTGCCAGCGAGCCACCGAACCGGCCAAAAAACTGAAAACCACAAAAACATATCGGTTCAACAAAGAAGTGGTCCGATTCTTCCAGTTTCAAACCAGTTCCAAAACTCCCACATAACAAGGCAACTTTTTATCTAAACATATTCTCAAGATATGCAAGTATGTGCAATTTGTGATTGAACCAAATGTGTCCTAAGTGAGTGTGTGAAACTGAGCCAACAGTAAACAAGCTTACAAAAGGATCGATAAAAGCACCAAGTAAAATACAGACACCGTGTTTTGCACATGTAAATGCCAACATCAAAATCACAAGATTTACAATATTTTGTGAATTAATACAGTTTATATTTCAAAAATAAGTAAAAAATGTTCTATTGAATCTGAACAATTTTCAGTAAAATGAGCATAACATTTTATAAAAAACTCGAAATCATAAACCGTAAAATTTTGTAAAATCTAAATTTCTTGAACTTTCTAATGGTATAAAATAATATATAATATTTTATGATTTAGTACAGTTTATATTTCAAAAATGAGTAAAAAATGTTCTATTGAATCTGAACATTCTTTAAGAAAAATGAGCACAACTCTTTATAGAAAATTCAAAATCATAAGCCATAATTTAAAAAAAAAAAAAAAAAAACTTGACTTCTAAAGATTCCTACTGATGTGTGAAAAAAATCATAATATTTTATAAACTAGTATAGTTTATATTTAAAAAATGTTCAATAGAATTTGAACATTGTTAAGTAAATTGAGCATAATTTCTCAAAAAAACATAACATTTTAAAATGTAACATTTCTTATAAAATAGACTCTTTTATATTTTTGAACAAAAAAAAAGACTCTTTCATATTTTCAATGATGTATGAATTTATTTATAGATTAATACAATTTACATTTTAAAACTATGTCAATGATTATCTATTTAACCTCAATTATGTTGGGTATGTTTTTTAAGTTTCCATTTGTCTTGAAATTCTATATTTATTGTAACATTTTAATATAAATTTAATTTTATCTTCTTTTATTTTAGAAAAATTAGTTATTACATTTTTTATTTCTTATTTTGACTAATAATATAATTATTATTTTTTATTTTATATTAGCAATTAATAATTATATTTTGTTAAATTTTTTACTTTTTTTTTTTTATGAGTTTTTAATTCAATATGACTGTTTCAAATGAGATAGTGAGCTGCTTATTTAAGCTCGTGAACAAGGTGCGTTTGGCATTTTTAGCTCATGAGCTAAATGAGTTGAACATCTTCTTTGACATCTATAATATATATATAAATATATATATATATATATATATATGATGATCGTTTTCCATATAAATAATTTAGACATATATTTTTTACAAATTATCTTACCTATTGAAATATCCAAATTTATTGGTATATATATTAATTTATTTTAGCTTAAAATTTTCATTGATTTTAGGAATTTTTTATAAATTTTAATTTTTAGATGTGCAAATATCCATATCTTTAAATAAAATAATCCAATAGTTAATATGATTTGTTATACCATTTGTTAAATTTATTTGTTTTCGAAACTGATTCGTATATGTATATACATATATACATATATATGTATACACACACACACACATATATATATGTATATACACACATACATCTATTTATATGTATACACACACACACATATATATATGTATATACACACATACATCTATTTATATCTATCTACTCTAAATGAGGGAGTTTGGCTTTAAATAGCAAAAAATGCAAAATGTCCCTCATATTAATACTTAGACAATAATACCCTTAATATCCTATGTAACTACCACAAGCAATGACTAAAATACTCCCACAATGTTATTAAAAATATTTATTAAAACAAAGTGCATGAATATTTTTAAAGTTTGTAACGGTTTAATTACGTTGTATTATTATGTTTATTAAAACAATAATCATAATTAGTTTTTATATATAAATTAACGATTATAATTCTTTAAATTATAATTGTAAGTTGTAACTCATATAGTTAATTTCATTTTAAAAATATATTATTAATTATTAATAAAGTTAGTACTAATGGGTAATCTTTGTATTAATAAAGTTAGTTTTTATCATCCAATAATTATCTTTGTAACTGCTATAACTCTAAAATAACTCTTGTAACTCCTATAACTCTAAAATAATCATATATTAAAATTAAAAATCGAAAAATTATTAAATTAACATAATAAGGACAGTTTTTTAAATTATTACAATTACAATTAACTTTATAACAGTTATTACAATTATTATTATTATTATGCTAGCAATGATAGTGAATCATATATCTGCACCTTCTTCACTTCGAAATAATTCATGTTATTTTCTTAAAGTCTTTTTTTTTTCCTTATTCTATCATTTCTTTCTTATCATTTTTATATCTTTAGCTCTAAGTATTCATATGCAGAAAAATAGAAATATATCACATTGAAAAAGAGTCTAGAGGCACAAACTCTATTTGTGTATGTAAAAATGCTAACTCCAATTTTATATAATTGTTAAATTTGCTCTCTTTTTTGGTTTTTGGTTATACAATTTTGTTTAATTCATTTACTCTGCATTAATATTCTAGCAATGATAGTGAACTATTAATCTTCTTCACTTCAAAATACTTCATTTTATTTTCTTCTAATAATATTAAGGCATAAAATTTATAAAAGTAAATAAATAAATTTACATAAAAATAAAATGTAAATTACATTGAAATACATTCAATGAATGAATATTTTAATATTTAGGCCAAATCACAAGTAGTAAAGCAATTAATTTCATTTTTTAATTCATAAAAATGGTTTATAGAATAATTTTAATAAAAGTGGTTGAATATTTTCAACTTTAACATGTAAATGTAAAGTGAGTAATAAAATTAACAAATTCAACTAATTTATAAAAATCTTTAAAAATTAAGGCTAAATTATGAACAAAATTTAATATTTAAAGACTAAATTATAGTTACATATATTTTAGTATTTAGGCCAAATGATAAGTAGTAAAGTGATTAATTTCATTTTTTAATTCCTAAAAATAGTTTAGAGTATAATTTTAATAAAAATGATCGAATATTTTCAACTCTAACATGTAATGTGAGTAATAAAATTAACAAATTCAACTAATTTATAAAAATCTTTAAAATTTGAGACTAAATTATAAAAAAAATTTAATATTTAAGGACTAAATTATAGTTACTTTTATTTGTTATAAAATTATCATTTTTTATATAGAAATAAAATTATCAATTGTTATAAACTCTTATTTCATTTTTTATTTGCAAGTATTAATATATGACATATATTAATTATTTAATTAACATTTAAATATGACATAAAAGATATCATTTACTTATAATTTCATTTTTTTAATTTCTAAAAATGGTATAGAGTATAATTTTAATAAAAGTGACTAAATATTTTCAACTTTAATATGTAAAGTGAGTAATAAAATTAACAACCTCAACTAATTTATAAAAAAAATTGAAAATTGAGACTACATTATGAACAAAATTTAATATTTAATGACTAAATTATAGTTACATATATTTTAGTATTTAGGCCAAATGACAAGTAGTGAAGTGATTAATTTCATTTTTTAATTCCTAAAAATAATTTAGAGTATAGTTTTAATAAAAGTGACTGAATATTTTCAATTTTAACATGTAAAGTGAGTAATAAACTTAGCAAATTCAACTAATTTATAAAAATATTTAAAAATTGAGACTAAATTATGAACAAAATTTAATATTTAAGGATTAAATTATAGTTATTTTATTTGTTATAAAATTATCATTTTTTATAGAAATAAAATTATCAATTTTTTTTTGTGACATTATCATTTCTCATTATATAATGCAAGATTCACCTACAAAGAATATTTTTTTATTGAAACGAACTAATCGAAGATTATAGTTAAACTAACAATATTTTTTCTATAAATATTAATGCATGTAGCATGTTTAATTGGATTATTTAAAATGAAGCAAATTTATTATTTTTTTAAAAATGAGTTAATTACAATTTAATTTTATTAATTTTTATTTACTGTTATTATTTGATAAGTGCATCATTAATGTCCGTAGAATTATTATTTGCATGAATTATTATTCTATGTGTTTCTTACAATAATAAATATTACTTTTCTTTAAAAAAAAAAAAATAGCAAAGATAAAAGGAAAACATAATTAGATGCCCTTTTTATTACCTTCATGCTTGCTTGTATACAAGGTTTTATTTCCTTATATAAGGAGCTAAAATTTAAAATAGAGAGACTTTTGGCCTTTACCGTTATGAATTAAATATTGTTTATTAATGCTTAGGGATTAAATGGGAATAAGAAGAAGAGGAGTTACAATCTAAAACAAAATTGTATAATTAGATTTAAAAATATAGAGAATTTTAGCTTTTGGTTGTTAACGTTATGAGTTAAATATTATTTATTAATGTTTATGAATTAATTGATAAACATTAAAAGTTTGTAAAAAGAGAAAATGAATTAAAATATTAATTAAAAGTTTGTACCTTCATACTCTATAAATAACATTTATGTTAATATCGTATAGAAAAATAAATTATTTTTCTTTTTTTTAAAATAATTTTGACAGATAAGATATATGAACCCAAACTTAGGTGCAAAAGTCAATAATATTAATATTTCTCATTATATAATCCTAGATTCACGTAATGAAGATTATAGTAATGAAGATTATAGTTAAACTAATAATGTTTTTTCTGTAGATATTAATGCATTTATCATGTTAATTTGATTATTTAAAATGAAACAAATATATAACTTTTTTTTAAATATGAGTTTATCGTAATTTAACTTTGATAATTGCTATTGACATTATTATTTTGATAAGTTCATCATTAATGTCCATAAAATGATAAAAGCATTTTATCAATTATTCTTCTATGTGTTTAAATAGCGAAGAAAAAAATGAAAATATAAGTAGATGAGTTAATTGAGAATAAGCAAATGAGGTATAATCTATATATAAAAAAAAAAAAAAAAGTTAATATAAAATAAATAATTGTAAAAAAAAAAATTTAATAAAAAAATTAAATAATTGTATTTTATATAAGTTAAATGGCATGATTCAATATTAAAATAATATATTAGACGTTACTAATTTATTATGACATTGAATTAATAAAAAGTTAAAAAAATCAAATATTGATGACATGAATTAATTATTATTGTGAATTATTATGACAATAATAATAATATTAAATAACTAAATTTACTAGACATTATTAATTTATTATGACATTGAATTTTATAAAAAATTATAATTTATTAATTGTTGTCTGCTTATTATAATATTATTGATAATTGTCATATTTTAAAGAGATTTTTTAATAGATTTATGCAGTGTTTTATAACGTTATAACAAAAAAATTGATAAGTAACAATGATTATGAATTATTATGACATAAATAACAACATTAAATTAAATAAATTTACTAGCCAATACTAAATTATTGTAACATTGAATTTTTGCTTAATTTTATCAATGTTATTTACTCTATCTTTTTTTATTTTATTTCCATTTGTATTAAAAAATTCCCACCAAACCCATCACTTATTAATTCTATATTTTATATATATTTATTTTATGTTTATGTTTTGTTTTCTATGGTCATAAGATTAATTCTTCATTTATAAAAGTCAAAGAGGCACACGTAATAAAAAGTAAAAAAAAAATTAAATATTAATAAGTTACATGAATTAATAATAATTGTGAACTATTATGAGATAATTGTTGACGTAAGTATAAATTTAATTAAAATTTAGATACCAATGATAATTTTGCCTATTTTATATAGCTAAATAAAATTAAAAACTTAATTTAATTTATGAATTTTTTTAAGATGAGGATCATAATTTAAACTCATTTGCATTAAAAAGACATCAAATTCATTTTTAAGAACATAAAGTATTTATTTAAGGGTATATTTATTTTTAATTTTTCATATACAAAATGATTATTTCACTTACTTTACTAAATTTTTTAACTATTTTTTTTTACTAATAATAAATTTATTAAATTTACTTTATATGAGATAATTTAGACGTTCAATAAAATAAATTTTTATATTATTTTATTAATCTTAAAATAGATTAATAAAATATGAAAGACAATATTAATTCTAATTATTCTAATGATAATAAATTTCATATATAATGGTTTTATTTTGTGAATTAAAAAAACCCACCAAATAAATAATTTTATTATGTGTTTTTAGTTTAACATCAATAGTGATTTATTAAAATTTTTAACCTTTATCTTAATTTTATAAAATTTTAAATAAGATAGAAATATGATTTCCTAATAAGATATTGTAATTTTTTTAAAGAGAAATAATTTCTTTCACAATAAAACTTTTAATGAAAGAAGCATGCATTATTTGTTTTTTCAAGTTGTAGACTCAGTTAGATAGAAATATAATATAGAAAAAGATGCACAAACCTTGTTGTACGCCTAATTTGGAAATCAAACAAAATTTATGAACACTATCTTGATTTTAAAATATTGTAAAAAGATATTTATTATTATTATTATTACCATTACTACTCATTATTTTTATTATTATTAATATAATATAATGATACTAATACCTCATATTTTCTGGTAATCATTCAAACTAACATTTATTTTTACACCTATTATTATAACTATTATTAATAAAACTTCATTTTTTTGTTCCAACATTTTTTCATAAAATTTGAATTCTTCTAATTACTCATACAAACTTTTTATTCAACCGGTTATTATTATTTTTATTAATATCATATAATAATAATTATTTAAAATTTTTATAAATTGATATATAAAGAATTAAAAGTGAAAATATAATTAAAAATTCAAAATAATATATATAATATTTTGGCTTATTTTAAAAATTCTATCCTAATTTTATCTTTATAATAAATATGGATATATTATAAAATAAGATCAATAAAGTAATTAATTAAAAAAATAACATCACGTAAATTAGCACGTGCTTAAATCTAGTATACAATAAAAGAGGAAGTTTGTTCTTGAAAAAGGAATTTATTAATTTATCCTTATTGTTTCATTATTTACAAGCTTGTCATTATTTAAAACAAAATAAATAAGTTATTCAAATTTACATTAAAATTATTTAAGAATCATTAATTATATCTTTGATAATAATAAAATAAATCATCAATTATATCTTTTTAATAATAATAATTAAGTAAATTAATTTAATTTATATTTATTATACCATTAATTTGTCCATTATAATAATTCATTTTCTTATATTTATTTAATTTTCATATTAAATATTTATTTAAAACATATAAGTTATATCTTTAATTAATTATTATTATTACTATTATTATTATTATAAAAGCCTAAATAAATTAATTTGGATCAAGTTTTTAATGATTGAACAATTTTAATTCCTAAATTACAAATTGTATTTCTCTAAATGTTCAAATTAAATTGAAAGTTATTCTTTTGTTTCTACAATGTAACATTAAATATAAAATGCTTATATTTTACTTGTAACTGTAATTCTTGGAGTTATTAACTAATAAATAATTGTAATTATAAGTATCAATTGTATCCAACCCATGATTCGGAATTAGCAACGGTGGTTTTTGCCTTAAAAAATGGAGATATTATCTATATGGTGAAAAATGTCAAATATTCATAGACCACAAGAGTTTGAAGTACTTATTGACTCAAAAGGAGCTTAACTTGAGACAAAGACGATGGTTGGAGTTAATCAAGGATTATGATTGTGTTATTGATTACCACCCAAGAAAAGCAAATGTATCAGTAGGAAATCAACAGGTTCATTAGCAAGCTTACAAGCAGTCCATCATTCATTATTTGTGAAATTAAGGAAATTGAGTGTGGAATTATCAACAAATCATTTAGGAATTATAGTTGCAAGTTTTAGAGTGAGACCTATTTTGATTGATAGAATTCGTGAATCTCAAAAACAAGACTCCTTTTTGTTAAAATTGAAGGGCAAAATAGAAAGTGGACATCAAACAGATTTTTCAATTCGAGAAGATAGAACTATGACTTTCAATAATCGGTTATGTGTACCAAATGATGAAAGCCTTAAGAGAGAAATATTAGAAGAAGCACATAATTCAGCTTATGCTATGCATCTAGGTAGTACTAAAATGTACCGAACTCTAAAGGAAAATTACTGGTGGCGTGGAATGAAACGATAAATTGTAGAATTTGTAGCAAGGTGTTTAATTTGCCAGCAAGTGAAATCAGAGCATCAGAAACCCGCTGAACCACTTTAGCCACTTCCTATTCCTGAATGGAAATGGGAACATATAACAATGGATTTTCTCTACAGTCTTCCTCGTACCCAACATGGCCATGACGGGATATGGGTAATTGTGGATTGTTTAACTAAATCTACACATTTTTTGCCTGTTAAACAAACATTTCCATTGGTAAAACTTGCCAAACTATATGTGGATGAAATTGTGAGATTACATAGAGCTCCAATATCTGTTGTTTTTTATAGGGATTCAAGATTTACTTCTCAATTCTGGTCTAAATTACAAGATGTTATGGGAATGAAGTTTTGCTTTAGTATTGCTTTGCATCCTCAAACTGACGGACAATCGGAACGAACAATTCAAACCCTTGAACAAATGTTACGCGCTTATGTTTTGCAATTTAAGGGTAATTGGGATGATCATTTACCATTAATGGAGTTTGCATATAATAATAGCTACCATTCGAGCATTGAGATGGCCCCATATGAAGCATTATATGGTAGGAAATGTAGAACACCCATATGCTTGGATGAGGTACGTGAAAGAAGAATTTTAGGCTTAGAATATATAGAAATGCTCACTGATAAAATTTAGGTAGTCAAGGCAAAATTGAAGATAGCACAAGATAGACAAAAGAGTTATGCAGCTAATAATATTAAGGAGTGTGAATATAAAGTTGGAGATCAAGTATTCTTAAAATTATCACCATGGAAAGGTGTTGTTTGATTTGGGAGACGTGGTAAGCTAAGCCCGCGTTACATTAGTCCATATAAGGTTACAAAGAAAATTGGTCCTGTGGCTTACCATTTAGCTCTACCACCAGAACTCTCTAGAATCCATGATGTATTTCATATTTCAATGCTTCGTGGATATATTTCAGACCCGTCTCATATCATTGAACCTCAACCAGTTCAAGTAAAAGAAAATTTGACATATGAAAAAAAAACAAGTGGAAATACTTGATCATAGACAACAAGTGTTACGAAACAAAACTATTCCATTGGTGAAAGTATTATGGAGAAACCATGTAGTAGAAGAGGCGACATGGGAATCTGAAGATCAAATGCGCACTCAATACCCTAATTTATTTAACTAAGGTATGTCAATTTCGAGGACGAAATTCTTTAAAGGGGGGAGAATTGTAACACCTCATTCCTTACACGAACTAAAATTTTAGTCAAACTTATAATTCCAAAATTTTTATGATCTTATCCTCAATATTTATAAAACGAAATTTACGAACTTAAATTCAAAAGTGAAGATGTTTTAATAATCAAAATATATTTAAATTAAATTTTGTAAATTTGAACAAAATTACCAAAAATGCCCCTAACTCTTAAATTTTTTTTTACAAATTAGGGGACAAAGATATTTTAATGAAACATTTCTTATAAATATAAATATATATATAAAGTAATAATATTAAGAAAAGAAAAGAAAAAGTGAAGGACACATGTCCATCTTTTTGTTTGCTACGTAGAGGATATATATCTATATATTGACTAAAGGAATTATTTAGATAATTATCATTAGTAAACTTTATGAGGCAGCTACTTATGACCTCCTTGTAGCAGCACCTAAGCTGCCTTTAGTTGAATGTAAGAAGCCATGTGTAGTGGTTTTGAAGCACTTGGGAATAAAAGTGATGTTTCCCTTTTAATCTAATATGCTGTCCCTTACTTCTTTTAACAAGCGAAAACAAAAGAAAACCAAGCTGTTTGACAAGGAAAAACTAAATAAAACAAAGGGAAGAAGAAGGGGAAGTAAAAAAAAAAGGTACACGGAAGAAAAGAAGAGAAGATAGGTATTACTTTTGCCCTCCTTCTTATACTCTTCAATTCTCATGGAAATTTATTATTGTATTTTAATTTGGATGAATTATTTTCTAAGTGTTTATGATTGCTATGTCTTTAAATGTATCTCTAGTATATTTTGAAATTTTGGAAAGAAGATATAAGGCTTTTTATTTATTTATTTGAACTTCATGCAAAAACTGTTTTTCAAAAATTGAAATGAAAATTGAGAAACTTCCACAATGAATTTGGCTTTGAAAATTATATTTCTGAAAATCTCTAGATGTCTAGTTTATAACAAATTTTACAGTTCGTAATTTGGAGTTTTCTACGCAAAGTTATTCCTAATTAAATGAAGGTTGTTTTATGAAACATGAACTGCAAGAGCTCTCGGTATTTTTGATATTTGAAATGGTTATACAATTTGGATTTAAGAAAATTATATCTTGTTTCAAAGCTTGATGTGTCTAGTTTTATAAAAATTTCGGTTTGTCGTTTTGATATTCCTAGACATATTTATACCTGTTTAACCAAGGATGGGTCAAGTGAAATGGGTGTTGGAAAACTATTGGAAAACCCAATCAGATTTTTGTTAATTAAAATAGTTTTACTAATTACAATTGGACGTTTTATGTCTTATTTTAAAGCTTAAGATGTGTAGTTTAATATGAATTTTTTGATGTATTATTTTGAGTTTTTTAGACAAATTTATAGCAACTTAACTAAAGGTATGTCCTGCTGCAATTTTGGTGAGAAAATTTGTTGAAAGTAATTGGTTTCTATGGATTTGAAAGGGGTTATATATATGATAATTGAGTGTGTAATAACTGATTTTAAAATTTGAAATATCTATTTTTTGTATGTTTTTACAGAAATAAATTTAGACATTTCTACTAAAAGTTATATATGATTATACAAGGGTATATTTAGGAGTACCCTAAAACTATTTAAATTGCAATAATCAAAGTCAAATAACTATCAACATTCCCAATTTTATAAATTTTAAAGTACCTTTCAATTTAAATTAAATAAGCACGCTATGAAATTATTCTTATTCTGACACAAGTGTGGTTATTTAGGAAGAGTTGAGCACGCAGAACCTACAGGACATGTAGAGGACCATTAGAGGCATTTTACTATGAGTGAATATTTAATTATTTCTAAAGCATGGATAGCATTGTTTTGAAAAATATTCATGTTCAAGTAAATCCAATTTATACAAGTTGCATATCTATGAAGTGCATTCATATTAACTAGTGTTAGAAAAACATGCGTCAATTTCAATGTACTTCAAGAACTTTTACAACATGAGAATATATTTCCTTTTTATTAATAGAATCAGTGAAGTAAGTGAAAGATAATTTTGCAAGCAAGCTATGATTAAATTAATTTTATTAATAATACTAATTATTGTACAAGCTTGCAAGTTTCACAAATATTTTACAGTTGCCAAAGTACTTCCCCTCATGTATTCATGGTAGTTGGCTATACTTAGCATTCAGATATGTTGTGACTTGGTAAGACATCATGATCAACAGATTTGGTCCAGTTCAGCTTACTATGATGTTTACCGACTAAGTACGATATTACAACTGCGCCATTTTATGTCAGTGTGCATATGACTCATGTATCAGCAAAGCCAACTGCGCCATTTTATGGCATGTATCAAGCAAGTTCCCCACACGAGTAGTTGAGAGCTAGCAATACTGCAAAATGTCTCCTCCGTGTGCGATTAATATCACACATGTATAGTTGAGAGCTAGTGCAAGTGCTAAATGTCTCTTCTGTGTGCGATCAGATCCCCAAGTTCTCTTGGCAATAAAAATACATTTCTCATGGTTATATACTTTATTTATATATTGATCATAGCATTATTATATTTTAAAGATCATGAACATTTATTTTTATCAGAATATTATTTCATTATGTCATGAGTATGTCATTCATAGTTTTCACATGTATCAAATTACAGCTATTTTATGAAATTCAGGTCATGCATGTATGAGTACATTAATTATCATAAAAACTATGTACAGAATATTGTCGTCAACATATATTTATATATCATGATAATTCATAAACATTTCATATGAAGTGATATGAATATTACATTATTTTATAAAACTTATCTACTCATTGAGCTCTCAAGCTCACCCTTTATATTATTTTCCTACTCCAGGTAACAGGTTTTAAGGCCACATCACATGAGTCCAGAGGCTTAGGATCCATCTATTATTATGCAATCAAGGTTATTTTTATCTTCTTTCCAATTTTTATAGTGTATTTTGGGCAGTTATGTTTTGGACTAGTGAACAAAAGTCTTATGTGGTGTATAGTATGTATCTGACGGTATATAGTTATACTTGGCCCTGAGCCACTTTTTGGTTATGTAAAAGTCAAATGAAGTTTGCTGGATTGTGAAATTTTATATTTTAGAACTGTGGTCATTTATTGTAGGAAAGATAGGTCAATAATTAGGGAAAACTCTGCCCAAAATTTTTACAAATTTCTTACACAAAATTTTCATGTTAAGCCAAGGTCCATTTAGGATATTAGTTATTATGTTTCTTCAAGACACGTCACATACTCTAGTGCTAAGCTGGAGTGGATCCTGATATTGATTCTCATAATGTATAATATATGGTTCATAAGTTCTTACTTAAGATTTGTATTAATTAAAAAAATAGTTATTTGATTCATTTTTCTATGATATATTTTATTTAGTTATTTTTTTTATTTTTATATAGTCCTCTACTCATCTCAATTATCCATAAAAAATCTCAGGCCAAAAAATTAAAAATCAAAGTGCTGCATTTTTGTTTATTAAGAAGTTAATTATTTACCATATCATCTTTTAGACAATATACATAAGCTTAATTTCAAAAATTAATTAATTTTCGTTTAGGTGCGTTTGGTGAATTGTAAATGCACTTTATTATGAATTTATAATACTACATTTTTTCTTTCAAGATTTTCGTATAAAAAGTGAAAATCTTTTTATAAAAAATAAAAAAGAATAATTCAGTTTCTATTTAAACTATAATTAATATTATTCAAATAAAATTAGCATAATATAATATCTCTTTTGAATATTTTTATAATTAATAATTTGTTAATCTCTCTAAATTTTTATTTACACAATATTATTGGTCGATAAAAAATGTGATTCTTATGTAGATAACTTGATTAATAGACTAATAATAATTTACATAAATTATGTATTTTGTATTAAAGTGTCACTTTCATACTTGTAATCTTATATAAGACATATTAATATATAATATTTTATAGTTTTTATTATAAAAAGAAAGAAAATGAATCTTGTTGTCAATGGATGAAAGTTAATTTCACAACTTCAATAAACTTTTGCAATCATATATTATTGATTATATAAAATAATTGTATTTTTTCTTTTACATGCATGTTTATTCAATTTTTTGAACAAATTGAAACTTTATTACAAGGAAAATCAAGCTTAAGTAATAAATATTATGAACCAACTTGATGAGGTCAACTAATAATAGGTTGGGTACCATGCCACCAATAAAATAAATAAGGCGTCATATTATAAATTTTTATTTTTGATTAATAATCAAACACATTATAATTTAGAGTGCTTTAAATTTTAGATTAGCCATCTTAAATATTAAACAAACACAACAAATAATTTTTCCTTAAAAAAAATCTAGCAACCTCAAACACAAAAGTTGTTATATATATATATATATATATATATATATATATATATATGATCAAATGAGCGATTTCGCTCATAATACAGTGAGCGATGATTGAAAATAGCACTAACTCACATTTATAACCTTCACACAAAACTGAAATAATGGACCCTACTAACTTACGTCAAATACTCTCTTTCCACACGTGTTGGTGAGGGTAAGAATTTAACAAGATTCCACCACTATTATTAGAGCAGAAACCAAGCAAAATTATACAACCACCCTCTCTCGCCTACGGTAACATGAGCGACGTTGCTCATTTGAACATTTTCTCTCTCTCTCTCTCTCTCTCTCTCTCTCTCTCTATATATATATATATATATATATATATATGTAAATTATTCATGTATTAAACCACGCAACATTAAATATTAGTTTTTTTTAATAAGTATCAGGATATGATTTCTTAAATAAAAAAATTGAAGAAACTAAAAAAAAAAAATGTACATATTCCACTCTTGTAACAAACTACTATTTTACTGCCAATTAGAGTACAAAGATAAAATAACAAATTTTTGTAAATAAATAATTCTTAGCTAAAAAGGAAAAAAATATATTTTTGTGTATTAGTTTGATTTAAGCATTTGAGAATATGTTATTTAGTTTCTAGGTCAAAAATATTTGTAAATTTTAATACAAGGATATTTTTTCTTTTTTTTTTGAAACAAGAAATGAATATAATTTTATGAGTGCATAAAATTATTTAACAAAAGCACAAAAGAGGGAGAGATAAAAGGAATGTTTTGGTATATGTGGGCAATATATATAAATTAATTGGATACAAGTTTTTGATTAAATATTTTTTATTTGAAGTAGAAAAGGTTTTATTTAATGAGAGTACGGATGAAAGAAAAAGTGCATTTAAACTTGGGCATTATTAATAAAGGGGTAATTTATGCATTAGTGTCAGAATTCGTTCCAGTTCAACACTAAGCATGTGACGTGTTATGAGAAAACATAATAATTAACATTCTAAATGGACTTTGGCTTAGCTTGAAATTTTTTTTGTAAGAAATTTGTAAAAATTTGGGCAGAATTTCCCTTAATTATTAAACTATATTTCCTGCAATAAATGACCACATTTCTAATATAAAATTTCACAATTCAGCAAACTTCATTTAACTTTTATATAACCAAAAAGTGGCTCATGGTCAAGTATAACTATATACTGTTAGATACATACTTTACACCACATAATTTGTTCACTAGTCCGTAAAATTTGTAATAAAGTAGACATCCATAAATTTTCAGAAATATAGTTTAAACACCATAATTCATTGTGGAAGTTTCTCAGTTTTTATTTCAATTTTCGGAGAAACAGTTTTGCATGAAGTTCAAATAAATAAATAAGCCTTAGATCTTCTTTCCAAAATTTCCAAATATACTAGAAATTCATTTGAAGAGATAGCAATCATAAAAAACTTAGAAAATCATTCATCCAAATTAAAATACAATAATAAATTGCCATGAGAATTGAAGAGTATAAGAAGGAGAGCAAAACTAATAATTAAGGCCATCTTCTTCTTCTTCTTTTTTTTTTTTTTTCCCAACTCCTTGTACTTTCTTTTTTCTCCTTCTTCTCCCTTTTGTTTTCTGTTTTAGTTTTCTCTCGTTGTTTCCAGCGCATAGACAAAAAGAACAACACCTTTTATTAACTTTTCTTCATGCCATACACACGTGTATCCCAATCCTAATAAGGGTAGCTTAGGTGCTGCCACAAGGTGCTCCCCTAACCAATACTTATAAGCACCTTAGGAGCTGCCACTTAAAGCTTCCTTAAACACTAATCATCTATATAATTCATTTAAACAACATATAGATATATATCCTTTACATAGCAAACAAAAAGATGGACATGTGTCCTTCACTTTTTCTTTTCTTTTCTTAATATTATTACTTTATATATATATTTATATTTATAAGAAATGTTTCATTAAATTATTAAAATATTCTTGTCCCCTAATTTGTAAATTTTTTTTAAGAGTTAGGGGCATTTTGGTAATTTTGTTCAAATTTACAAAATTTAATTTAAATACATTTTGATTATTAAAACATCTTCACTTTTGAATTTAAGTTCATAAATTTTGTTTTATAAATATTGAGGGTAAGATTATAAAACTTTTGGAATTATAAATTTGACTAAAATTTTAGTTCATGTAAGGAATAAGGTGTTACAATTCTCCCCCCTTTAAAGAATTTTTTCCACGAAATTGACATACCTTAGTTAAATAAATTAGGGTATTGAGTGCGCATTTGATCTTCAGATTCCCATCTCGCCTCTTCTACTGCATGGTTTCTCCATAATACTTTCACCAGTGGAATAGTTTTGTTTCGTAACACTTTTTTTCTATGATCAAGTATTTCCACTAGTTTTTCTTCATATGTCAAATTTTCTTTTACTTGAACTAGTTGAGGTTCAATGATATGCGTCGAGTCTGAAATATATCCACGAAGCATTGAAATATGAAATATATCATGGATCCTAGAGAGTTCTAGTGGTAGAGCTAAACGGTATGCCACAGGACTAATTTTCACTGTAACCTTATATGGACCAATGTAATGCGGGCTTAGCTTGCCACGTCTCCCAAATCGAACAACACCTTTCCATGGTGATAACTTTAAGAATACTTGATCTCCAACTTTGTATTCACGCTCCTTAATATTATTATCTGCGTAACTCTTTTGTCTATCCTGTGTTGTCTTCAATTTTGCCTTGACTACCTGAATTTTATTAGTGAGCATTTCTATATATTCTGAGCCTAAAATTCTTCTTTCACGTGCCTCATCCCAGCATATGGGTGTTCTACATTTCCTACCATATAGTGCTTTATATGGGGCCATCTAAATGCTCGAATGGTGATAGGAACACTTTGTGTGATATTTTTGATGTACTTCCTTACTTATTTGGTTGCACTTTAATCTTAATTGTGTTACTTTTAACTTAGTTTGTTGAAATGAGTCCCTACATAGCATTGGTTGTAAAAATGAGCAAAAATGAAGTTTTTGAGCTTTTCTTGTTTAATGTAACTTTTCTTTTCTTATAAATTCTTAATTCTTTTGTAGGGAATCTGCATTATCATCATCAAATTGGAGAGTTTAGGGCTTGTTACACTTGAAAAGGAAGGAGTGGAGGACAAGAGACAATCAAAATAAAACTCAAATTTGAAAGAAATCGAAATTTTGACAGATTTCGTAGGCCAACTTCGCGGGGATCTAGTAGACAACTTAGAAGTCCAAAAATCATGAATCAGGTGTCATTGGAAAGCCCTACATGTCTAGTTTCCAGAACCTCAAAGAACTTGATCATATCTATTTTGATGGCTGAGATATTCCCGCTTTAGTAATTGAGGGTCAATTTGTCCGAAAACTTGGATTTTGAATTCAACTCAAAAGAGCACACCAAGTCCCACATTGAAATTAGATCAAAGATTAGCAGAAAATTATCCTATAAAGGAGGAATAATGAGTCCCACATTGGAAAAAGAAGAGAAGATAGCCAACCAATTCTCCTACATAAGGAGCAAGGCTCCACCTCTCAAAATCATCTCTTCATTTGCATTAACCTTAGAGTAAAAGATTATTATCAAGATTTCTCAAGGACGTAAGGATCATCATCAAGACTTTTCAAGCTTCAAAAGTGTAATATTTATGTTTATTATTTTTAAATATTTTTGTTATTGTATTGAAGTTATTTGTTTTAGATTCTTTTATTGGAAATATGTTTTATTTGCTATATGTCTTGTTTATTTTCATATTTGATTAAAGCATTAAATTTGATTGTTAATGATATGTAGTTATGAATTCATGAACTATGATTATGTGTAAGAATTTTCACTCTAATTTAGATATATAGTCTTATATGGATCGAAACTATAGGGTTTATTTATCATTGGTCGTTAGTAGTACTACATATAAACGTTTTCTATGTAGTGATGAAAAGTATCATATTGCCTATTAGGATTCTCATAGGGCGATCCTTATGAGGTTCTAATCAAAAGGTGAAACTTGTAAAAGTGTGTGTAAGGATTGCAAGGTAATTTATTTATGCTTTGACACCCATAGTCTTAGCTTGTATTCGAACTATATTCATGAAAGCTTAATGATCTACTTTGATTTTCACATGGTTAGACGTTTCTGCTATGTTTAAGTCGGGTAAAATATCTAGGTAATGGACATTTCCTATATCTTAGAGAATTTAGAAGAATATGTTGGGTATTTGAGGTCGTTACCCTTATTATCAAGGGTTCGATTCTTATGCATGCTTATGGGATTGAATTCGTTGCTATTAGTCATGACAATCTGATTGAATGCTTGGTTATCTATGGTTGTGTGAATGGAGATGATCACTTGTATATAATTTTTTGGTTTGGTTTTAGTTAAAAACCAATTCCAAAACCCATAAATTCTTGTACACATTATATATTTGTGAATATCTATTATACTAACACTTATTGTAGGTGTCCCTTCAGTCCCCGGTCCCTAACGATCCCTTATTTGTCCATTACTACATTGATAGGGTTATTGATAAGCAAGTAATTGTAGGTTTATGAAATGGCACCGTTGCTGGGGATTGAAAAATCTCTAACTTTAAGTGTAAATGATTTTTATGTTGTTATCAGAGTTTCTGCTTTGTGTGTTGCATGGTTGTTTCAAATTTTGTAGCATGCTTGCCTAAATTTCGATATCATATGTAAATTGTATCATCTTATTTTTGTTTCTTGTTGTGAGTTTAGTTGAATATTTTATTGTTGCAAGAAATCATATGAGTAGACAAGGGCCCTCTTGTTAATATTGGCCTTAACCTTTCATTTGTATCCTACTAAGGACTCTTGAGGTTGAGGGCAGCCTTTATTAACACTTCGAGAATAGTCTAACACATACATTGATTTCTTAGCTGAGTAAGGAGCATATATGGGTGGTGTCTAGAAAAGGACCCTTGGTGACAGGTTTTAAATTTGATCTCAGAGATGCTATAGACCGTGCAAAACCACTAAGTGGGAGTAGCCAATCGGGACTTTGACCTCAATTAATTGAGTAGCCTCCGTAGCATAATGAGTCCTCCTTCTCGCTTATTCCTGATCTGACCATTCATGCTCTCTGAAACAAAGGAAAGAAACTTATGTCCAGGCTACTATCCCTATATCGTAGCTCACCAATAGTAGTGGATTCTATTGGGCTTGACTTACAACTTGGAATCAATAGGGATATTAACTAAGTTCATTTCATGTAAAAATTGTTGTTTGTATACTTAAGTTATATCAAATTAAACATGACGTTGTCAAGGGTAGTTGTTCTGTAGTCCCATTGCACAATGAAGTTCTTTGTTCTAGTACCTAAGTGTTAAAGTTAAAACTAAAATAGACATAGGAGCAAAGATCCTTCATCTCATTTCAAAAATGGTTTAAATGTCTAAATAAGGGATCATTGTTTGCTTTTCTTAGTGATTTTTGTTACTAACTTATCTATTTTTGTAGGTATAACTCTCCATGCCTTATCAGAAGGAGAGGAAGAATCCCTGAACTAGAAGGTATAACTCTTCATGCACACAAGAAGGAACCCACAAGGTGAACTAAGGCCTCTGGACAATGAGTTAGAAAGGACAATTCAGAAAATCAAGAGCACACAAAGGCGAGTAGTCACATCTTAAGAAGAAAGTGTTTGTGTGGGTGAGTCTGAGAGTTCAAGGGTACATTAAGAAGAGCACGTATTAGTAGAGATTGAAGAAAAAGAAGAAGAGGAGGAGGAACAAGTAGTAATTCAAATTCCAATGGCTCATTCAAATTCCAATGGCTCAAACAATTCGAGCTTTATCCAATCCAGTTGGAGGAGGAGCTGCACCTCTTTGTATCACTTATCCTAATCCTAGAAATGGACTTACAGCTGAGATTGAATTGAAGAGTGGATTCTTGCATCATCTACCCAAGTTTCATGGACTCAACAATGAAGATCCAAATTACCATTTGAAAGAGTTTGAGTTCATATGTGGAAGCATGTGCCCTAAGGCAGCTGACCCTAATATTCTAAGGATGAAAGCCTTCCCATTCTCTTTGGAAGGCAAGGCTAGGACATGGTTGTTCGAGCTAGAGTCTAACACTATCAACACTTGGGAGAGGATGAAAGCTGAATTTCTGACCAAGTACTTCCCAGCTTCTAAGGTCACTATCTCGAGGAAGAAAATAAGTGGAATTCAGCAAAGTTCTGATGAAACCTTCTGCACTTATTGGGAGAGATTTAAGGCATTGGCAGCAGTATGCCTTAACCATGGATATAGAGAAGATGCTCTCCTCACATATTTCTATGAAGGACTTGACTCTTCCGAAAGGAGTCTCTTAGATGCTGCTGCTCAAGGATCTTTCCTAGATAAGACACCAGCAGATGCTAAGGAACTTTTGGCTCAACGTGCTCTAAATTGTCAACAATATGAGGGAGCCAACTCTACTAGGGATGGTATTAAGGTGAACTCTAACTCTACTCTTGAAAAGAAGGTGAACAAAATCTCTACCATGTTAGCCCAAATGATGCAAACAAACCAAGGAGTCCCCATGGCACAAGTGTGTGGTGTGTGTTCTATACAAGGGCATCCAATAGATCAATGCCTTCAACTAATTCAGAATGGAGGATGGGAGACCTTAAATACTATTGGCTTTCAAGGGAATCAAGGAGGACAAAGGTACAATCCCTTCTCAAACACTTACAATCCAAGGCTCAAAGATCACCCTAACTTTAGATGGTCCAACAATGATAATGTTTTGAACCCTCAACAACAAGGGAAACCCTTCTCATGCCCTTCGGGTTTGTATACAAGGCCTTAGGTACCTCAAACTTTTGGTCCTATAAATTCTACTAAAGTTAACTATGATGATATCTTAAAGTCTCTTGCTCAAGGGCAACAAAGTCTAACAAATGTCACTGAGGCTTTAGCTACAGGCCAGAAATCCCATTCCATTAAACTTATAGATATCAAGAAGCAATTGGGACAAGTAGTGGATTTCATAGGGAAGATTCATGAGACTGGGAAACTACCAAGCCAAACTGAACCCAACCCTATCATAGAACATGCCAAGGTGATGGAAACTCAAAGTGGTAAAGTTTTACAAGATCTTTCAAAAGCCCAAAAGAAATCCCAAGTGACCCTTATTAACGATGAGAACATTGAAGCCCGACAGAATGGACTAGAAGTAGACCCTACTACTTCAAAGGTCGAAACTCAACCACCCAAGAAATCTGGGGTGTCAAAAGGTAACAATGTTAACTCTGAGAATTTAGTTAACACTAACAAGTTTGCTCGTGTTCGCTTTCCCAACAGATTTGCAAAGACCAAGAAGGATGAGTCTGATCAAGCCATTCTCGAAATTTTTAAAAAGGTGGAAGTGAACATGCCCTTGATTGAATGTCTCAAGCAAGTACCTAAGTATGCCAAGTTTCTTAAGGATCTATGCACCACAAGGAGGCAAACTCGTGAGAAAGAGGTGGTAAAAATGAATGAAACAATGTTTGCAATCTTGAAAAGGAAATTGCCTCCTAAGTTGAAGGATCCAGGGAGTTTTTCTGTCCCTTGTGTGATTGGTAACACTAGGTTTGAGAATGTTATGCTAGACTTAGGAGCATCCATCAATGTTATGCCTTATAGTATTTATCAATCTCTAGGTCTAGGAGCATTAAAGAAAGATAAGGTTATCATTCAGTTGGCTAATCGATCTAACAAAAACCCATTGGGATATGTAGAAGATGTTCTTGTGCAGGTTAATGAACTCATCTTTCTTGCAAATTTCTACATTCTAGACATGGAAGACTCGCCTATGGAATCAACTCCAATGCTCTTAGGGCGACCTTTCATGAGAACAGCAAGAACAAAGATTGATGTATATGAAGGATCACTCACCATGGAGTTTGAGGGAGAAATAATAAACTTCAACATCTTCGAAGCTATGAGGTATCCACTTTCTGAGGTTAAACCTTGTTGTTCTGTTGATATGCTAGATGAACTGGCACAAAGGTTCTCTGAAGCCATGAACGAAGATGAGTTGGCAACAATTATCTCTCAAGGAGTTGGATACAATGAGAAAGGTGAAATGACGCCAATAGATGAGTTATTGGAGGACATTGAACCATTTGTGATTGAAACTATAGCCTCCCTTGAGAATTAGCATGTTCGAACTACACCAAGGTATGGCTTTTTATCTTTAGTTGTTCCTGTTTCTACTAACAAGTTGCTACCTTCAATTGAGCAGGCCCTAGAACTTGAACTCAAGCCTCTACCTGACCACTTGAAGTATGCATATTTGGGAGAAAATGAAACCTTACTAGTCATTGTGTCGTCAAAATTGGAGGATAGACAAGAAGCAAAGCTCGTGGAAGTGTTAAAGAAGTATAAAACTGTAATTGGTTGGACCTTGGCAGGTATCAAGGGAATTAGTCCAACAACTTGTATCCACAAAATTTTGCTAGAAGATGGCGCCAAGCCTACCATACGGCCCAAAGACGTCTCCATCCCCCTATGATGGAGGTAGTGAAGAAGGAGATTATCAAGCTCTTAGATTGCGGAGTCATTTACCCTATCTCTGACAGCAAATGGGTCTCTCCAATTCATGTTGTTCCCAAGAAAAGTGGCGTGACTGTTGTAAAGAATGTTGATAATGAGCTTGTGCCTCATAGAGTTGTTATTGGATTTCGTATTTGCATTGATTATAGGAAGCTCAATGCCACCACAAGGAAGGACCACTTTCCCTTACCCTTCATTGATCAGATGCTCGAAAGGTTAGCTGGTTATCCTTTCTATTGTTTCTTGGATGGTTATAGTGGTTATAATCAGATTTGTATCTCTTAAGAAGATCAAGAGAAGACCACTTTCACTAGCCCTTTCGGTACGTTTGCCTATCGTCGTATGCCCTTTGGTTTGTGCAATGCCCCAGGTACATTTCAACATTGTATGCTATCCATTTTCTCTGACTACATTGAAAGCATTATTGAAGTCTTTATGGACGACTTTAGTGTTTTTGGTAAGAATTTTGATGCATGTTTAGAGAATTTGGAACTCATTCTCAAGAGATGTATTGAAATTAACCTTGTTTTAAATTGGGAAAAGTGCCACTTCATGGTGACACAAGGGATTGTTCTAGGCCATATAGTGTCTACTAGAGGGATTGAGTTAGATAAGGCTAAAGTTGATCTTGTGCATCACTTACCTTGCCCCACAACTGTGAGGGAAGTTCGTTCCTTTCTTGGTCATGCAGGTTTTTACAGGAGGTTTATCAAGGATTTTTCTAAGATAGCCAGACCCTTGTGTTCACTACTTTAGAAGGATGTATGTTTTGTGTTTGATAAGAAGTGCAAGGAAGCTTTTGAGAATCTCAAAGAGTTATTGACAACTGCTCCTATCATGTGCCTACTAGATTGGTCATTATCCTTTAAACTGATGTGTGACGCCTCAGACTATGCTATTGGCGCAGTTTTGGGACAAAGGAAGGACAAGAAGCCCTATGCTATCTATTATGCCTCCAGGACTCTTAATGATGCACAATTAAATTATTCAACAACAAAAAAAGAGCTCCTTGCTGTTGTTTTTGCTTTAGATAAATTTCGTTCTTATTTGTTGCAAACTAAAGTTACTATTTACACTGACCATGTAGCACTTAAATACCTCATGACAAAGAAGGATTCAAAACCAAGGCTAATCAGATGGGTGCTTCTACTTCAGGAGTTCGATTTTGAGATCAACGATAAGAAGGGAAGCGAGAACGTCATGGCTAATCACTTAAGTAGAATTACTCATGAGGGAAAAGCCCTACCATTGTATGAATCATTCCCAGATGAACAACTCTTTAGGATTGAGGTAATGGATCCTTGGTATGCAGACATTGTCAATTATATTGTAACTAAGGAATTCCCTACTAATTTACCTCATGCTAGTAGAGAGAGACTTAAGTCTCAAGCTAGGCATTATATGTGGGATGAACCCTAATTGTGGAAACATTGTGCTGATCAAATAATTAGGAGATGTGTCCCTAATCCTGAATAAAGATCCATACTTGCATTTTTCCATTATGAATCTTGTGGTGGCCACTTTGGAGCTCGTAGGACAGCCCTTAAGGTGCTAGATAATGGATTTTATTGGCCTACCATTTTTAGGGATGCATATAAATATTGCATGACGTGTGATCGATGTCAAAGGATAGGAAACATTGGTCGACGAGATCAAATGCCTCTACATAATGTGAGTGCTGTGAAAATTTTTGATATATGGGGAATTGATTTCAAGGGACCTTTCCCTTCCTCAAATGGTTTCATGTATATTTTGTTAGCTGTGGATTATGTCTCAAAGTGGGTGGAAGCAAAAGCCCTTCGGATAATGATTCTAAAGTTGTTGCAGGATTTTTTAGGACTAACATATTTAGTAGGTTTGGAATGCCTCGAGTGCTCATTAGTGATGGTGGTTCTCACTTCTGCAATCGGACGAATGAAGCTTTGTTTAAGAAATATCACATCACCCATAAGGTTGGAACGCCTTATCATCCACAAACTAGTGGACAAGCTGAAGTTTCAAATCGAGAAATCAAGAGAATTTTGGAAAAGACTATCGGGCCAACACGAAAGGATTGGAGTTTCAAACTTGATGATGCATTATGGGAGTATTCAACAGCTTACAAAACACCAATTGGGATGTATCCATTCAAAGTGGTTTATGGGAAAGCTTGTCATTTGCCAGTTGAGCTTGAACATAAAGCATGGTGGGCGGTGAAGAAATTTAATGTGGATATTTGATGAAGCAGGTTTGCATAGAAAGCTTCAACTGAATGAGACTGAGGAGATAAGAAATGAAGCCTACGACTCTGCATGGTTGTACAAGGAATGAACTAAGGCATTTCATGACAAGATGATTAGAAGAAAGTATTTCACCATAGGACAGAAAGTCCTTCTCTACCATTCCAGACTTAAACTTTTTCTTGGTAAGTTGCGTTCTAGATGGATTGGACCGTTTGCTGTTACTAATGTTTTTCCCCATGGAGCAGCGCAGATAAAGAGTACAACAACAGGAAAGGAATTCAAGGAGAATGGCCATCGATTGAAACCTTACTATGAGAGTTTTGAGGAGCAAGCTGTGGAGGAAATGAATCTCAAAAACTTGCCATCCATTTAATAAGTGCGAATGAAGAGTCTAGGCTAAAGACTATAAACATTAAGCGCTACTTGGGAGGCAACCCAATTCATTCAAAAGCTGTGGAGGAGCCATCAAAAGTAGATTTACAATTCTATCCCTCTACTTCTTTTGATTGAACTATATATGTTATTTAATTATTTTATTTGCTTTTTATTGTGTTTCTTTTATTGTGAATATCTTCACCATTTCTATATTCTATATAACATGCTTTTTTCTGTTACAATGAGGACAACGTAGAGTTTAGGTGTGGGGGAGGGATTTATATGTTGGTATGTTTTTAATTCATCTTTTAACAAAATCTATAAAAAAAAAAAAATTTCCTTGCTTTTAGGTTAGTTTTGAGTCTATTTGTTTTGTTTTGAGTCTTAGGATGCCCTTAACTATCTAGGATGAGCATATCTTTGAAATTATGGTTGAAAGATGAACACAAGATCAAAATGATTTCTACATGCTATTCTTTGGTTAATTGGGAATCATATGACTTGTAGTAGATGAGGAGTTGAACTTTGGTACAGATTTTGAGCATGCTAAGACTTGTTTTGATTCATATGGACCCTTATGTGAGCTTTTGAGCCTATATATGCATTCTTTGTTGAGAGTTGATATGAAATCATAAATTCTTTGGCTATAATCTATTGTTAAACCTCATTGTTCCTTCAAATTTAATCGATTGCATGTCATAGAATTATAATAGACTAGAGAGTTTACTAGAACTTGTTTATGCTATTTTCAAAGCTTTGAATCATAATATGCCCTAATTTTGGAAAGGATAAAGGCACCTAGGATATCCACCATTGCTAAATTACCATGTGTCTCCATTTGTGTTCACAAGATGCACACCCGTTAGTTTTAACCCCATTGAGCATTACATGTGAAGAACCTTTGTTTCATTAACCTTAATATCTCTCTACCATGAGTTTAGTGTAGTATACCTCTACCCTGATCAAGTAGGGCGTAACAAAGAAAAGTATTTGCTATAAAAAAATAGTGGGATCAGATTGTATCATCTAAATGAAAGCTATGTCCTAATTTTCAACGTATGTTTGTTCCCACATTTAAGAATGATGTCTGTGCCTAATATGATGAAATCTTGCCCTTAATGGTGTTATAAGATGGCTTATATGTGCTCTGATAGATCTTTGAATTCTTTATCCATTCATTTCATAAAACCCTAGCCTAGCCCTATTACAACCCTTATCAAGTCCTTTTTGATCCTTAAAATGGGCAACCCTTGATCTGTTGGAGATTATTCACAGAAATGAGCATATGGTTAAGGTTTATTTGTGCACGTAATTGATATCCTTCATGAGGTTTATTAAAGTTTTTTTCTTTTTACTAAAGTGCCTTTGTTTCTTATATATGTGAGTTATGTGTTGCCTTACAATTTGTTCTCTCACATATCATTGAGTGAAAAGCATTTAAGCATGGGCCTTACATCTAAGCGAAAATAGAGTGCATACCTTGGTGAGGATAAATCTAAACTTGTCTGAAACATGTTGAGCTCCATTGATTCACCATTGTTCTACCATGTATTACTTGCTCATATGAGGATCATCCATGTCAATTAAACTCTAAAATTTCTTGTTTTGATTTTTTATTAAGTGTTAAAATCTTGATGCCATAAGAGTACGGATTTTGAGACAAATGTTAAGGGCAATAAAGTTAGTTTATTAGTTTTTTTTCTTTAGTCTGTTAGTAAATGAAGGTCTTGGTTGATGTTTTGCTAAGGGACTAGCAAAAGCTAAGTGTGGGGGAATTTGATAGGAACACTTGGTGTGACATTTTTGATGTATTTCCTTACTTATTTGGTTACACTTTGATCTTAATGGTGTTACTTTTAACTTAGTTTGTTGAAATGAATCCCTAGATAGCATTGATTGTAAAAATGAGCAAAAATGAAGTTTTTGAGCTTTTCTTGTTTAATGTAACTTTTCTTTTCTTATAAATTCTTAATTCTTTTGTAGGGAATCTGCTTTATCATCATCAAATTGGAGAGTTTTGGGCTTGTTACACTTGAAAAGGAAGGAGTGGAGGACAAGAGACAATCAAAATAAAACTCAAATTTGAAAGAAATCGAAATTTTGACAAATTTCGTAGGCAAACTTTGCGGGGCTCTAGCAGACAAGTTAGAAGTCCAAAAATCATGAATCAGGTGTCATTGGAAAACCCTACATGTCTAGTTTCCAGAACCTCAAAGAACTTGATCATATCTATTTTGATGGCTGAGATATTCCCGTTTTAGTAATTGAGGGTCAATTTGTCCGAAAACTTGGATTTTGAATTCAACTCAAAAGAGCACACCAAGTCCCACATTGAAATTAGATCAAAGATTAGCAGAAAATTATCCTATAAAGGAGGTATAATGAGTCCCACATTAGAGAAAGAAGAGAAGATAGCCAACCAATTCTCCTACATAAGGAGCAAGGCTCCTCCTCTCAAAATCATCTCTTCATTTGCATTAACCTTAGAGTAAAAGATTATTATCAAGATTTCTCAAGGACGTAAGGATCATCATCAAGACTTTTCAAGCTTCAAAAGTGTAATATTTATGTTTATTATTTTTAATTATTTTTGTTATTTTATTGAAGTTATTTGTTTTAGATTCTTTTATTGAAAATATGATTTATTTGCTATATGTCTTGTTTATTTTCATATTTGATTAAAGCATTAAATTTGATTGTTAATGATATGTAGTTATGAATTCATGAACTATGATTATATGTAAGAATTTTCACTCTAATTTAGATATGTAGTCTTATATGGTTCGAAACATATAGGATTTATATATCATTGGTCGTTAGTAGTACTACATATGAACGTTTTCTATGTGGTGATGAAAAGTATCATATTGCCTATTAGGATTCTCATAGGGCGATCCTTATGAGGTTCTAATCAAAAGGTGAAACTTGTAAAAGTGTGTGTGAGGATTGCAAGGTAATTATTTATGGTTTGACACCCATAGTCTTAGCTTGTATTCGAACTATATTCATTAAAGCTTAATGATCTACTTTGATTTTCACATGGTTAGACGTTTCTACTATGTTGAAATCGGGTAAAATATTTAGGTAATGGACGTTTCCTATATCTTAGAGAATTTAGAAGAATATGTTAGGTATTTGAGATCGTTGCCCTTATTCTCAAGGGTTCGATTCTTATGCATGCTTATGGGATTGAATTCGTTGCTATTAGTCATGACAATCTGATTGAATGCTTGGTTATCTATGGTTGTGTGAATGGAGATGATCACTTGTATATAATTTTTTGTTTTGCTTTTCGTTAAAAACCAATTCCCAAACCCATAAATTCTTGTACACATTATATATTTGTGAATATTTATTATACTAACACTTATTGTAGGTGTCCCTTCAATCCCTGGTCCCTAATGATCCCTTATTTGTCGATTACTACATTGATAGGGTTATTGATATACAAGTAATTGCAGGTTTATCAAATGGTAGCTATTGTTATATGAAAACTCTATTAATGATAAATGATCATCCCAATTACCCTTGAATTGCAAAACACAAGCGCGTAACATTTGTTCAAGGGTTTGAATTGTTCGCTCTGATTGTCCGTTAGTTTGAGGATGAAAAGCAGTACTAAAGCATAACTTCGGTCCCATAACATCTTGTAATTTAGACCAGAATTGATAAGTAAATCTTGAATCTCTATCAGAAACAATAGATACTGGATCTCTATGTAATCTCACAATTTCATCCACATATAGTTTGGCAAGTTTTACTAATGGAAATGTTTGTTTAATAGGCAAAAAGTGTGTAGATTTGGTTAAACGATTCATAATTATCCATATCCCATCATGGCCATGTTGGGTTCGAGGAAGACTATAGAGAAAATCCATTATTATGTGTTCCCATTTCCATCCTGGAATAGGAAGTGGCTGAAGATGTCCAGAGGGTTTTTGGTGCTCAGATTTCACTTGCTGGCAAATTAAACACCTTGCTACAAATTCTGCAATTTCTTGTTTCATTCCACGCCACCAATAATTTTCCTTTAGAGTTCGGTGATGCATAGCATAAGCTGAACTATGTGCTTCTTCTAATATTTCTCTCTTAAGGCTTTCAACATTTGGTACACATAACTTATTATTGAAAGTCATAGTTCCATCTTCTTGAATTGAAAAATCTGTTTGGTCCACTTTCTATTTCACCCTTCAATTTTAACAAAAAAGAGTCTTGTGGTTGAGTTTCATGAATTCCATCAATCAAAACAGGTCTCACTCTAAAGCTTGCAAGTAGAATTCCTGAATGATCTGTTGATAGTTCCACATTCAATTTCCTTAATTCCACAAGTAGTGAATGATGGACTGCTTGTAGGCTTGCTAATGAACCTGTTGATTTCCTATTGAGAGCATCTGCTACTACATTTGGTTTTCCTGGGTGATAGCCAATAACACAATCATAATCCTTGATTAATTCCAACCATCTTCTTTGTCTCAAGTTAAGCTCCTTTTGAGTTAATAAGTACTTTAAACTCTTGTGGTCTGTGAATATTTGACATTTTTCACCATATAGATAATGTCTCCATATTTTTAAGGCAAAAACCACCGCTGCTAATTCCAAATCATGGGTTGGATAATTCAATTCATGCATTTTGAGTTGTCTAGAAGCATAGGCAATCACCTTACCATCTTGCATTAGCACACAGCCTAATCCTTGATGAGAAGCATCACTATAAATTAAGAATCCCCCATTACTGGAAGGAAGTGTAAGCACAGGTGTAGAAGTCAACTGCTTTTTAAGCTCTTGGAAACTTTCCTCACATTCACTTGACCAATCAAACTTAGCATTTTTCCTAGTAAGACGGACCAAAGGTAAAGCAACTTTGAAAAAATCTTTAACAAAACGACGGTAGTATCCGGCTAACCCAAGAAAACTTCTTATTTCTGTTACATTTTTAGGTCTTTCCCAATTCACCACTACTTCCACTTTTTGTGGATCAACATAGATGCCTTTAGTTGAAATAACATGTCTAAGAAAAACCACCCTATCTAACAAAAACTGGCACTTACTAAATTTTGCATATAATCGCTTTTGTCTTAAAATTTCCAAGACAATGCGGAGGTGTTCTTCATGTTCCTTCTCACTCTAAGAGTACACCAAAATGTCATCAATAAAAACAATAACAAATCTATCCAAGAAAGGTTGGAACGCCCGATTCATTAAATCCATGAATGCTGCTGGGGCATTAGTAAGTCCAAATGGCATAACCAAAAACTCATAATGCCCATAACGAGTTCTAAATGCAGCCTTTGGCACATCCGAATCCTTGATGCGAAGTTGATGATATCCTGATCTTAGATCAATTTTTGAGAATCCCCTTGTATCCTTCAATTGATCAAATAAATCATCGATACGAGGTAAAGGTTATTTGTTACGTACTGTCACCTTATTAAGTTGTCTAAAATCAATACAAAATCTCATGGTGCCATCCTTTTTCTTTACAAGGAGAATAAGAGCACCACAAGGTGATACACTAGGCCTAATGAAGCCTTTATCCACCAACTCTTGTAATTGAGCTTTCAACTCTTTCAACTCCTTCAGTGCCATTCTGTATGGTGCTTGTGATATTGGAGTTGTGCCTGGTAACAAGTCAATGGTGAATTCTACCTCACGGTCAGGTGGTAATCCTGTAAGATCATCTGGAAATTCTCGCACTATGGGAATTTCCTCCAAATTCATTTCACTCATTAGAGTATCAATAACATGAGCTAAATATGCTGCACAATTTTTTCTGAGCATTCGCTTAACAGTAAGGGCAGATACAGTACACTGTGGGAGAATTTGATGTTCTCCTTGAAAGGTAATTTCATGTTGATTAGGACTTCTAAATAATACCTCCTTTTTAAAACAATCAATGGAGGCATGATGAGTAGCTAACCAATCCATCCCTATTATTGCATCAAAATCATAAATGGTGAGGGGAATTAAGTTGGCTTTTAACTCAAGGTCACCGATCTTTACAACACTTTCTTTAAAGACATTACTTGCTAATAATGAATCACCAACTGGAGTGGCTACCTCCATTGGACTTTCTAGTGGCTCTAAATTTTTGTTTGCATGCATCGAAAAGATTCTTGATACAAAGGAATGTGTTGAACCAGAATCAATTAAAATATGAGCATCTTGATTAAAGATAGATAACGTACCCATTACAACATTAGGCGATGCTTGTGCTTCCTGGTTGGTCAAAGCAAACACTCTACCCTGGGTCCTAGGGCAACCAGGTTGACCTTGTTGGCAGCTTGCATTTAGGTTGACAGGTTGAGCTCGACTAGTGGATGCTTCTATCCCACTTTGTTGTACTCCTTGATTGATAGTGCATGTGTCTTGCCCTTAAGAAGACGCTACCTCTTGTACCTAATTGTTGAACTGAGCAAAAGATGGACAATTCTTCTTCATATGCCCAAACTGACCACAATGATAACATTGTCCACTACCCATCCTACAGGGGCCTTCATGTCCTTTACCATATGTTGTGCACTGGGGATAAGTATACTGACTTTATTGTTGATTCTGATTTCTTTGCCTATAAAAAGGCTTTGACTCTTGACTTTGGTTTCCAACTCTTTGTTGCACTATGGCTTGGCTAAAACTGGTACCCTGACTAGTGTGATCTTGGGGTTTGAAACTACTCCTAGTCCCTCCTTGGCTTATAACTTGTTTCTTTGAAGGTCTACTACTTGAGGCACCCTCTGACCAATTCTTGCGTATATTTCCTTGTCTTTGTATATCTCTATAACGTTGTCCTTCTAAAATACTACGCTCCACTTGAAGGGCAGCTTGAACCAATGCCCCATACTGAGTATGCCCTGATGAGAAGAGTAGGGTTCTAATTACTTCCCGAATACCTTGTAAAAATCAGTTGCATTTATCTGATTCCACTTCCACTAACCGGGGAGCATAACGGGAGAACTCAATAAATCTCTGTTCATATTCCGCAATCCCCATAGGTCCTTGAACAAGTCTCAGAAACTCAACTTGCTTGTTTCATGTCACCGTAAACACTTGGAAAATATTGATCATCATAAGCTCTTCGAAAATTAGCCCAAGTAATAGTTGTAGGGTCAATATGCTGTCTTTGAAAAGAAGCCCACCAACGATAAGCACTACCTTCCAACACGTATGATGCCAATAAAACTTTACAATCCTCTGGACAAACCATGACAGTAAACATTCTTTCAATCTTGGTTATCCATTCGTTTGCAACTGCTGCATCTAAGGCACTAGAAAATCTTGTAGCACCAAGCTTTATAGCACGCTCAATGCTATAATCTCTATCAATGGAATTTTGATTTCTATTTTCCAATAGAGTTGTAAGAACACGAGTCAACTCACGAATAGGGTCTTGTTCTTGATGAGGAGAAACATTTTCTACATTTGGAAAATCTGGTCTAATATTTGGGTGTCGTGGTACCCCAAACGGGTCAGCATGTACTAGTAGTACATGAACATGTGCTTCTGCTATGGACTTTATATGTGTGTCAGTATCACTGTCATCTCTCCTAATAACTGTTGGTCTATTTTGGAGAGATTTCTTAGGACGTCCACGACCTCAGCCATGCGGAGGCATACTTCTATCTAAACTATAAAACAAAGAAAAAGAAACATCAACAAGTGGATACTATCAAACTTAATATCTATTTATACATAACAAACTCGACCTGGCTCTGATACCAAATTATCAGGACCTGTCCCAGCTCAACACTAGAGCATGTGACGTGTCTTGAGGAAACATAATAACTAACATTCTAAATGGACCTTGGCTTAGCTTGAAAATTTTTTTGTAAGAAATTTGTAAAAATTTGGGCAGAGTTTCCCCTAATTATTGAACTATCTTCCCTGCAATAAATGACTACAATTCTAATATAAAATTTCACAATCCAGCAAACTTCATTTAAATTTTACATAACTAGAAAGTGGCTCATGGCCAAGTATAACTATATACTTTCGGATACATACTATACACCACATAAGACTTTTATTCACTAGTCCAAAACATAACTGCCCAAAAATACACTCAAAAACTAGAAAGGAGATAATAACCTAGACTGCACAATAATAGATGGATCCTAAGCCTCCAAACTCATGTGATGTGGCCTCAAAACTTGTTACCTGGGAGAGGAAAATAATATAAAGGGTGAGCTTAAGAGCTCAATGAGTGGGTAAGTTTTATAAAATAATGTAATATTCCTGTCACTTCATATGAAATGTTTATGAATTATCATGATATATAAATATATGTTGACGAAAATATTCTGTACATAGTTTTTATGATAATTAATGTACTTATACATGCATAACCTGAATTTCATAAAATAACTATAATTTGATACATGTGAAAACTATGAATGACATACTCATGATATAATGAAATAATATTTTGATAAAAATATATGTTCATGATTTTTAAAATATAATAATGCTATGATCAGTATATGAATAAAGTATATAGGGAAATTACCAAAAATAGCACCCCCTAAAAATTATAATAACAAAACTAGCACCCCTGTGTTCAATTAAAATTGAACGTTTAATATTGAACGTTCAATATTCAATTTGAACGTAAAATATTGAACGTTCAATATTAAATAGGTCTAATTGTCGTCATTCAATTCTAATTGAACGGATAATATTGAACGTTCAATATTGAACGAGTTTAAATTATCGTCGTTCAATTTTAATTGAACACAGGGGTGCTAGTTTTGTTATTATAATTTTTAGGGGTGTTAGTTTTGTTATTTTCCCAAGTATATAATCATGAAAAATGTATTTTTATTGCCAAGAGAACTTGGGGATTTGATCGCATACAGAGGAGACATTTAGCACTTGCACTAGCTCTCAACTACACATGTGTGATATTAATCGCACACGGAGGAGACATTTAGCACAATTTCTAGCTCTCAACTACTCATGTGGGGAACTTGCTTGATACATGCCATAAAATGGCGTAGTTGGCTTTGCTGATACATGAGTCATGTGCACACTGACTTAACTGAGCTTGATATCATACTGAACTTGTAATATCATACTTAGTCGGTAATATCATAATAAGCTGAACTGGACCAAATTTGTTGATCATGATGTCTTACCAAGTCATAGCATATCTGAATGCTAAGTACAGCCAACTACCATGAATACATGAGGGGAAGTACTCTGGCAACTGTAAAATATTTGTGAAACTTGCAAGCTTGTACAAAAATTAGTATTATTAATAAAATTCATTTAATCATATCTTGCTTGCAAATTATCTTTCATTTACTTGACTGATTCTATTAATAAAAAGGAAATATATTCTTATGTTGTAAAAGTTCTTGAAGTGCATTGAAATTGACATATGTTTTTCTAACACTAGTTAACATGAATGCACTTTTCATAAATTGGATTTACTTGAATGTGAATATTTTTCAAAACAATGCTATCCATACTTTAGAAATAATTAAATATCTACTCACGGTAAAATGTCTCTAATGGTCCTCTACGTGTCCTGTAAGTTCTCAACTCTTCCTAAATAACAACATTTGTGTCAAAATAAGAATAATTTCATAGCTTGCTTATTTAATTTAAATTGAAAGGTACTTTAACATTTATAAAATAGGGAATGTTGATAGTTATTTGACTTTGACTATTGCAATTTAAATAGTTTTAGGGTACTCCTAAACCTACCATTGTATAATCATATATAACTTTTGGTAAAAATGTCTAAATTCATTTATGTAAAAACATATGAAAAATAGACATTTCAAATTTTAAAATCAGTTATTACACACTCAATTATCATATATATAACCCCTTTCAAGTCCATAGAAACCAATTACTTTCAAACAAATTTTCTCACCAAAATTGCAGCAGGACGTACCTTTAGTTAAGTTGCTATAAATTTTTCTAGAAAACTGGAAATAACACACCATAAAATCCATATTAAACTAGACATCTTATGATTTAAAATAAGACATAAAATGTCCAATTCCAATCAGTAAAACTATTTTAATTAACAAAAATCTGATTGGGTTTTCCAACAGTTTTCCAGCACCCATTTCACTTGACCCATCTTTGGTTAAACAAGCATAAATCTGTCTAGCAATATCGAAACGAAAAACCGTAAAATTTTTATAAAACTAGACACATCAAGTTTTAAAAAAAGATATAATTTCCTTAAATCTAAATTGTATAACCATTTAAAATATCAAAAATACCGAGAGCTCTTACAGTTCTTGTTTCATAAAACAACTTTCATTTAATTAGGTATAACTTTGAGTAGAAAACTCCGAATTACAAACTGTAAAATTTGTAATAAAGTAGACATCCAGAGATTTTCAGAAATATAATTTAAACACCCTAATTCATTGTGGAAGCTTCTCAGTTTTTATTTCAATTTTCGGAGAAACAGTTTTGCATGAAGTTCAAATAAATAAATAAAAAGCCATAGATCTTCTTTCCAAAATTTCCAAATATACTAGAAATACATTTGAAGACATAGAAATCATAAAACACTTAGAAAATCATTTATCCAAATTAAAATACAATAATAAATTGCCATGAGGATTGAAGAGTATAAGAAGGAGAGCAAAACTAATACCTAAGGCCATCTTCTTCTTCTTCTTCTTTTTTCCCAACTCCTTGTACTTTCTTTCTTCTCCTTCTTCTCCCTTTTGTTTTCTATTTTAGTTTTCTCTCGTTGTTTCCAGGGCATAGACAAAAAGAACATCACCTTTTATTAACCTTTCTTCATGCCATGCCCACGTGTATCCCAATCCTAATAAAGGTAGCTTAGGTGCTACTACAAGGTGCTCTCCTAACCAATAATTATAAGCACCTTAGGACCTGCCACATAAAGCTTCCTTAAACACTAATCATCTATATAATTCATTTAAACAATATATAGATATATATCCTCTACGTAGCAAACAAAAAGATGGACATGTGTCCTTCACTTTGTCTTTTCTTTTCTTAATGTTATTACTTTATATATATATATATATATATTTATATTTATAAGAAATGTTTCATTAAATTATTAAAATATTCTTGTCCCCTAATTTGTAATTTTTTTAAGAGTTAGGAGCATTTTGGTAATTTTGTTCAAATTTACAAAATTTAATTTAAATATATTTTGATTGTTAAAACATCTTCACTTTTGAATTTAAGTTCGTAAATTTCATTTTATAAATATTGAGGGTAAGATCATAAAAGTTTTGGAATTGTAAGTTTGACTAAAATTTTAGTTCATGTAAGGAATGGGGTGTTACAATTTGTATAAAGATATAAGCTTTAAATATGAGCCATTAAAAAAAGTCATCTAATAGTTTAAAGTTAATGTAAAAATTTGTGCATAAATTTAGGAGCATAGTATCTGCCCCATATATATATGTGTGTGTGTGTGTGTTTTTGTGTGTGTGTGTGTATATGTGTGTGTATATATGAATGATGAATTGGTGTAATAAATTTAGAACTTGAATGACAATTTAATTATGAAATTTTATGGTATGAGATTTTATTTATACATGTATTAAAAATACAGAAAATGATTAATATTTAATATTTTTTAATTATACATAAAAGTTCATGTAAAAATTTGTGTATAAATTTAGGGCCATAGAACATGCCCTACATATATACATATATATATGTTTACATATATTTATATATATGTATACGTATACGTATATGTGAATGATGAATTTTTGTAATAAATTTAAAACTTGAATAATATTAATTTAATTATGAAATTTTGTGGTATGAGATTTTATTTATACATGTATTAAAAATACAGGAAATGATTAATATTTAATTTTGCTAATTATACATATAACACAGTCACTAACAGCTCTATATAAAGATATAAGATGGCCACAGATTGTCTTATTAAATTTTTATAGGATAGTCGCTTTCATTAAATAGGATGGTCAATATAAGAAAACATATAGGACGGAGAGTAGCTGTCTTATATAAATTTCTTATAGGACAATCAGTTGCCTTCTTATACATTGAATTTTTTTTGGACAGACGATTCTAAGACTATCATAGATCGTTTTATAAAACAATTAGGATGGTCAATGATAGTTCTAGTTTGCATTTTTTGTTGTAGTTACTTATCTGGGTGATGTGGAAAAACATAAATCATTATCGGTATGACTACAATGGACGACTTTGAGTTCTGCTTTTGCCACAGTTTGGCGAGTCTTCATTTGTGAGGCGAGTCCATCACAAGGTAGATCTATGCGGAATATAGTGGACGATCTTTAGATGCTCAATCATCTTCAGATATCAAGCATCCATGACAGGTGACATGAAATCTGCAAGTGCACAGGTAGTGTATAAGTGAAAAATATTTTTATGTACTAGTTGTCGTATCCATGAGGAACCTATAAAAGTGTATACTAGGACTAGGTATTGGAATATTTACTTGATAACTCTATTCATAGAGTTATAATTATATTTTTGAGCTAAATATTTGCTTGTATAATTAAATAAATGTATTTTTGTGCTTAAAATATTAAAATATGACAAATTTTGGGTCAACAGCAAAAAGGGGATAAAAATATAATTTTGGAAATTTTCTATGAACATTTTAATGCAGATGATGCATTGAAGTATTCGGGATGCCTTTAGAGAGATCCAGAAGCCCAATTAATTGAAGCCACTTGGAGTATAGATGGACAACATGTAAGCTTCACTAGTTAATTATTGCACGCCGTGTATCATAGGGGACAAGCTCAGTAGCTCGAGACAGCCAGGTGTTAGCTTCGTATTCATTCCTTATTCCATTCGCCTATCTCCACGTGCCACCTGTCAGCCAGCTGAGCAATCCAAATCCATGCCGTAGTCAATTGATGGAAACCATGTGTAAAACAATACAATAAGCCGTGTGATACGTGACTCACGTGGACAAATTAGGTCACCTCATGTCAATTGAGTGATCCAAAGCTTCCTCCATTCCTATATTCAGCACATGACACATAGAGTATCTTCCAGCCACTAGATGAAGCTTGATAAACAACTCAGATTTAATTTGAGCCTATTTCAAGGGTTTTATGCTATTTTCCACATTAGAATTTTGACAACCCTCATTTTTACACTAATTTCATCATTTTTTATCCCCTTTCATCTTTTCTACTTCTCTACCATGTCATAAACCTCCATATATATTTTTTATTATATTTTAGTAAATTTAGCTTAGTTTAAGTTCAAATTAGGGAATTTAGAGATAAAATACTTAGGTTTCAAATATAAAAAGAGAATCTTTAAGATTTTTACAATGAATATGGAGTAGAGCTTGAAGTTTAAAGATTCCACATAGGTTTTAAAACTCTTACTCTACTTTGTATTTATTTTTATGTTAAACTCTTATTAATGAATTTAATGTATTTACTTATGGACTATTAGACCCATTGTATTGGGGTTTATGTTGAACCCTTTATGCATTATTGAATCTTCACAATTTTGATTTCACATGATTTGATAATTTAATTACCCATAATTTTACACCTTCAATTAATTTATTATTAATTGATTGTTTTAAGGTTATTTAATCTTTCTTGAAAGAGTGAGTTGATGATTAATTAGTCCATGAATAATTAACATGTAATTAGAAGAGGGCGAAAGCATGACTAATTATGTGCAATATATTTACATGTGTTCTTAATGTGGCTTTTGTGATTAAAATAACGTGAAAGTTTGATTAATGACATTAGGTAATTTCATGGGTGCTTGAAAAAGACACATGGATAGAATATGTAAGTTGATCATCCATGTTTGTGTTTAATTAGGAAGAACTATAAAGACATGTACATGAATGGGGGATACATAGGACTCTAGAACTCACTTATCTCATAAATTGTCTAATTTTGGATAGTTTACTTAATTTTGTTTAATTGCATATTTTTACAAAGTTTTGGTTTCATAATCCAATTTTCATAGTTCAAATAGTGGTAGCATGACCCAATTTTTGTACTCATTGCACAATAATTCAATTCTCATGGGAATGATAATCCCGTTTATAAATACTTGTTACTTGTATACGACTTGAGCACTTATGGAATTTTTGTCAAGTTTCTGGCACCATTGTTAGGGATCGATAATTATTGTTTTTAACAATATTAATACTAAGCATATCTAGCACTTGTCAGGCCCGCCCCAAGTTCTCTAACATTTAAGGAAGTCCTGATATAATTTAAAATCTACTGAAAATTTGATAGCATTTCACCTATTTTTCTATCATAAGTCATCCTGTAATAGCATAATTATAACATCTACTTATCTACAATATTCAAACTCACAATTTATACAACCAGTCATAAAAGAAAATAATACTAATAAGTGGCATCATCGATTATAATTCATAGTCACTAAAGGATCACAAAACATCCTCTACTATATTTCCGTCACCAAGAAACTAGACTAAACTCTTAGAACTACCGAAGAACAAAAAGTCATACAGTGCAATATCAACGATTTGATTTAAGTCTTCTTGAAGGATAATACTCAAATCTTCAATCAAACACTATTGATGCCTGAGGGAAAAATTTAAAAGAAAATAGGGTAAGTAAAAATAATACTCAGTGAGTGGACAAGTTTTGAAAGATAATACTTATTAAATCTATCTATTTTACTTTAATAATTTAACTGCAAAATTAAAGCAAGTCATAGAATGAAAATATTTATAATATGTATTAATAGTTTGGCAAATTATAAATAACAGTAACTAAATTTTTGTAAATAAATTATCTATGGACAATTTACATGTAATAGAGTATAAGAAATAGGAAAAACCTCACCAAACTTGCACTTGGGGAATAGTTAGTCATACTTGTACAAAGCTATTTGCACAAGCAGACGAAAAAGTGTTAATTATGTGTGCTGGTCATACACACGTAGGTAGGGGCCCATTAATTAATTATATATTTCTTATCTTACTGCTGAATTAGGGGGCAGTGCTTGTTTGATGATTTCAAAGCAATACGTAATACTACGCATAACATTCTGAAATAATGATGCTAAAAGTTAGAGAAATATAGTTTATATATTCTAATCAAAATTCATATTTCTGCTGTAAAATTGAGTAAAAACTTATAAACTAACACTTATGGCAAGAATTAATATATGCTTGCTACATTATAAATATTAATTTTGAAAGCTAAAAACTGTTAAACATATGAAATATTAGGATAATAAGATTAAGTCTTATAAATAATTAGTAAATAAATACTTATAAAACTTGAATAAAGAGTGTCTACTCACAAAATTGTATCATTGATGTTATTCTAGTTGTTCTGTAGGGTCTGCTGCATCCTCCCTTCCTATATAACCACACTTGTGTCAGAAACAAGAATTATGTCATAGCTATTTGGTCCATTCTAAACTAAACAATATTCTAAAATATGTTAAAACATGGGCTATTAACATATAATTTATTTTCTTCTCAATATTTAAAAGAAATCAAAATGCTAATGATCAACTTAGATATTCCTAAGATCCTTGTCCACCAAATAGCATACCCAATCATCCTATGTAAAACCATTCCTTTAGAATACTCATTTGTTCAAAACATGTTTGTACCACAGAACATATGCTTAGTTAAGTCTCTATAACTTTCTCTAGAAAACTCAGAACGACAAATCGTAAAAAGTTTCTAAAATTAGACATGTCAAGCTTTAAAACAAGATATAATTTACTCAATTATAATACGTAAAATCTTTTCAAATAATATAATTACCGAGGGATTCAAAACAGGATTTCTAACACGATTTTGATAAAACCATCCTTAGTTAAATATATATAACTTTACATAAAAAACTCTAAATAAAAAATTGTAAATCCATATTAAATTAGACATCCTGAGTTTTAAAACAATATATAACTCATCAAATAATTAGCAAAGCTATTTCAAATAACAAAAATACCGAGAGTTTGAAAAATAGGATTTCCTCAAAACCACCCTCAATTGAACATGTATATCTTTGTGTAGAAAACTCCAAATAATATATATAAGAATTTTTTATCAAATTTTGAAATGCATATATAGTATGATATGAACAGGTTAAAAAAATTATTACAGAAAATTATTATTAAAAAAATTAATTTTTAGGTATGGTTGTTAATCGTACCTAAAATAATATAAAACTATACACAACCATACCTAAAACTATTTAGGTACAGTTGTTAACCGTACCTAAATAGCTTTAGGTATGCTAACAATTGTACTTAAATAGTTTTAGGTACGGTTAGTAATGAGCCTCCTAATATAAATATTGGGAGATTCATTACTTTCAATTGAGATAATTAAAAATTATTTCACTTTTTAGTTGGAACTTTAGGTAGTTCTCGAAAAAAAGATAGCGAAAAAAATTATTCCTAGAGTTGAGACTAGGGGGAATGTATAAACCAATGCTTCCATAGATTCGATCGTGGTTTAACAATTATAACTTCCATACCTGTTTATTGGCAAAATTCTTCCGGATAAAGAAAGAGCAAACGTCAAAGAAAAGGCAGCAATTCAAATCAAGGTTTATCTCGTACCCTATAGCAAAATCAAATCACAAAACGAAAGATGAAAAATAACAAAACAACATTGTATTAGACGTAAACGGTTCCTAAAACTTTTTAACCGTACCTAAAAAGTTTTAGGTATGATTGTCAACCGTAGCGTAAACTTTATAGGTACAGTTACAAATAATTTTAGGTACGGTTGTTAACTGTACCTAAAATATTTTAGGTACGATTAACAATTGTACCTAAAAGTTCAACCTATGGTGACAGCGGCTATTGGTACGGTTACAACTGCGAAGACAACCGTACCTAAAACCCTTTTTTCTTGTAGTGTTTATTGAAATTTAAGAAAATGAGATGAGAAGTCCCACTTTAGAGAGTGTTCAGTTTGTATAAGAAACAATGACAATTATTAGATTTCATATAAGACATATTCATGGATCTTTTGTGTTGGGTGAATGTGATAAATTAATAGGGTCTAGACATGTTAGTAATACATTTATATATGAAGTAATTGATTCTCTAAATAAAAGTAAGAACAATATTTTTTTTATATTAAAGGCAAATGGGATCGGTTTTGTTCTAAGTTGAAGGCGATATTCCCAAGGCACTCCTAAGCAGCTCAAATCTTTGGGTTTTCACAGCTTTAGTAAATAGGTCAGCTAGCTGTCTCTCAGTAGGTACAAATTCAAGAGTGATTACCTTGTCTTCAACTAAATCTCTAATGAAGTGATGCCTAATTTTTATGTGCTTAGTTCTAGAATGTTGAATTGGATTCTAAGATATACATATTGCACTAGAATTATCACAATATAAGGGCATTGTACCTTGGTTTTGTCGTAATCTTTGAGCATATTTTTTATCCAAAGCATTTGTGTACACGAGCTTCCTGCAGCAATGCATTCTACCACAGCTGTAGAGAATGAGATGGAATTTTGTTTCTTACTATGCCACAATACCAGATTGTTTCCAATGTAGAAACACCCACCAGATGTTCTTTTTCTATCATCTTGATTTCCAACCCAGTCAGCATCTATATAGCTACATACTTCGCAAGTAGTGTCAATAGTAAAGCTTATACCATAATTACTTGTGCCTGAAATATAGCTGATTATTCATTTTACATTTTCTAGGTGTGATTTTTTAGGATCAGCTTGATAGCGAGCACACACACCGACACTAAAGCATATATCAAGTCTACTAGTAGTAAGGTAAAGTAGACTATCTATCATAGTCCTATAAAGAGTTTGATCAACGCTTTTTGCTTGAGTATCTTTTGAATTTTTGTACTAGTGCCTAAAGGAGTTCTTAAAGGCTTGTTAGATTCAAGGCCAAACCGTTTGACAAGATTACAAGCATACTTGATTTGTGAGATAAATATGCTATCATGTGATTGATTTGTAAGCCAAGAAAAAAACTGAACTCACCTACCATGGACATCTCAAATTCATTAGACATAACATGCATAAAATCATCCACCAAAGAGCTAGAGGTTGAACCAAAGACTATATCATCCACATAGATTTGAGCAATAAACATATCATTAGCACGTGTTTTAACAAATAAGGTCTTGTCTACTCCCCCTCGAACAAATTCATTGTTTAAAAGATAGTTGGTAAGTCTCACATACTAGGCTCTAGGGGCTTGTTTCAAACCATAAAGTACTTTGTTGAGTTTATAAACATGATTTGGGAATTTAGGATCAACAAAACCTTTTGATTGTTTGACTTACACTTCTTCATTTAGGAAACCATTTAAAATTGCGGACTTAACATCCATGTGATAAAGTTTGAATTTCATGAAATATGCAATTGCAAGCAAAATCCTAATTGACTATAATCTAGCTACGGGTGCAAACGTTTCATCAAAGTCAACTCCTTCTACTTGAATGTGGCCTTGAGCTACCAATTTAGCCTTATTTCTAACAATAATGTATGCTCATCAGATTTACTTTTAAACACTAATTTAGCTCCTATGATATTCTTATCTTTAGGTTTCGACACTAATTCCCACACATTATTTCTAACAAATTGAGCTAGCACATCCTGCATGACATTTATCCAATGTTCATCTTTAAGGTCCTCATTTATATTTTTCCATTCAAATTGGGAGATATAGCATAGATGGTTTACCTCAATTATTTGTTGTCTCCTTGTCACCATACTTGCTCTAGGATCTCCAATTATGTTCTCAAGAGGGTATTTTTTGAGGTGTGTGTTGGTTTGTTTTCTTTCTTCTCTTCTTTTTCTTTAAGTTCCTCATCATTTGTTTCAACAATGTCACTCAAAATCATAGATGGAGAGTCTTTGACATTTCCTTCATTAGCAATTTCATCCGTTGTAACCTGTTTACTATGTCATCTACAAAAAATTTGTGGATTCCATTATAGTGTTAGTTCTACAATTATAAACTCTAAAAGCTCTACTATTTAAGGAATACCATACAAAAAATACCTTCATCACTTCTAGGATCAAACTTACTCAATTGTTCTCCGTTTCTAAGAATATAGTACTTACTACCAAAGACATGCATCATTTTAAGTTTGGTTTCTTACCTCTCCATTTCTCATAAGGTGTTTGGTACTTGGACGGAGATAGACACGGTTTATAATGTGACATTCAGTACTTATAGCTTAAGTCCAAAATCTTTTGGGTACTCCTTTTGCCTGTAGCATTATCGTAGCCATCTCTTGAAGTATCCTATTCTTTTTGTCTACTACTCCATTTTGTTGTGGTGTGATAGGTACGGAGAACTCATGAGAAATGCGATATTCTTTGTAAAAATTATTGTACTTGGTGTTTTCAAATTTTTTCCCATGGTCTGTTCATAGTCTCTTGATGGTTACAATTTTATCGCCTACTTCAACCTGCACTGTTGCACAAAAAGAGAAAAAAATCAAAGGCTTTTGATTTTTCTCTAAGAAAATCTACCCAACTATATCGAGAGAAATCATCAACAACAACTACAATATATTTCTTACCTCTAATGGTCTCGATTCTCATAGGACCCATGAAGTCAATATCTAACAATTCAAGTGCTCTACTTGTATTGATGGTACTAATCTTCTTATGAGCGATCCGAGTTTGCTTACCCATTTGACATGGTCCACATACAGTAGTTTCAATTTGGGAGAGCATGGTAAACCACGCACAATCTTATTCTTGCTTATTTTAGTGAGATCTTTAAAGTTCATGTGTCCGAACTTTTCATGCCACAAGATGACTGTATTAATGTTGGCTAGGTTACATGTGATTGTGGATGGTGTATCTATGCTGTAGCAATTGTCATGTGATCTGGTTCCCTACATGCATTTACCCATTTTATCAGTCACTATGCATCAATTGTTAGTGAATTGTACGTGAAAATCATTGTCATATATTTGACTTATACTAATCAAGTTGGCTTTAAGTCCTTCTACATATAATACCTCATTAAGTTTAGGAACACCATCTATTTGGACCAAACCTTTTCGAACAATTTTTTACTCCTAACCATCTCCAAAGGTGACCGTTCCTTCATTATATTCTTCAAAGGTTTTAAAAAGCGAGTGGTCCCCAGTCATGTGTCTAGAATAGCCACTATCAAAATACCATGCAGTATTTGATTTAGTTTTAAGGCCTATATGAGCCACAAAGCAGTGTAATTCAGACTTCTTGACCCAACCCTTTTTAGTTTTGAAAATATTAGTTGGAATGGATTTAGAAGTTGGAACTACAGATTTTCCATAATCTTTCATTTGTTTGTCACTTGACAAAATAAAATTATTTTTTTTACGTGTACTAGAAACATGTGTATTGATGACAGATCGATGGTTATGGAGAAATCTACAACTATGTCTAATGTGTCCTTTCCTACCACAATGACAACAGAAGGAAATAAACCAATTCTTTTCAGTATGGAGAGATGCATAATTTACCTTGCCCACTTGAGAGACAACGGGTTTCACAAATAGTGTTTTAGATGATGAAGATGTAGAGTGTTCAACTTCATATCCAAGGACTCGCTTATCTCCTTGTGGCTTTCCATAGTCTAGGACTTTGTTCAATTTTTTAGCACCGATGGTCAAATTTCTCACAATTTCTTTAGCAGCACTGAGTTCTTACTTTAGCCTGTTGTTCCTATAAGACTCAGATTTAAAGCATTAATATGTTCTGACAATTCCTTCTTTTCTTTCTCTAAGCTAGAGGAGTATTCCTTACGAGCATTAATTGTATCATTGAGATTAGTTATTTCAATAAGTAATTTATCTTTTTCTCTTTTAGCACCTAAATAGTCCATGAATAATTCATCAAAACTTGAAACATTAAATTTAGATAGTAAAGAAGCAGAATCTACTCCCTCATTATCCTTATCTGAGCTAGACTTTGAATCAGTGTGTTTTGCTTAAGTAGTCATGGTGAAGGCATGATAGTTGGTGTCACCATCTTTTGAGTCACTGGGATTATCATTCTCACTCTCTGTGTCACTAGGTGTAGCATTGAATGTTCTTCCAAACTTTTTCTTATTAGCACAATCTGCATAAATATGGCTAAAACCATTGCAAGTATAACATTGAGGAGTAGTAGATTTAGATTTCTTACCATCGGTTCTGAGAGCTTTGGGTTCCTTTTTTTTCGATCTCTGAAACACACGATTGTCCCTTCCCAAATTGATTGTCTTGTTTACTCTTTTTCTTTAGGAATTTATTGAATTTTCATGCTAACATGACTAGTGACTCATCATTCATGTTATCATCACTATTAGAGAATTCCTTTTTTGTACTTTTGAAGGCTATTCTCCTGTTTTTCCTTGGTGGTTCAAGTGAAAGTTCATAAGTCTGTATTGAGCTGACTAGCTCATCTAGCTTTAATGTGTCAACATTTTTGCTTTCCTCTATTGCTGTTAACTTCATCCTGAATTGTTCGATTAGAAAGCTAAGAAGTTTCCTGACTAGCTTTGCCTGTTCAATTTTTTCTCCAAGATTCGAACAAGTATTAGAAATATCACAGAATCTAGCATAGAATTCATTAAAGGTCTCACTTTCTTCCATTTTGAGAGATTCAAATTGAGTGGGGAGCATTCTAAATTTTTTTTGTTTCACCTAGGAGGTACCCTCGTGTGCTAACATGAGAGCATCCCAAGCGCTCTTGGCTGACTCACAACCTGAGATGCTACAGAATTCATCCATCGACACTATAACAAAAATCGAGTTTAGACCCATTTGATTTGTTTCCACCTAACCATCAAGAATAGAGTCCTAGACTTTTTCATCTTGTCTGAGAAAAGCTTGCATGCGAACCTTCCAGTAGAGGTTATTATACCCATAAAAGAGCAGGGGTCTAACAGATGACCCACTTCCTTCATTTGGTCCATTTGTGTGTTTTTATGAATCGAATCACTAAGTGTATCTAGTGTATGCTCTGATACCAATTGAAAGTTGTAAGTTATGAACTGAATAAGCCTAGAGGGAGAGTGAATAACTTATTATGATAATATGAATAATTTCAACTTTTAAACCAATCACAACAGCCAGACATGCAAATACGAAATAGCAGTAAAGATAAAGAAAAAGATCACAAGCAGATTTTTAGGTGGAAACAACCTAGGTCAACACGTCCTAAGAAGAAAACCATTGGTCCACCAAGACCATCTAACCTATCCACCATGAAAAAATAAATGTTCAAGTACAAGAGGTCTTAGACTACCCTTACAGTGATAAAGCCCCTGTGTACTCTACTTACGAGCCATCACTCTTTCCTTCACAGTCTCCTCAAGGTAGGTGAATGGATCTAGACCAATATTCCGGACAACTCTTCTCAAGCTCTCGAACATGTTCATGGAACAACCTGAAAGGTTAGCAAAAATAACATAAGTGCAATGCATGTTCTAGAAAGACTAATGCAATGAACAATCCTATCAAATGCTTCAATCAGATAAGCAGATGTATGTAAGAAACAAATTGAAGATCTAAAACAAATATAAGTTAAGCACAGTCCTGTAATCAATGATTCATGATATAATGAATAGGCTCAAATCTATTCTAATATAGCCATGCAAATTAAAAGAATCAAATATTAATGAATAAAGCAGGCATTAATTAGCATAGATATGGAAGATGAAAAGATGAAACTAAGCCTGACAACATGAATCATAAAATCAGCAAGTTTATATAAATAAGTCAAAAGTGTAGGTATCTATTTATATGCAAACAATGATGCTTCATATCGTTTTATGAAAACTTATTAAAAAAATACGTCATTTGCTGCTGTGTCAAATTATGATAAGTAATTAGAAGCTGACTAGGATTAAAAATTGCATGTAAAAACCTATTTACAAATGTCAGGATCGATCAGTCCTGGAGGGGGATCGATCCACCACTGAAAAAAGTTATGCCAGGGAGACATATGATTGATCTAGTAAGTAGGGGGATCAATCCAACCATAGGGGGATCAATTCGTCTATGGTGGGATTGATCTGTCTCTCCAGACCTCCAAAATAAAAAATTGCATAGATTGAACATGATTGGTTGAGGATTGAAATGGGATCGATCCAGCTATAAGGGGATCGACACGATTTGAGAGTTGTGTGCCTACAAAGAGAAACATAGTTTGTACTCTTTGATTTTATTAGTGGGTTTGCTATTGGGACATGGGTGTGAATTAGGTCGATCTTGACATAACCACCACATTGTATCATTGTGTTCTTATTTACTATTTTTTGTGTGCTTGTTTTTAGTATTTAGTTTGTTTCTGTTATTGTTTTACATTGTTTTGTTCATTGGTGAAAGAATTAGTAACCATCTAAATTCACAAAAAACTACAAAATCTGTAACTTTTTTTTAAATTGTATAATAAATTTGGTATATTAAATCAAAATATTATTACAAATAAAAAGTAATTTTTTTAGTAAATTAATAATAGCCTTACCTTGCACATGTTGGGTGGGCAAATATTGCAGCCATGAGAAGAGGAAGAATTAAAATCATGGTATGACAAAACTCTTAGTTTGCCTACTTCATCAATAAAGCTTGGGTTTGTTTGGATTTGAGAGAAACAATCCATCAACTTGTGATATTCTAAGATTGTTTTCATAAAAAACACATTTGCATCACATAATATTCTCGTGTCACACCTGCAATATAATCCACAAGTACACAATTTAGTATAAATATTTTAAGAGAATTTCTATCTACACAAAATTGATTAATTATTGCCAAATTTCATCATCTACACATACAATCACACTCCTATAATTAAAAATTAACAATTAGCTACACGTTTATGTAATTGTCTGCTGATAGCCAAACAACATGACAAGCCCAATTTTATAAAAAATTGTATTTACACTCATCTTATTCACATAGTTTCACTTCTTAAATCCAAAAAAAAAAAAACCATATATTTTTAGGTTAAGAAAGAAAAAACATATGTGCACCGCATTCGTGTAAATATGAAGATAAATAAATGTGCACATGTAAAAAAAACTATGTACATTGTGTGAAGAGACTAAAAAATAAAAACTTCAAATATGCTGTCCCATTAAACTTTTATTAGGGGTTAAAGTACTTACCCTAAATAATGGGCTGATTTGATTGCAGATATACAACTAGAGTGTAAAGGTACTTGCTTTAAACATTTTGCAATGTCCTCCATTGTCTTCCCTTTAGAGTGAAGCTCCATCATCATTCTATCCAGTAAACAATGAAATGGCCTAATTAAATATATAGTTTCTATTTACCAATCAATTACTAAAATGAATTAACAAATTACTTTAATCAAGGACGACCAAACCAATATTTATGTAACCCAGTAGACATATTAGTTAATTTTACCATGAATGTGTGGCAAATTTTCATTTGTCCACGCCATCATTTAAGGATATTATTAACATTTTTATAATATTATTTGAGACATGAATATATTCAACTATTTCGTATTCAATTCTCAAGTATACAATTTTTAACAATATACCATTACTTTTTCAAAACTCTCTCACATTTTATTTTGCATGATTAAGATTGAATAACACAGCGAATACAAAAATCGTATTAACGCAATGATTCATCTATATATTTTTTTAAAATTTTGAGCAAACTATATATCTACATGAAAAGGGAACCAGAACCCGTATATGGATATACCCTTTTACCACTTAACCAAGAGTAAGAGGCATTCCTCTCTTCTTATTCAACATTGAAGTGCAATGATGACGAATATGAGCAATATATTAATATATAAAGAAATAGTGAAAAAAAAAAACCAAAAAAGGAATGGGAAAAAAAAGGTAATTACCATTAGGGCATTCCAAGGCAAGGTAGGGAGAAGTTGATTGGACAAATCATTGAAACCCAGTCATCAACGACCCAATTGTCACTATCACAATCGATAATCCTCTTGTCGAAGTCAAAAAAATGACCAAACCTTCCATTATCTTTGTTAGAATGTACACTAGTATTGGCAATGTTGGGGATTGGATGTATCACATCATCTATAGTGCAAACTTGAGATGCTGTGTATAAGATCATCGATCTCAGAAACACCAGAAGACATCTGACATCGGACGTACGAGGTGGATCAACGTCGTATCGCACCAGATGACCTTAGATGTACGAGGTGGATCAACGTTGTACCGCACCAGATGACCTCAGACTTACGAGGTGGATCAAAGTCGTCCCGCACCAGATGACCTCAGCCTTACGAGGTGGATCAACGTCGTCTCGCTCCATATCTCCAACGCATGTATTACTAGTCATAAATCATTGACAAGGAATCTGATAGTCTGCACACTGAACCTTCAAGTCTGACTAACGTATCACCGAGTGTCAGAGTTCATACCTATTAAAGACAGATAACTGTAACCTTTAAATGTCTATGTATATGTAACTATTGTCGTAATAAAGGGGGATTCGATTTAGATATACAATTCTAGTGATTTTTAGTGTGAGAAAATTCTTAAAAATAATTGACGCCCACCGTGGGGTTTCAAGCTTTTTAGCTGTTGCTATTTTCGTTTGAGACCTTAAAATTAGTTCATAACTAAGAGAATTAGATCATACTTCAAGTTAGTTGACCAATTGTAATCCATCTAGACGGGACTCGATCTCAACATTTTACCATTGCAAGACCAAGTACCTAATGTTCTGAACGAAAGCTTAGGTCGTACGATGGGATCTGTCCCAATCAATGACCAAACAACCCATCTTTTACTAGAGGAATAGTCTGGCTCTTCAGAACCATCAGATTGTCCTACTCAAGAAAATAACACTTTGTTGCCCCTTTTGCAACAACAATTGGCAGAGTTGCAACGAGCCTTTTTACAAAGTCAAGAGGATAATCGAGAGATGAGAAATGATTGGGCGAATGCTCGTAATCCTAGATTGGATCTACAAGAACAACAAGAACTGCATCATGATGCTGAGAGCTCCCACAGAGCGTACAATTCACCTCCTTATCAAGCTTCAATTCCTCCTCAAGAACTTATTCCATCTTTAATTCCTTGTGTTCCTTGTCAGAAGTCACAAACAGATCATAAATGGGAGGGAAGGATGAAGAAAATGGAAGAGCAGATTAAGCAGCAGGGAGTGGGAAGGATTCAATATGATTTTGATAAAGTTTGCGATCAATTAAATGTCTTTCCTTTTTCTGATCATATTGAACATATTGTGCCTCCTCAGAAGTTCTCTTCTTCTCGATGTCCAGCCTGTAGAGGGACCAAAGATCCAGTCTCCCATGTCATGCAATTTAAAACTGTAATGGCACCAATTTGTCTTCCGATTGAAAAAAAGGATGCAATGATGTGCAAGATTTTTGCATCTACTTTACAAGATTCTGCTAAAAAATGGTTCAACAGTTTGACTCCAAGGAGCGTTACAAGCTTTGGAGAATTCATAAGAATATTCATCACCAATTATGCAAGAAACAAGCCAATAAGGAAAGAAGCTCATCACCTCTTTACGATAGTACAAGAACCACAAGAAACTATTGAAGCTTATCTCAAACGCTTTAAAATTGAAAAACTTGAGATCATGGATTGTCCTGAATCTTTGGCAATTGAGGCCTTCCGAATGGGAATTAAAAGAAGTTCCGTACTTTTCATTGAATCAACAAAAATCACCCCAAGGTCATTGGAAGCAGTATATGATGAGGCTCACAAGTTTTTGAACGTGGAAAGAGAAATGTCCTCTACAAAACTATCAACCACAAGAGCTGGAAATGATGGAGTAAAATTTTTGTCTGACAGAAAACTCAATGTGAGGAGACCATATCAAGGGATAAAACCATACTCTTCAAGATTCCAACCCAATGATACTTCTCCTCAGCATACTAAAACATGGGGCAGATCTTTATCTCCTTTTAGAGGACCACCTATTCGTGTTTCAGTAGCCGAAATAGTTCGTCATATAGAGAAAACTCAACAAGTTCGTTGGCTCGCTCAGATGAAGGTTGTTCAATGTAATCCCAATAAATACTGTGTTTTTCATAAAGATACAGGACATTGGACTCAGGATTGTCGACATCTCAAGTGGGATATTGAGCAACTCTTATCTAAAGGTCTGTTGCGTGAATTGGTAGATGATGGTGTGGCAGGATCCAATAGAGAACGAAAAAATTCTATCTTAGAATTCACACATAACCTCCCTTCTAGAGACGAGCCTCCTAAACAAGGACAATCATCTCATGTGAGAATTATTCACACTATCCATAGAGGTCCAACTATGTCCAGTTAGATACGCTAGGGAGGAATGTGAAGTGAACAGACCAACTTATTCGGTGAGAGAATCGGATGCCGTCTACCCAATAAGTTTTGAAGAAAGAGAAGCACCACCCCCCCGTGACGATCCATTAGTAATAACTGTGAAGATTGCTCATTGTGAAGTCAGGAGGGTTTTGATAGACAATGGTAGCTCATCAGATTTGTTGTATCTCACCACATTGTTAGACATGGGAATTGATCCAAATGAAATTACTCACAAAGAAATGTCACTGGTGGTATTCAATGGCACCACCACCATGTCAATAGGAACAATACGGTTGCCTGTCTCAGTCGTTGGTGCCATCATTTTCACAAATTTTGTTGTACTCAACACTCCAACTTCATACAATGTTCTATTGGGACGAAGTTGGTTGCATAAAATGAGAGCAGTTCCTTCGACTTATCATCGACTGTTAAAATATCGCACACAAGAAGGAATCAAAGAAATAAAAGGAGAACAAGAAAGGGCTCGAAGTTGTTATCACTCCACTATGAAAAATGTCGAAGCACAATAGCAACCAAAGTTTGGGCCACTTTGCAAGAACGACAAGTTAGATGGTCCAAATATTCCTAAACAAGTCTTGACAGTCTCGTCAAGTGACTATGAACTCATACCTATAGGAGATAAAGAAGAAACAAAATTCTTCAGGGTCAACGCATCACTTCCTGATGAAGTACGAAATTCTATAATGAAGAATGTGGATATATTCGCATGGAAACTAGAGAATATGCCAGGAATAAGCCCCAAGGTTAGTCAGCATAAACTAAACATTGATCATACTAAGACTCCCGTACAGCAAAGGAAAAGGAAGTTCGCACGAGAAAAGAACATGATCATCAAAAAATAAGTTGACTCCCTCAAAAAATTCTGTTGGGTTCGGGAAGTAAATTATCCTACATGGTTATCAAACGTGGTATTGGTTAAGAAGGCAGGGGGAGAACCTCGCATGTGTGTGGATTTCACAGACGTCAATGCAACGACCCCTAAAGATTGTTTACCTCTTCCCAGTATCGACCAATTAGTAGATGTGACAACTGGTTATGAGATTATGAGTTTCATGGATGTGTATTCAAGTTACCATCAGATTCAAATGGCACCCCAAGATGAAGAAAAAATAGCCTTCATCACGGAAGAAGGAACTTTTTGTTACACACGTATGCCGTTTGGTCTAAAGAATGCAGGCGCAACATACCAAAGAATGGTTAATAAGATGTTTGAACAACAACTTGGCAGGAGTATAGAGGTTTATGTTGACGATATGGTGGTCAAAATAAAGAACATAGAGGATCACATCACAAATCTTCAAGAATCCTTTTCAATCATTTGCCTTTATAACATGAAGCTGAACCCCAAGAAATGTGTCTTTGGTGTGTCATTAGGAAAGTTTCTAGGGTCTTTAGTATCGATTCCTGGTATCGAAGCTAGTCCTGAAAAAATTGAAGCTTTAGTCAACATGCGATCACCTCCAAGCGTTAAAGAAGTTCAACAATTGAATGGTCAAATTGCAGCTCTTAATCAATTCATATCTAAGAGTATAGAGAAATGTCTCCCATTTTTTCAACTCTTGAAGAAGAATACAGATTTTAAATGGGACAAAGACTATGAAGATGCTTTTCAAACTATCAAGCAATACCTAGGACAACCTCCCATTTTAGTCAGTCCTTTTGCTTAAGAAACCCTGTATTTGTATATGGCCGTTGAGGCGATTATAGTGATTGCTGTTTTGATGGTTGATCGAGATCGTATACAACAACCCATTTATTATTTCAGTAAAGCATTGACAGGAGCTCAGCAACAATACCCAACTTTGGATAAAGTTACTTTCACTCTAAGGATGGTAGCTAGGAAATTGCGACATTACTTTAGTGGACATGTTATCATCGTCATCACTTCATATCCTTTGAAACATGTACTTGGTAAAATCGAAGCATCAGGAAGATTGTCACAAATTGTCATTGAATTAAGTGAATTTGAGATCCAATACCAATCTCCCACAGCAATTAAAGGACAGGCAATTGTGGACTTCGTAGCTGAATGGATGGAAACGCCACAGGAGGTGGAAGTTGCAACAGTAGCTGATAAAAATGATTCTCCATTATGGAAGGTTCATGTTGATGGAGCTTGTAATTCTAAAGGTGCAGGTGAATTGTCATTTTTACACCAAGTGGGGGAATGATCGAACAATGTATTCGACTGAATTTTCAAGTAACCAACAATGTTGTCGAATACGAAGCGGTACTTTTGGCGTTGCAACAATTAAATGTTTTGGGGGCTACAAATGTCGTCATGAGTAGTGATTCCCGATTAATTGTAAATCAATTCAATGATGTTTTTGACGCTAAGGAAGAGCAAATGGTACAATATTTGGAATTAGTTCGGACAGAAATATCTAGAATAGAAGATTTTGTTTTGCTCCAAGTGCCGCGAAGCAATACCAACCATGCCGATTCTTTAGTCAGTTTAGCTTTAGCCGTGGCGACTGACATGAAGAGAATGATCCTTGTCACATGTTTAACTTTGCCAAGCATACCCACAAGGGAAAAAGAAAAGGATGAAAGCATGATGATTGGGGACGATGTGGAAGAAACATGGATCACTCCTTATGTACGTTATTTGAGTCAAGGGATTTTACCCCACGACAAAGATGGAGCACGTAAGCTGAGAACTAAGTCTCAAAGTTACAAACTATATGAGGACCCCTTATATTGAAAGAACAATGGAGGTCCTTGGTTGAAATGTTTGATAAATGCTGAAGCCCAATTAGTCATCGCTGAATTACATGAAGGACATTGTGGAGTTCACTCAGGAGGTGTAGCTCTGTGATGTGCAAATTATAGTACTCGCAAGTGTACGAATCACATGTAGAAAGCGATAAGCAACTTCGAGGTCGATCTCTCAAGGAATTTGCGGTGGTTTTAAAAAGTAAATTGTTTTCTAAAAATTAATTATGAAAATAAATCCTAAACACTCTATCAAAAGTTGGTTTTGTAAACGGTTTCTAAAGTTATGAAATCTTAAAACAAATAAAGTGAATACGTGAAAATATTACCGAAACGATGAGATGAACGAGTGTGGGAAATTAGCTAGTTAACCAATCATGGATAGTTTTATTTATGTGGTTTTCACAATTAAGCATAAAAAAAGTAGAATTTAGTTTCACTAACCCTAGAAAATCCCAAATCAATAGCGATTTTCCCTTAATTAACTAATTAGCTTCTTTGATCCAGATCGTTAATTAGTTAATTAGCATTAAACTTAGGAAAATAATTTAATCACCTAATTTAAGACAAGTCAATGCACTTAAATTAGGCTCATGCTCAAAAATGCCCAATTGAATTTAGATAGTGTTTCTAAAACTCAACCCTAAAATATTCCATACATTCATAAATTAAATTGGCCAAAAGTAATTAATGAACATAAATGTTAAGAACAATGAACATGAAATAAATCACTTTAATATAAAATAATCCACATAAACAATCATCCATTCATGGGTACATTACTAAAATCCCACACACAAAGAGTTTAGCTAGTCATAATAGAATCCAAATCAATGTTTTTCATTACAAATAACATTCTATGAGTTCTTAAAGAGAAAAGAGATTACAAACAATAAAATACCCCACTTCCACTCTTGAAACAAGCTCTTGATGTTGGATGGTCACCTTCTTCAAGATTGTTGATGGAGCTTCAATGGAGGAGCATTAATGGAGTAATTTCTCTCTCAAAATGTGGAGAAGAAGAAAAAAAGGCACTATTCACGGACACTGTTCACTCTGGATATGTGGGGAGTGTTAAAAATGGGTATTTATATGTTAGGGTTTGAGTGTGTATGTGTGTTAGGGTTGAAAGGCTGGAAATAAAATCCGAGTACGTGCGCCTAGGCACACGTTTTCTATGCCTAGGCGCGCGTTGTTGTAATTCCATGTAAATGCCCTTACATAATTTGCTGAATCACGATGTAAGGCTTACATTCCTAAGCTTTTGTTTGTCCCCCTTACATAGTGAATGGCACCCAATGTAAGGCTTACATTCTTTAACTCTTTTGCTTCATTTTTACTCTCTTTTTTCACATTTCTTCCCAAACCTACTTTGACTTACAAAACAATAGAATACCCTCCAAAATAAGATTATATCGAAATTATATACAAAATAAATACTTAAAAGCGTAACAAATAGTAGGTCAAAATAGTGTTAATCACTCTAGCGCAACAGATCATGCGTCAAGGTTATTACTGGCCCACTTTACGAAAAAGATTGTATGATTTATTCCCAACAATGTGATCGTTGTAAAAAATATGCCAATTTGTCACATCAACCCACTAGCGAACTAAAATCTATTGTTAGCCTATGGCCTTTCCAAAAGTGGGGACTTGACATTGTAGGTCCTCTACCAGTGGCTCTGGCTTAAAGAAATTTTCTCATAGTAGCCACAGACTACTTCTCAAAATGGGTCGTAGCAGAACCTCTGGCAAGAATTCAGGAAAAGGACGTTATTGGATTTGTTTGGAAGAATATCGTATGTCATTTTGGTTTCCCAAGGGAGTTGGTAAAGGATGATGTAAAACAATTCACAGGTCAAAAGGTCATGTTTTGTAAAGAGTTGCAGATCAAACTATCTCATTCTACACCATACAGACCACAAGCAAATGGCCAAGCTGAATCTTCAAATAAAATTCTAATCAACATCTTGAAGAAAAGATTGGAAGGAGCCAAAGGAAAATAGGTTGACGAATTAGCCAGTGTGTTATGGGCTACAAGGACTACACCAAGATCAGCCACGGGACAAACTCCATTTTCTTTGGTGTACGGTATAGAAGCAGTCATACCATCAGAATTACAAGAACCAATCCTGCAATCAAAATTGTCACATGAAGATCATGATGATTTAAGAAGAATAGACCTCACGCTTTCTGAAGAGTTGAGGGAATTGGCATTGATTAGGATTGAAGCCCATAAAAGATTGATACAGAGAACTTACAACAAAACTATTAAACCCAAGACTTTCAGCATCGTCCAATGGGTGTTGCGCAAAGTGGTCGGAAATAAGATAGATGATGGACATGGCAAGTTTGCAGCTACATGGGAAGGACCTTATGAAGTCTTCGATGTTACTCCAGGAGGAGCTTACCAAATTCAACAGAGAGGTGGAAAACCAGAACCTTTGAGTTGGAGTGCAGACCAACTTAAACTATATTATTTCTAGATGAGGTATCCTCCATGTTAATTGTGAATTTTGTTTAACTATTGTAAATATTTTTGTTTGTTATTTCAAATATACTAGATATTTATTTTAATGTTCTTTCAAATTCTTCATATCGCGAACTAAACCGCGAAGAGTTCCCAAATGGAGAACCTATTTCTAGAGGATTAACATAATGACGATAGATTCAAATCGATCATTTATGTCCCTCATCATGAATAACATAACGTGATATCGCGAACTAAAACGCAAAGAGTTCCTAAATGGAGAATCTATTCCTAAAGGATAATACAAATATATAAAAGCAAAGGAACACCTTTTTATAAAAACATTTGACACGAAGGTTACATAAAGAATGGATACACAGTTTTGCTATACAACTTTATCGAAACTATTTTCTTGGATCATTTACAAAAGGTAAAGATTGACGGTACAAGTTCTTCCAGTATTCTACCTTTTGAGATAATTTTTCTTTATCTTCTTCAAGGGCGGCATTCTTCTATTTTAAAGCATTACATTCTTCGAGTATTTGGTTTCTTGACATAGTCAACTCGTGATTTTCTGCAAGCTCATATCTTTGGCTTGACAAAGCTTATTTATGTCTTCTACTAATTCATTGAACTCTTTTGCAGTCTCATGATATAACTGCATTCTTTCGTCATAATCTTTCTTAAGCTCAATAGCTGAATCATACATTTCTGAAGCTTCCCTCTCACTGTCGTATGTCAGTGATATAGCCTAAAAAAAAAAAAGATACAAAGTTGTAGATCAAATCAAGAAAAATAGAGATGAAACGCAAAAGTATGAAGTAAATAGAGGGAATACGATGTGTAAACATCGACGACGTGAATTAGAATGTTTCACGACGAAGTTGAACTTCACAAATATGAGATATGAAGACATTTGAAATTAAGAAGTGAATACAAAGTTATTTTCTCTACCTCTAACACATGACGACCTGCCAGATGCCATTGAGCCCCTGTTTCCTTTCTTTTTGTTTCCACAATAGCTATACGATCCTAATTATGACCCAAGTGATGATATAAATTGTCTTGGGAAGATTTATTTCCAAACATTCTAGTCTCAAATAACAGAGAAAGATGCGAGTCTTGGCATACTATGCAAGGCATTCCGTCTTCGTCAGACTCTAGAGACATTACATAAGTTGAGTGTTCACCAACCTTACCTCCCTCTTTGAGATCGGTATTCATAGGCTCATGGGCATTTATTAACACTATACGTTTCTTCTTTACTTCGTCTGAGCTCTCTTCACCAAAGGACATAAAGATGTCTCTGACATCAACTTGTGAAAAATCCATCAATCTAGAACGAATTGGACGACCTAAAAATCTGAGACCCACGATCTACTTCTCCTACACTTGAGCTCAAATTATCAGTGTTTAAAACTATTTACTCTTCTTTTGTAAAAATATCTCAAAAACAATTGTTCCATTTTATTTGGGGAATCCCTTCATTTGAAATATATACATTTGCCTATGCTACCCCACAAAAAAAAAAAAAAAAAATATATATATATATATATATATAATAAATAAATAAATATATAAATAAATAATTATAAATAAATAAATATATAAATCAAATACACACGTGCTTCATCAAAATCACTTTTTGTATTTCCAAAATTTGAATACTAGGTGATTACAAAATTTGAATATCAAATGGAGATACGATAAAAAAAAATTTGAAGTTCCATCTACAATTAGGAAACGACCTACGGTACTATCAAAGTAAAAGAAGTCCTTATATCACTTCTGAGGAGACGATGTCATTCCTTCCTCTTGAACTCCAATAGTGCTTCACGAAGGTGCATTGGCCTTTACAATAGTAGGTTGAGACGAACTCTCATTGGTTTGCATGGCTCATACTAAACTTGAAAATGCACCAGTCAAATTCAACTTCGAAGCTTGTGTTTTTAAGCATGACAACAACCAAGACACTCCTTCACGATAACCTCGTACACAGTCTTCTTTTAACTTGGTTACTAAGTCATGAAGTGAGTTCACCTTGTCACGAAGTGTGTTCACTTCATCCTGAATCCTGCTCATTTCTTCCTTAGACACTTTGAGCTCTTCTTCAGCCCGGGCTGCTTGATCCATAACCGCATTCCCAACATTCTTCAACTTTTCAACACGATCTAGTAACTCAGTCCCTATATCATTTATTTTTAGACGAACACGACCTATAGTGGCATCTTTTTGGTTGATAGCTTGTTTGTACTTGGATAGTAGGGACTTTGCTTCTTGAGTCTTCTGATGATAAGCTCAGTTTGTAATCTTTCCTTCACGAATAAGTGTTAGAGCCTACACTCAACATTACGAGCTTTTTAAGAAAATTGTGCTTTTCATCAAGTAAAACGTCATATAAAGCTTCACACGTACCAAGTAAAAACATCGTGCAAACATATTACCTCGAATAGCCTTCGCGCAACCATTTCCCCATGAGTGAGCCCTTCTTCCTTGCAAGCTATTTGTACACGAGCTCATTCTCCTTCACTCCCAAAGTGTTGGTAAAGATCAAGTTGCAAGTCTTTTTTCCCAAATATTACCTCATTGAAGTAGGTCATTAGGGTGTTGACATGTTTAACATCTTTGAGATAGATGTCACTCAATTCCACCCTTTCTGGATCGAGTACACGAACTGGAGACGTTCGTTCATCAGATTGAACTACTTTCATTTTTCTCTTCTTGGATAGTTGGGGATCAGACTTCATATAAGACGAGCTTGGGGCTAGAGGAGATTCACTCACTCTAGCTGAGTGTCTCATGTCGTCATCCTCTTCTTCGTTTCTTACTTGGACATGAGAAGGTTCCGGTGCACTCTTTTCGACATCAACATCCACCAACAAGTCTGAACAGTCAACTCTGGAATAATCCATGTCTGTAGCAAACAAAAATAAATATTAGTGTTATGAGGTAAAAGATCGTCAAAATACCTTTGCAAACACAAAGCACACGACCTGATTATTGCTACACTATTCCAGACACCATATTCCAACATTTTTATAGGTGTCAATATACTTCGGTAAGAGTAGTACTCCGAGTTCTTTAATTTAATACTGCATAGTTTCTCTTTTTCTTCAGGCATCAATCTGTATAGAACCTTGTCCCTTTTTGGGAGATCGTTGATAAAATTATGGTTCCATTTAGATCAGATGATACGACCCCTGTCTGACTCCTACAAATCGCCTCGTATGAGAAAGTATTTGTCTTTCCATGCTTGTTGACTATCTAGAAGGTGCAGTACGAGCCCCTTTTGTTGGATTGGAGATATGTACGATCTCCCTATGTCTTTCCCATTTTGCTTCACTGTGTACATTGAACGAATTAATCTTTCGTCAATATCTATAATTAATTCCCTACTGAGTACGGCAAGACACAACAAAATCCTCCAACTGTTGGGGTTCAATTGGGCTAGACTGATGTCGTACATACCAAGAAATCTTGTAATAATACAAGGAGCAAGAAATTGAAGCCCCACCTTCAACGCCTCCTCATGGAGAACGTACCACCGATCAGGAGGATCATCATTATCACACAGGTGGGAAGGCACGAGCTCCAGTTCGATTTCAGGGGCAATATGATAAGTAGCCCTTATCCTCGTCAAATCGAAACCTACAAGCCTACTTGGTAGTTTCGAGATCGTATCCTTACAATTTTTCAATTTCATCTGACCTTGTTCTGATGGTTTCCCACCAGCCTTATTTTTTAGCTCTTGGGTTTTTACATTGGGAATGTGAATTTTTGGAGGAAGACCTAACGAGGATGACCCAATTTGTGCTAGAGTTGGGATTGGCTTGCTAGAAACCGGTAAGACCAAGACCCCCTCCTTTTGTGTAATCGTCTGATCAGGGACTTCGTCCGTAGCTGTTGGAGCATCTCTCTTCGTACCCTAATCTTTTGATTTCAAAGTTGTACGACCTCAAGGAAAGATTACTTCTGCATGTTGCCCTGCCTGATCTGTACTAATTTTGAACGTTATTTTCCTTCCTTTCTCCAGCTCTGAGGTCTTGGAGTGTGATACAGTTCCTTCGGGGTGATCTGAAGGAGTATCTCTTTTTGAGGAATCTATAACTTCTGGATGTATTTGTACCCTCTCTTCTCTCGAAGTCATACTCAAAAGTAATGAAGAAAAATAAACCAGAATGCGTGAAAACAAATTCAAGATCGAGCAAAATTTTACCTGTAGATAAAAGAGTGAAGAACTTCTTTTCTGATCTGAAGAACTGATTTTCCCAAGAAACGATCTCGTTTCCCAAATTCCACAAAGTAATTCCCTTTAAAAGCAAACTCACGAAGTTATTTTCCAAAAATACGATCTAAATTTCTTTAGAAAACTTAGAAAAATACCAAGTGATTTGTGGGAGCAAGATTTCCCTTCTTTATAAAACTTGGAAGTTACCTAGGGAAGTGGAAGAGACATCAATGGAAAGTATCGATAAATGTCGTTAATTTTAGAATATTAATTGATGAATACAAAGCAAAGTAGATATTAACGAAGAGTACATTCTTTCACTTCGCCTCAAAGTTAAAGAATGAAGGACTTGATGTTAGAATGTATGCTAGTATTGCCACTGTTGGGGATTGGATGTATCACATCATCTATAGTGCAAACTTGAGATGTTGTGCATAAGATCATTGATCTCAGAAACACCAGAAGGCATCTGACATTGAACGTACGAGGTGGATCAATGTCGTACCGCACCAGATGACCTCAGATGTACGAGGTGGATCAACGTCGTCCCGCTCCAGATGACCTTAGACTTATGAGGTGGATCAACGTCGTACCGCACTAGATGACCTCAGTCGTACGATGTGGATCAACGTTGTCCCACACCAAATGACCTCAAACTTACGAGGTGGATCAACATCGTCTCGCTCCATATCTCCAACGAATTTGACAGTCTGCACACTGAACCTTCAAGTCTGACTGACGTATCACAGAGTGTCAGAGTTTATACCTATTAAAGACAGAAAACTGTAACCTTTAAATGTCTATATATATGTAACTATTGTCTTAATAGAGGGGATTCGATTTAGATATTAAATTCCAGTGATTTTTAGTGTGAGAAAATTCTTAAAAACAATCGTCTCTTCACCACCAACTAATTAAGGTTTTATGTATTAATTAGCAGCAAGAATTGAGGAAGTATAAGAGGGGTTTAATAATAAATAGGAAGGCATATACAGATGTGCACATGTACATGTATTGATAGATAATAATAAGGTATACAAATCTCAACCAATAAATATCTCAAATCAGTAAAAAAAAATAATAAAAAAAATTGTAATGGAGGTATACAAAGAAAAGGCAAACCGTGTTTTACATTTAAGTAGAATTAATTTCAAAATATTTTAAAATTGAAAATTGTTATTGAAAATTGAAATAGTTATCAAACTAGCTTTATATATATATTTTTAATTAAATCATACTTGATGTGATTTAAACCTATGACTTTTTTATTTTATTTAAAAAAAGAGGCAATAAAGTCGGCTTACCACCTGAACCACAAGAGTTGAATTTTACCCTGAGTAATTCTAAATGTAATTGTCAATAATTATCTTCTGATACATAAATGTGAGAATGGTGTATGTTTCTAATTTAATAGAATTTTCCTTAATTAATGAAAATGACCTAATGGTTGTATTTCTCCGACTTCTATTCGTATTGTTGTTTTTCTAAATTATATATGGAAACCATTTATTGCTGACCTTTTTGAATAAAATATTATAGTTGACATACATCAGTAGGTGTTTCACTTCATTTAACTAAGTTGATATTTTTTTAGCATCTTATTTATGTAGCCCTTCAACTACTAATTTTATTAAATATAAAAAAATACAAATCAATCTTCAACAACTTACTAACTTTTATAATAAGTTGTTTCTCACTAGTTCTGATAATGTCTTATTCTACTTTGTACATTCATTTTCTAAAAATTCATCAATTTCAATTAAAGTAAATTATTAAATTTTGTTTTATAAAATAAAATGTTTCTTTATATCTACTAATTATATAAAAAGTCTTCAGATTTCTCATTTATAGTATGTAAGAATATGTTTTGCAAATTATGGACTAACAATTGGTTGGATACTTTTCTAATTAAAAGGATGACTAACTCTATAATAGATCTGTCGATTCACTAGCTAGTGGGGGATTTTCTACACAAGAATGGATGACATCTGTCACAAATATTTAAGGACTCCTATTTAGATATTGCCTCGAAGATTCAATCGACTATTGTTGGGGCAAGTACGGACACCAAAGTTTGAACATGTTCAATTAAGAGAGGAGTTGTGATCAGTGAGGAATGATTCACTACATGTGGCTGGAGAATGTAAGGGATGCAACTGAGCCATTTGGGCCCCTTTCATACTATCCTTACGATTTATTTTCTTTAGCACTCTATTAAGTATATACTTACTACAGATCGCCAATTAAAGAAGAAGGGGTAGTCCTTTCCTTTCAGATGATGCTCATTATATGGCTCAGTAGAGGAAAATATGTCGCATTCACAAGCAAATAAGGCATTCACAAGTTTGTGGCTATCTTATAAGATTTATACGACAACTATTACTAAAAATTTGAGGCGTTATTTTATAAGATGGTTACTAATTGTCTTATATGTTTTTCTTATAGAACAATTTGTAACTGTCTTATATGTGAACATATAGGACAGCTACAAGCCCCCTTATATATGGCATGTTTGGTATACCGTATTCGATGAATTAAGTATAATTATATTAGACTAAATTGTATTATAATTAGTCTATATATTATTTGGTGACAAGTTGTATAATACAATCGAATTAAATTGATTATATATATTTAATAAAATAATTTATATTATAAAATTTATTTAAATCAATATTAATTCATTTATTACATTTGTAAAAATAAAAAAATATATTATTGTTAAGTTAAAATTAAAAAATTAATACACGTAATTTTATAATTAAAAATTATTCAATATATTTTAAACCCAAACTTCTTAATTATACAATATTTTTATAGTATGTAATACTATAAAATTTTATAATCATTTTTATAATTATTATATAATTTTATTAATTTTATACTATATGATTTTACAATCAAGCTAATCGCCCAACTGCATAAAAGTTGTACAATCACGACATTAGTACTACTTAATAAACTTACTGTGGCCCATAGTTAGGATTTACCAGTACACTTCGCTATTTCTCTTTCAGCCCTCAGTTCATTTATGTCTCCCAAATCCACCAGCACTCATCGAGTCCGTCCTCAACCCTCATCCATCTCCTTTACTAGTTACCGTGAGATAGAGTTATGTACGCCACTGATGTGTTAAAATGTGTACTCGCAAGTGTACGAATCACTCGTAGTAAAGTGACAAGCAAACTTCCAAGGTCGGTCTCTCAAGGAATTGCAGTGGTTTTAAATAACTAACTTTTAATTAAAATAGAGTTCTAATGAAAATAAAACGCTAATTAAATAGAGTTCTAGTGAAACTAAAACTCTAAGTAACTAGAATCCTAATGCTAATAAAACTGTAAAAAGAGTTTGTTTGGTTTTGGTAACGGGAACAATCATACGAGAATCACACGAAATCAAGATGGCAATCAGACAATCGATTCAATCAAATAAAATATCAAAAGAGAATGTATGGACGTTTAGCTTGGTTAACCATGTTTGTATCGAAAAGGTATGGTGATATGCATGAACGTCCTATATGAATTAAACTACCGGCTTTCCTTTTAATTACGAAACTCCTTTTGGTCCGGGTAGGTTTCTTTGTTGATAAACTAATTAACCGCCTCTGGTCAGGGTAAATTAACTAGCTATCAAATTATGCGCAAGGAAAATATGCCAATCAAATTAATGCTATGACTAAGTCACTAACTTGAAGCTTTGATTAAGTGTTTCGGAAAAGAGTTAAGGTGACGTTCCTCTAACTAAATTCTTAGATTTTTCAGTCTAACTACGAATATCAAATTGGTCCATGATTATTCATAATAAAACATCTAAACATGCTCTTAATCAAAAAGTAATTCATTCATAAATCAATTAAATACACCATACACAATCCTAGCAAACATGGCAACACAAACTAAACATCCATAATAAAACTAGCCTCTCATGTTCATATTGTTATTCATAGACAAATAAAATATGATCATACACTTTAACAAACAGAGAAGATAAATTAATTCTATAACAACAAGGAAAACCTAAATCTAAATACCGCTTATGGATCGGTTGATCTACTCCTCCGTAAGCTTTATCTTCGATCGTCGTTGGCTTCCTTGAATCCTTAGAATGGTATCTCTCGCTTCGTTATAGTGTGGCAACGCTCTCAAAGCTGATTGAATGTCGTGTTTGGGTCGCAAAATTGGGAAGAGGAAGAGTTGTGTATGATTTGGAGTTCTTAATTCGAGTTCTGCTTGTAAAGGGGGTCTAAGGGGGGTTTTTATAGATGTAAGGGTTTACACGAATCCTATGTGCCATAGGAATAGGCGCGCCGCGGCATACATTTTCCCCGCCGCGGCGCAACACAAATTCTGGAAATTATGTACAAACCCGAGAGCTCCCCGCCGCGGCATAACTTTTCCTCGCCGCGGCGCGCAATGTTTTTTTGTATTTTCAGAATCAAACCCGAGAGCCTCACGCCGCGGCATGCAATTCTCTCGCCGCGGCGCGCATTGGTTTCCTTCTTTTCACGTCCCCCCTTACATATGTGATGGCACATTATGTAAGGCTTACATATTTGTCTAGTTTAGCCCGTAACTCGTGATCCGAGCGCCGTAAGTGTTCCGTCTTCGCGTGTTTTCATCATTTGACTCATTTTGACGCTAAAAACACCTGAAATGCACTAAAATATACCCGTGACTCCGAATGGATAGATTTATGAAAATAATCGAAATAATAGTCATAATAAATCTATATATCAATCAATCAAGCACAATTAATCACGAAATATTAGTGCTTTTCGAGCACTCATCACAACCCCCAACCAGCTTCTTGCTAGTCTCTAGCAAGTGAAGCGACCTAAAATAAAATTAAAAACAAATGAAATAAACTAACCTAACCTAAATCACTTCCGTAGATTGTCACGGTTGCATTTAGCGTATGCAACAAGCCTTTAAACCCCTAGGTGGCCCTAGTGGACGAGTTATAGTCTCGTGAGGGTTTCCAGTGATGATACCCACAAACATCGTAACTGACACAAATAAAGACTCAAAACTAATAAAGACTCTAACAATACTTGAATCAATCCATGCATACGTCTCAAAAATTGTTAACAACGAGTGGCACACGAAATAGTCAAATATCACCTAAGCTCAAAAACAGTCCAAACATTAAACTCATCATGGTAATCGAATTTTGAACAACCAATCAAACCACAAACCCGTTAGTCATACTATCTGATCGTGTCATGCATGCTATTCATAGATTACATTTTAATATCTCATAAATGTGCAAGTAAAATATGAATGTGAATTTTTGCACTTACAAACTCCATATGCTCATTTTTCAAACTCATCTCCACTAATATAGAAACTAAACAACCTAGAATCAATAGGACTTCATTAAGCTTGTAAAGTTGTGGCTAGGTGTGTGATCATGAAAGTACAAAAATGATGTTTTCATATGATAAGAGTACTTTTTATTTCACAAACATATTTTCAACTTCTTCTACCAAGTGTTCTTTTCTATCCTCCCTTCAATTCAAATGTCCTTTGGATCTTTTGCTTGATTTTCTTCTCTTTTTTTTATATTCTTGCTTACTATTTCAATCATCATCATTTTTTTTTTTTTTTTTTTTTATTTTTTTTTTTTTTTATGATGAAGCAAGATAAACACAACATAATTGCTCATGAAAATCAAATATTACATTAAGTACTCTTATCACTAAGGGTAGTTCAATGTATGTCAATGTTGAGTTCAAGGGTGTGCTATTGATAAAATATTGCGGGGAAGCATGGAAAGTTCAAACGGTCCAAAGATGGCCTAAATCATTTTCTAAGTGGTGTTTGTTTCTATTATTTCGCTTCAACGTGTTTTCAAATGAGTTCTAGAGATTGTTGAGACTTAAAACATATCATGAACATGCATACATTCCACAAATCAGAATAGTTAAACTAACCATGCAAACTACCACAAGTACCACAAAATTCTCAAATTAGATGAATCCAACATTTATGTGCTTCGTTGCTTAGGTAAAAATCTAACATCTCTCATATGTCATCGTCATTACAATCATGTTAATATCATAGATTTCCGGATTGAATCAAGTAGACACGACACTAACTAAAAACAATTCAAGTGACAAAATTAAAAATTAAAAATTGGTCATATTTCATGCTCATGGAATATCCTTCCCACCCCCAACCTAATTTCTGCATTGTCCTCAATGTTAAAAAAGAAGAACAAAAGAAATAAGAAAAAAAGTGTAAGAAGTTACCCCCCTTTCGTATGAGATTGTGGCATTACTCGTTATGCTCCGGTTCACTGTTCCTCGCTTCTCTCATGAAGAATGTATGTATATGAACATATATTGAACCTCAAAGTGTATGCACACAATTCACATCTCAAACCCAATTTTTAATTATAACTAAGTCAAATGAAAACACAAAAATATCAAACAAAGTTAAACAATCCAAAATAAAATAAAATAAAAATACGATAAAAGAAATAAAAGAAATAAAAGAAATTAAAACAATGAAAGAGATACGATACCGAATGGGTGCCTCCCATTAAGGGCTTAGTTTAACGTCTTAGCAAGACGTGGTTGCCTTCGTGTCTATTCGTCAAGGAGATTTATTAAATCGATGTTGTTTAAAGTGTTATCTCCTTCCAAGTATGGCTTCACACGATGCCCGTTTACCTTAAATGGTTCTTGTGTTTTGCGATCGAGCAACTCGATTACTCCATGTGGAAGTACGTTCGCAATTGTGTATGGTCCGCTCCACTTAGAATGTAGTTTCCTAAGGAGCCCTTTGTCGTGATAGCGCTTAGTACGCTCTTTGTAGATTTTGGCATTTTCGTAAGCTTCGTCTCGAATTTCCTCAAGTTCACTTAGTTGAAGTAATCGTTTTTCTCCAGCTTGTTCCATGTCCATGTTGAGCTTCTTAATTGCCCAATAAGCTCTATGTTCTAGCTCAACTGGTAAGTGACATGCTTTACCAAAAATCAACCTGTAGGGACTCATACCAATTGGAGTTTTGTACGCTGTACGATATGCCCACAAGGCATCATTGAGTTTAATTGACCAATCTCTTCTTGAGGGGCGCACTGTGCGTTCCAATATTCCCTTGATTTGTCGGTTGCTCACTTCCACTTGCCCCGAAGTTTGGGGATGGTATGGGGTAGCCACTCTATGAGAAATGTTGTACTTCTTTAAAAGTCCATCGAAGTGTCTATTGCAAAAGTGGCTGCCTCCATCGCTAATGATCGCTCTCGGTGTACCAAATCTGCTAAAAATATTATCCTTCAAAAATTTAACAACCACATTAGCGTCATTAGTTCTAGTGGGTATCGCTTCTACCCACTTTGAAACATAGTCAACAGCGACTAGTATGTAAATGTAGCCAAAAGATGGGGGGAAAGGACCCATGAAGTCAATCCCCCACACGTCAAATAATTCCACTACAAGGTTAGACGTCAAAGGCATTTCGTTACGCTTACCAATGTTACCGGTCCTTTGACATCTATCACATCTCAAACAAAACATGTTAGCATCCTTAAATAATGTAGGCCAATAAAAACCAGATTGTAATACCTTGAAGGCCGTTTTCTTACCACCAAAATGGCCTCCGCAATGTAGCTCATGGCAAAATGTTAAGATGCTTTCATGTTCTTCTTCGGGCACACACCTCCGGATAACTTGATCTTGACATAACTTGAACAAATACGGGTCATCCCAGAAGTATTGCCTGCAAACACTGAAAAACCTTTTCTTTTCCTGAAAAGTAATGTTAGGTCTCAAAATACCACTTGCTAAATAATTAACGATGTCAGCATACCATGGATTCGGACCTATTGTAAACAATTGTTCATCAGGGAAGGTTTCAATGATTGTATCCTTACTTTCACCTTCAACATGTTCATATTCAGTAATCAACCTAGACAGATGATCAGCTACTACATTTTCAGTTCCTTTTTTGTCTTTGATCTCTAGGTCAAATTCTTGTAAAAGCAGGATCCACCTAATGAGTCTAGGCTTAGCATTCGGTTTAGTCAACAAATATCTCAAAGCAGCATGATCCGAATGTACAATAACTTTAGTTCCTACCAAGTAAGACCTAAATTTATCAAGTGAAAATACCACAGCCAATAACTCCTTTTCAGTGGTGGTGTAATTAATTTGGGCGTCATTGAGTGTCTTACTTGCATAGTATATAACATGTAATCTCTTATCCACTCTTTGCCCCAAAACAGCTCCTATAGCATAATCAGACGCATCACACATGATTTCAAACGGTAAAGACCAATTAGGAGCAACAATTATAGGTGCAGAAGTAAGCTTATCCTTTAGAGCATTAAAAGCAACAAGGCATGCATCATCAAAATCAAACAAAGTATCTTTGGACAACAGATTACATAATGGACGACTAATCTTGGAAAAATCCTTAATAAACCGTCTATAGAAGCCCGCATGTCCTAGGAAACTTCGTATACCCTTAACAGATGTAGGTGGAGGCAATTTTGCAATTAAATCTACCTTAGCCTTGTCAACTTCAATTCCTTTGCTAGATATTACATGTCCTAGCACTATCCCTTGTTGGACCATAAAATGACTTTTCTCCCAACTTAGTGTCAAATTGCATTCAATGCATCGTTCTAATACTAAAGTCAATTTATGCAAGCAATCATCAAAGGAATTACCGAAAACTGAAAAGTCATCCATAAATACCTCAATGAATTTTTCCACCATGTCCGAAAAAATTGACATCATACATCTTTGAAAAGTGGCAGGTGCATTGCATAGTCCAAATGGCATTCTCCTAAAAGCGAAAGTTCCGAATGGGCATGTGAATGTAGTCTTCTCTTGATCCTCCGGAGCGATGGGTACCTGATAATAACCTGAAAGGCCATCCAAAAAGCAATAGAATTCGTGCCCAGCTAGTCTTTCTAACATTTGATCAATGAAGGGGAGGGGGAAGTGATCCTTTTTCGTGTACAAATTCAGTTTTCTAAAATCGATACACATCCTCCAACCCGTAATTATCCTAGTGGGCACTAATTCATCTTTCTCATTCTTAACCACGGTTATTCCAGATTTCTTAGGTACCACATGAACAGGACTAACCCACTTACTATCAGCAATTGGATAAATTACCCCTACTGCTAGGAGTTTCAGAACCTCTTTCTTAACTACCTCTTGCATGATCGGGTTAAGTCTCCTTTGTGCGTCCTTAACAGGTTTGACATTGTCCTCCAAATTTATCTTATGCATGCACATTGCCGGACTAATGCCTCTAATGTCCCCTATACTCCACCCTATAGCCTTTTTATACTTCCTAAGCTCTCCAATCAATTTATCCTCTTGGTTTTGGGTGAGTGTAGATGATATAATAACAGGGTATGTTTCATTCTCTCCCAAAAACACATATTTTAGATGCTTAGGTAGTTCCTTAAGTTCCAATTCAGGTGGAGCAATCTCATCATTGTGTGGGACATCCAATAAATCTAGGGGTGTATTAGTGTCATCTAGTGATATGGCATTGTCTAACAATTCACTGTACTCCCTAGTCTCATAGTCTAAGATATCATCAACCTCTCCAATCGTAAGTGCTACTTCCAATTTATCATCTAATCTAGCATGCTCAAAAGTATCATGAATTATTGGATCTAAACATTCCACAAAAGAACATTCATCAATAGCAGAAATGGAAGGATAAGGAGATGAATCAAAAACCTTAAAATGAACAGTCTCTCCCAAGACTGTCATTGTCAACTTTCCACTTTGGACGTCAATAATGGTTTGGGTAGTTGCCATAAATGGTCTACCCAAAAGAATGGTGTGCTCCTTGTCCAAAGATGGATTATCCTGCATGTCTAAAACCACAAAGTCAACAGGTATGATTAGCTTATCTACCTGTACAAGTAAGTCCTCAACCATTCCCTTCGGATATTTAACAGATCTGTCCGCAAGTTGAAGGGACATGGTTGTTGGTTTTAGCTCTCCCAAACCTAGCTGCAAGAAGATAGAGTAAGGCATCAAATTGATACTAGCGCCTAAATCTAGCATAGCCTTAGCTACTTTCCTATCCCCCATAGTAATATCAATTATGAAACTACCTGGATCTTTTAACTTAGGGGGTAAGTTGCGTTGAAGCACCGCACTAGCAATTTCAGATACAATCACTCTCTCATTAAGCTCATACTTTCGTTTCTTAGTGTTTAGTTCCTTGAAAAATTTAGCATACGAAGGTACGTTCCTAATTACGTCTAACAATGGCAAATTGATATTGACTTTAGATAACATGTTAAACAAATCAGAAAACTGCTTATCTTGCTTACTGTCCTTTAAACGGTGTGGGAATGGTATCGGTGGTCGGTATGGCTCCGATGACTTATGTAGTGTAGGTGGATTAGATGACTGTTCACTTGTTGCCTTTGAAGGCTCTTCATGCTTGTCACCTCTTTCCTCCAATTCCTTAGAAGCATCGTTGTCATCTTCCATGTTACCTGCACTATAAGGTAAATCATTAGAAAGTTCAGGTAAAATTTTATTAACGACCTTACCACTCCGAAGAATTGTGACAGCTTTGGCTTGTTCGGGTTGACTGGGCAGCTTTCCCGTCTCTTGTTTATGCATTTGTTCCGCTAACTGCCCCACTTGCATTTCCACTCTCTTCATTGAAGCTTCCATAGAGTCCATCCTCCCATTACAAGATTGTATGAAATTGTTTAGGGTGTCCTCTACGGTTGGTTTATTTTGTGGAAATGATCGGTTTACATTTTGGCCCTGTGTTTGGTTTTGGACAAATGGTTGGCCACTGTTTTGTTTCCATCCAAAATTAGGGTGATTCCTCCATCCAGGGTTGTAGGTATTTGAATAAGGGTCGTTCCTAGGTCTAGGTTGGTACCCTTGCATTAAATTCGCCTCTTCAGTAGTACCTGTGTAAGGATCACCTGCAAAAGAACAAACATTAGCACCATGTCCATATGAACCACAAACTCCACATACCTCGTGTTTTGGCATTTGATTAATATTGGAGGTTGTGAGAAGTTGCACTTGTTTCGTCAATTCAGCAAGTTGCATGGCCATTTCATTGTTGGAGCCTAATTCGTGGACTCCAGCTCGTCTTCCTCTAGCGCTCTTTTGTTGGGAGTTGGCTCCCAACATCTCGAATAACTCATAAGTTTCATCCGCTGTTTTCTCACCCATAGCTCCTCCTGCAGCGTTGTCAACTGTGAATTGACATTGTAGCGTCAATCCGTCGTAGAAAAACTGATTCTGTAACTGCAACGGGAAGTGGTGATGTGGACATTGTATCAACAGCAATTTGAATCTGTCCCAAGCCTCGTGGAAGGGTTCTCCGTCCATCTGCGAAAAAGTAGCAATTTTTGTTCTTAGATCAGATGTCTTTTGATGGGAATAGAACTTACCCATGAATTTATTGTAAACATCGTCCCATGTGACCAAAGAACCGGGTGCTAACGTCATTAGCCAAGACTTAGCTCTATCCTTGAGAGTGTATGGAAAACACCTCATGCGTAGTTGATCTTCACTAAGTCCCTGCAATGGAAAAGTTTGCACAGTAGCATATAACTCACGCATAAAATTTAAAGGATCTTCATTAGGGATACCGTAAAAGGAGGGAAGCATGGAATAATGAATATTTTTCAATTCATAATTCCTAGCCGCCTCTGTAAGTCGAATGCACGATGTGGCGGTCCCAATGATAGGTCTTGCAAATTCTTTGTTCATCATTTGCCTAGCTACGTTGTCACCCATTGTTGCTTGCAATTGTTGTTGGACTTCTTCCTCTTGATATTGATTATCCAGGTTCCTTGATCGGTGTTTGACTTTATGAATGTTGTCAATGAAAGGAGAGAGTTCCTTGTTAAGTGATCTCCTACCCTGCATGCACAAATAAAAAGCAAACAAAGATCAAGGTAGCAGTGAAATTTGAAATTAAGCACTATTTTTTGATTTTTTGATTTTCTGATTTTTTTGAATTTTTTTTTTTTTTTTTTTTTTTGAATAAAATAAAAATAAATAAAAATAAATAAATAAATAAAATAAAGAAATAAATAAAATAAAATAAAATAAAATAAAAAATAAATAAATAATAAAAAAAAATAAATCAGAAACTCTAAAAAGTTAAAAAGAAAATTATTTAAAACGCCAATTCCCCGGCAACGGCGCCAAAAACTTGATGTGTTAAAATGTGTACTCGCAAGTGTACGAATCACTCGTAGTAAAGTGACAAGCAAACTTCCAAGGTCGGTCTCTCAAGGAATTGCAGTGGTTTTAAATAACTAACTTTTAATTAAAATAGAGTTCTAATGAAAATAAAACGCTAATTAAATAGAGTTCTAGTGAAACTAAAACTCTAAGTAACTAGAATCCTAATGCTAATAAAACTGTAAAAAGAGTTTGTTTGGTTTTGGTAACGGGAACAATCATACGAGAATCACACGAAATCAAGATGGCAATCAGACAATCGATTCAATCAAATAAAATATCAAAAGAGAATGTATGGACGTTTAGCTTGGTTAACCATGTTTGTATCGAAAAGGTATGGTGATATGCATGAACGTCCTATATGAATTAAACTACCGGCTTTCCTTTTAATTACGAAACTCCTTTTGGTCCGGGTAGGTTTCTTTGTTGATAAACTAATTAACCGCCTCTGGTCAGGGTAAATTAACTAGCTATCAAATTATGCGCAAGGAAAATATGCCAATCAAATTAATGCTATGACTAAGTCACTAACTTGAAGCTTTGATTAAGTGTTTCGGAAAAGAGTTAAGGTGACGTTCCTCTAACTAAATTCTTAGATTTTTCAGTCTAACTACGAATATCAAATTGGTCCATGATTATTCATAATAAAACATCTAAACATGCTCTTAATCAAAAAGTAATTCATTCATAAATCAATTAAATACACCATACACAATCCTAGCAAACATGGCAACACAAACTAAACATCCATAATAAAACTAGCCTCTCATGTTCATATTGTTATTCATAGACAAATAAAATATGATCATACACTTTAACAAACAGAGAAGATAAATTAATTCTATAACAACAAGGAAAACCTAAATCTAAATACCGCTTATGGATCGGTTGATCTACTCCTCCGTAAGCTTTATCTTCGATCGTCGTTGGCTTCCTTGAATCCTTAGAATGGTATCTCTCGCTTCGTTATAGTGTGGCAACGCTCTCAAAGCTGATTGAATGTCGTGTTTGGGTCGCAAAATTGGGAAGAGGAAGAGTTGTGTATGATTTGGAGTTCTTAATTCGAGTTCTGCTTGTAAAGGGGGTCTAAGGGGGGTTTTTATAGATGTAAGGGTTTACACGAATCCTATGTGCCATAGGAATAGGCGCGCCGCGGCATACATTTTCCCCGCCGCGGCGCAACACAAATTCTGGAAATTATGTACAAACCCGAGAGCTCCCCGCCGCGGCATAACTTTTCCTCGCCGCGGCGCGCAATGTTTTTTGTATTTTCAGAATCAAACCCGAGAGCCTCACGCCGCGGCATGCAATTCTCTCGCCGCGGCGCGCATTGGTTTCCTTCTTTTCACGTCCCCCCTTACATATGTGATGGCACATTATGTAAGGCTTACATATTTGTCTAGTTTAGCCCGTAACTCGTGATCCGAGCGCCGTAAGTGTTCCGTCTTCGCGTGTTTTCATCATTTGACTCATTTTGATGCTAAAAACACCTGAAATGCACTAAAATATACCCGTGACTCCGAATGGATAGATTTATGAAAATAATCGAAATAATAGTCATAATAAATCTATATATCAATCAATCAAGCACAATTAATCACGAAATATTAGTGCTTTTCGAGCACTCATCAGCCACCAACTCCAGTGATTCTACGCCAAAGCTTTCCAGGGTTGTTCTCCTATTTTGCATCATTCTCCTCTTCGCTAGTGTAGTCCTCTGCCTCCATCTGCTCCAATTATGTTTGTTCTTCGGTTATTGATCTGTGCCAACTGATTAAAAATTAGGGCATATACACAACATTTATCGTTGTTGTTTCTTCACCCAGCTCACACAAACTCTGTTGCATGAAACTCACACAAAACCATCACCAGTTGCCGTGACCGTCACCAAATTTGTCACCCTCAGTTACGACGATATAACTTGCACAACTATTTGTGGAAAGTGAAGATCTGCTCTTCTTTTTTAATATTAGAATATGCGCTAATTATGACATTATATGGGGTCAGATAGATAAATAGTATGAAGTACGACCATAAGGGTGAGTTAGTAAATAAGACTAAGGGGTGAGATCGTAAGTGTTAAGATCATCCCAGATCACATCGAATGTACGACATGGATCAAGAGAAGATCATCCCAATTCACATCGGATGTATGATGTGGATCTAGAGAAGATTGTCCTAGATCACATCGGATGTACAATGTGAATTTAAAGAAGATCATCCCATCTCACATCGGATGTACGATGTGGATTTAGAGAAGATTGTCCCATCTCACCTCGGATGAATGACATGGAGAAGAGTACGAATGATGAACCCTAGGAAGAAATCTGACAGCTCATTATTGATTTCATTGTACTATGCTGAACATTCAGGTCTGACACTAACATAGTGTCAGAGTTGTTCATGCCTGTCAAATGGTGACATTTGTAACCTTTTAATGTCTATATATATGCAACTATTATTCCTATTGAGGGGATTCGATTTTCATGTATAATTTTTAGTGATTTCTAGTGTGAGAAAATTCTAAAAAATAGTTGACGCCCACCGTGGGCGTTTGAGACTTAAATTTAATTCCTAATTAAGAGAATTAGATCATACTTCAAGAAATTCAGTTCATCAATTGTTATTCATCATGATAGGACACCTTCCTAACACATTGTAATTCAAAGGCCAAATGCCCACCAAACATATTCCAGTTTTAACTCAAGCTAACGAAACTCTAGAGCGTGCAATTGGATCTTTTCCAATTGATAACCAAACGACTAATCCATTACCTGATGAACAGGCTAGTTCCTCACAAACGTTAGGTCGTCCTGCCCTAGAGGATAATGCTATGATGGGCCTGTTGCAACAACAATTGGCTAATTTACAATGAGCTTTTTTACAAATTCAAGAAGATAATCGAGATCTACGAAGTCATATGTCAAATGTTTATAATCCTAGATTAAACTTAGAAGGTCAACAACAAGAACTACTTCATGATGCTGAGAGTTCCCACAAAACACGCAACTCCCCACCTCATCAAGCATCAGTTCCCACACCAGAACATGTTTCATCCCTAATTCCTTGAGTTCCCAATCAAAAATCACAAACATATAAAGAATGGGATGAAAGGATGAAGTAAATGGAAAAGCGGATTAAACAATAAGGAACAGGAATAACTCAATATGATATTGAAAGAGTTTGCGATCAAATAAATGTGTCACCTTTTTCTGATAGTATTGAACACACCGTACCTCCTCAGAAATTCTTTACTCTTCGATGTCCAGCCTATAGAGGAACTAAAGATCCAATTTCTCACGTCATGCAATTTAAAACCATTATGGCACCGATTTTGTCTAACTATTGAAAAAAAAGATGCAATGATGTGCAAGACCTTTGCGTCAACCTTGCAAGATTCAGTTCAGAAGTGGTTTAGTGGTTTGACTCCCGGGAGCATTACAAATTTTGGGGAATTCATGAAAGTTTTCATCACCAATTATGCAAGTAATAAACCTATAAGGAAAGAAGCTCATCATCTCTTTGCAATCGTAAAAGAATCTCAAGAAACTATTGAAGCTTATCTCAAAAGCTTTACGATGGAAAAACTTGAAATCATTGATTGTCCAAAATCTCTGGAAATTAAAGCTTTCTAAATGGGAGTTAAATGGAGTTCTACTTTATTCATTAAATTAACAAAAATCACTCTGAAATCATTGGAAGCAGTGTATGATGAGGCTCACAAGTTTGTGAATGTGGAAAGACAAATGCCCTTCGAAAAGTTGTCTACCTCAAGAACTAGTGATGACATAAGAAAATTGCCACAATGATAAAAAATTCAATGGATGAAGATCATATCAAGGAATAAAACCTTATTCATCAAGGTTTCGACCTAACAACACTTTACCACATCAAGCAGGAACTTGGGGAAGATATCTGTTTCCTTTCAGAGGGCCTCCTCTTCGCGTCTCAATAGCAAAAGCAATTCATCATATGGAAAAGACTCAACAAGTTCATTGGCCTACTCAGATGAAAGCCGCCCAGCGTAACCTTAACAAGTATTGTGCTTTTCATAAAGACACGAGACATTGGACACAGGACTGTCGACACCTCAAATGGGAGATTGAGTAGCTCTTATCTAAAGGATTGTTACGAGAATTAGTGGATGATGGCGTGGTCAAATCAAATAGAGAACGAAGGAATTCTTCCACGAATTTTGCAAAAAACCTTCCTCCTAGAGTTGAGCAGCCTAAATATGAACAATCAGCTCAGGTGATAATTATTCATACAATCCATGGAGGTCCAACCATGTCCTGGTTCTCACAAAATTCAAGAAAAAGATATGCAAGAGAGGCTTATGAGATGAATAAACTGGCTTATTTTGTGAGAGAATCGGATGCCATACATCCAATATGTTTTGAGGAAAGAGAAGCACCATCCCCTCATGACAATCCATTAGTAATAACAGTACAAATTGCTCATTGTGAAGTCAGGACAGTATTAATAGACAATGGTAGCTTGTCGGATTTGTTATACCTCACAATATTATTAGACCTGGGAATTGACCCAAAAGAAGTTATTCTAAAAGAAATGCCGTTAGTGGGATTCAATGGCAGCACCACTATGTCAATAGGAACTATAGGATTGCTTGTCTCAGTCACAGGAGCCATCATTTTCACAAATTTTGTAGTACTTAATACTCCAACTTCATATAATGTTATACTAGGACGAAGTTGGTTACATAAGATGAGAGTAGTTTCCTCAACTTATCATCAATTATTGAAATATCCCACACAAGAAGGAATCAAAGAAATAGGGGGAATAAGAAAGGGCACGAAGTTGTTATCATTCCACCATGAAAAATGCTGAATCACAATAGCAATCAAAGTGTGAACCATTTGGTCGAAAGACTAAACCAAATGGTTCAATTATTTCTAAAAGAGTTTTGACAATCTCGCCAAATGATTATGAACTCATACCTATAGGTGACAAAGAAGAGGCCAAATTCTTAAGAGTCAATGCAACACTCCCTAGTCATGTGCAGAATTCCATAGTTCTCTTTCTCAAGGAAAATTTGGATGTGTTCACATGGAAGCCGGAGGATATGCCAGGAATAAACCCCAAGGTAATTTAGCATAGACTAAATATTGATCATACCAAGAAGCCAGTACAGTAAAGAAAAAGGAAGTTTGTGCGAGAAAAGAATGCAATTATAAAAAACTAGGTAAACTCTCTCATAAAAGTCCATTGGGTTCAAGAAGTGAGTTATCCCACATGGTTATCAAACGTGGTGTTAGCTAAGAAGGTGGGGGGAAAACATCGCATGTACGTGGATCTTACAAACGTCAACGCAGTAACTTATAAAGACTATTTCCCTCTCCCAAATATAGATCAATTAGTGGATGTGACAGCTGGATATGAAATCATGAGTTTCATGGATGCATATTCAAGTTATCATCAGATTCAAAATCATACCAAGAAGCCAATACAACAAAGAAAAAGGAAGTTTGCATGAGAAAAGAATGCAATTATATAAAACCAGGTGAACTCTCTCAAAAAAGATCATTGGGTTCGAGAAGTGAGTCATCCTACATGGTTGTCAAACGTGGTGTTAGCCAAGAAGGCAGGGGGAGAACATCGCATGTGCATGGATTTCACAAACATCGACACAGCAACTCCTAAAGACTGTTTCCCTCTCCCAAGTACAGATCAATTAGTGGGTACGACAGTTGGTTATGAAATCATGAGTTTGATGGATGCATATTCAGGTTATCATCAGATTCAAATGGCTCCCCAAGATGAAGAAAAAACAGCCTTCATCACTAAAGAAGGAACTTTCTGTTATACTTGCATGCCATTTAATATAAAAAATGCAGGTGCAACATATCAAAGAATGGTTAATAAAATGTTTGAACAAAAAATTTGCAAGAGTGTGGAGGTTTATGTTGACAATATGGTGGTCAAGACAAAGAACCTAGAAGATCACATCACAAATCTTCAAGAAACCTTTTCTATCATTTGCCATTACAATATGAAGTTAAACCCTAAGAAATGTGTTTTTGGTGTCGTATTGCAGCTCTCAATCGATTCATATCTAAGAGCACGGAGAAATGTCTTCCATTTTTTCAACTATTGAAGAAGAATACAGATTACAATTGGAACAAAGACTGTGAGAACGCTTTTCAAGCTATCAAACAATACTTGGGAAAACCTCCCATATTGGCCAGTCCTTTTGATAAAAAAACCTTGTATTTGTATATGGCAGTCACTATGACCGCGATAAGTGTCGTTTTGATGGTTGATCGAGGTCAAAAACAACAACCTATTTATTATGTCAGTCAAGCACTAACGGGAGCTCAACAACGTAACCCAACTCTGGACAAAGTTGCTTTCACTATGAGAATGGCAGCTAAAAAATTGCAACACTACTTTAGTGGACATGTTATCATAGTCATCATTCATACCCTTTGAAACATGTATTGGGTAAAATCGAAGCGTCAGGAAGGTTAACACAAATTGCCTTTGAATTAAGCGAGTTTGAGATCCAGTACCAATCTCCCACAGCAATAAAAGGATAGGCAATAGCAGACTTTGTAGCTGAGTGGATGGAGCACCACAATAGGTGAAAGTTGTAACAATAATTGGTAAAACTAATCCTCCAGTATGGAAGGTCCATGTCGATGGAGCTTGTAATTCTAAAGGTGCGAGTGTCAGGATTATCATTTTCACACCAAATAGGGGAATGATTGAACAATGTATTCAAAAGAATTTTCAAGTGACCAACAATGTCGTCGAATATGAAGTAGTACTTTTGGCCTTACGACAATTAAACGTATTGGGGGCCAAGAAAGTGATCATGTACAGTGATTCTCGATTAATTGTCAATCAAGTCAAGGGATTCTTTAATGCCAAGGAGGAACAAATGATACAATATTTGGAGCTGATCCGGGTAGAAATATCTAAACTGGAACACTTTGTTTTGGTCCAGATACCGTCAAGCAGTAACAGCCATGCAGATTCCTTAGCAAGTTTAGCTTCAACTATCGTAACTAACCTGAAGAGAACATTCCTGATGTGTTAAAATGTGTACTCGCAAGTGTACGAATCACTCGTAGTAAAGTGACAAGCAACTTCCAAGGTCGGTCTCTCAAGGAATTGCAGTGGTTTTAAATAACTAACTTTTAACTTAAACAGAGTTCTAATGAAAACAAAACACTAATTAAATAGAGTTCTAGTGAAACTAAAACTCTAAGTAACTAGAATCCTAACGCTAATAAAACTGTAAAAAGGTTGTTTGTTTTTGGTAACGAGAACAATCATACGACACTCAAACGAAAACAAAATCGCAATCAAACAATCAATTCAATTAAATCAAATATCAATAGAGGATGTATGGACGTTTAGCTTGGTTGACCATGCTTGCATCGAAAAGGTATGGTGAGATAACATGAACGTCCTATATAAACAAAACTACCGGCTTTCCTTTTAATTACGAAACTCCTTTTGGCGGGGGTAGGTCTCTTTGTTGATTAACTAATTAACTGCCTTTGGCGGGGGTAAATTAAATAGCAATCAAATTATGCGCAAGGAAAACATGCCAATCAAATTAATGCTATGACTAAGTCACTAACTTGAAGCTTTGATTAAGTGTTTCGGAATAAAGTTAAGGTGACGTTCCTATAACTAAATTCTCAGATTTTTCAACCTAACTACGAACATCAAATGGGCCCATGATTATTCATAATCAAATATCTAAACATGCTCTTAATCAAAAAGTAATTTATTCATAAATCAATAAAATACACCATACACAATTCTAGCAAACATGGCAACACAAACTAAACATCCATAATTAGACTAGCCGCTCATGTTCATATTATTATTCATAGACAAATAAAATATGATCATACACTTTAACAAATAGAGAAGAGGAATTAATTCTATAACAACAAGAAACTCCTAGATCTAAATACCGCTTATGGATTGGATGACGTTCTTCTCCGTAAGCTTTATCTTCGATCGTCGTTGGCTTCCTTGAATCCTTAGAATATTGTCTCTCGCTTCGTTAGAGTGTGGCAACGCTCTCAAAACTGATTGAATGTAGTGTTTGGGTCGCAAAATTGAGAAGAATGAGAATTGTGTACGAATTGGTCGAGTTCTGTTGTAAAGGGGGTCTAAGGGGGTATTTATAGATGTAAGGGATTCCTGATTGCATTAGGAATAGGCGCGCCGCGGCATGCATTTTCCCCGCCGCGGCGCAACACAAATATTGGAAATAATGCTCAAACCCGAGAGCTCCCCGCCGCGGCATGCAATTCCCTCGCCGCGGCACGTGTTGCTTTGCTTTCCTTCACGTTTACCCCCTTACATATGTGATGGCACATTATGTAAGGCTTACATATTTGTCTCGTTTAGCCCGTAACTCGTGATCCGAGCGCCGTAGGTGTCCCGTCTTTGCGTGTTTTCATCATTTGACTCATTTGACGCTAAAAACACCTAAAATGCACTAAAATATACCCGTGACTCCGAATGGATAGATTTATGAAAATAATCAAAATAATAATCATAATAAATCTATATATAAATCAATTAAGCACAATTAATCACGAAATATTAGTGCTTTTCGAGCACTCATCACAACCCCCAACCAGCTTCTTGCTAGTCTCTAGCAAGTGAAGCGACCTAAAAAAAATATAAATAAATAAAAACAAACAAATAAACTAACCTAACCTAAATCACTTCCGTAGATTGTCACGGTTGCATTTAGCATATGCAACAAGCCTTTAAACCCCTAGGTGGCCTTAGTGGACGAGTTATAGTCTCGTGAGGGTTTCCAGTGATGATACCCACAAACATCGTAACTGACACAAATAAAGACTCAAAACATACTTGAATCAATCCATACATAGTCTCAAAAATTGTTAATAATGGATGGCACATGAAATAGTTAAACATCCCCTAAGCTCAAAAACAGTCCAAACATCAAACTCATCATGGTAATCGGATTTTGAACAACCAATCAAACCACAAACCCGTTAGTTATACTATCTGATCGTGTCATGCATGATATTCATAGATTACATTTCAATGTCTCATAAATGTGCAAGTAAAATATGAATGTGAATCTTTGCACTTATAAACTCCATATGCTCATTTTTCAAACTCATCTCCACTAATATAGAAACTAAACTACCTAGAATCAATAGGACTTCATTAAGCTTGTAAAGTTGTGGCTAGGTGTGTGATTATGAAAGTACGAAAATGATGTTTTCATATGATAATAGTACTTTTTATTTCACAAACATATTTTCAACTTTTTCCACTAATTGCGCTTTTTCATCCTCCCTTAAATTCATATGTCCTTTGGATCTTTTTGCTTGATTTTCTTTCTCTACTTTTCTTGCTCGTTATTTCAATCATCATCATATTTTTTTTTTTTTATTTATTTTTTTTTATGATGAAGCAAGACAAATATAACATAATTGCTCATGAAAATCAAATATTACATCGAGTACTCTTATCACTAAGGGTAGTACAATGTATGTCAATGTTGAGTTCAAAGGTGTGCTATTGATAAAATATTGCGGTGAGGCATGAAAAGTCCAAACGGTCCAAAGATGGCCTAAATCACTTTCTAAGTGGCATTTGTTTCTATTATTTCGCTTCAATGGGTTTTCAAATGAGTTCTAGAGATTGTTGAGACTTAAAACATATCATGAACATGCATACATTCCACAAATCAAAATAGTTATACTAACCATGCAAACTACCATATGTACCACAAAATCCTCAAATTAGATGAATCCAACATTTATGTGCTTCGTTGCTTAGGTAAAAATCTAACATCTCTCATATGTCACCGTCATTACAATCATGTTAATATCATAGATTTCCGGATTGACTCAAGTAGACACGACACTAACCTAAAACAATTCAAGTGACAAAAGTTAAAAATTTAAAATTGGTCATATTTCATGCTCATGGAATATTCTTCCCACCCCCAACCTAATTTCTGCATTGTCCTCAATGTTGAAAAAGAAGAACAAAAGAAATAAGAAAAAAGTGTGAGAAGTTACCCCCCTTTCGTATGAGATTGTGTCATTACTCGTTATGCTCCGGTTCACTGTTCCTCGCTTTTCTCATGAAGAATTTATGTGTATGAACATATATTGAACCTCAAAGTGTATGCAACACAATTCAAACTCAAACCCAATTTTAGATTATAACTAAGTCAGATGAAAACAGAAAAACATTAAACTAAGTTAAACAATCCAAAATAAATAAAATAAAAATACAAATAAAGGAAAATAAAAGAAATAAAAACAACGAAAGAGATACGATACCGAATGGGTGCCTCCCATTAAGGGCTTAGTTTAACGTCTTAGCAAGACGTGACTGATCTCGTGTCAAGGGGGGGTAAATGTGTAATTGTACTGTTTATCTCCTCCCTTATCTTTCTCAAAATGAGCTTTCGTCCTCCAAGTCGAGTTTTTGTAGTTAGAATGCTTAATGCATTCTTTGTAGGCATCATCCCGACTTAAATTTATCAGTTTGGCCTTCCCTCTCCATTCAATGTTTTGAGCCTCAATTCTGTTACTTATGCTATCCTGCAATCGAATGTTAGAAAGAATAGGGGAGGGTTGAAAAATTTCAAACTGTACAGTCTCTCCAAAAACTGTCATTGATAACTTCCTATTATGGACCTCAATAGTTGTCTTGGTCGTGGCCATGAATGGTCTACCAAGAATAATTTTATGTTCCTTATCCTTAAGAAAATTTTTGTCCATCTCAAGCACCACAAAGTCCACTGGTACAATAAACTTGTCCACCTGTACTAACAAATTTTCCACTATTCCTTTTGGGTATTGAATAGAACCGTTTGCAAGTTGAAGGGTCATCCTTGTTTCTTTAAGCTTTCCTAAACCTAGTTGCAAGTATACTGAATATGGCATTAGGTTTATACCTGCTCCTAAGTCTAGCATAGCCTCGAATACCCTTTTGTCTCCCATAGTGATGTTAATGTTGAAACTACCTGGATCTTTCATTTTGAGAGGTAAATGTTGTTGGATCATTGGACTAGCAATTTCTGACATTTCAATCTTTTTGCTTCTACTCTTTTCGATGATAAAGTTCTTGAAAATTGGATCATAAGTTGGACTGTTCTTAATAACATCTAAAAGAGGCAAATTGCAGTTAATCTTAGAAAATAAAGCAAGAGTGTTAGAGTATTGTGCATCCTGATTTTTCTCCTTAAACTGGTGCATAGGTGGTATTGGTGGTCGGTATGGGTCCATTGACTTGTGCAATCGAAAAATGTTGGATGTTTCTCCAATTTCATTCTTGGGAAGTTCATTAGGAGTGGTATTAGACTCATCATCTCCCTTGAGAGTTGAATTCTCACCTTCCAAGTTACCTGTACTAGACAACAAAACATTAGAATTATCAGGTAAATTTTTAGGTACCTCCTCATCACTTTGAAGGACTGTGATCGCCTTTGCTTGTTCAGGTTGACTAGGCAGCTTTCCTGTTTCTTGTTTGTACATTTGTTCCGCTAGCTGCCCAACCTGTATTTTCACTCTCTTCACTGAAGCTTCTATAGAGTCCATCCTTCCATTACAAGAGTGTATGAAATTGTTTAGGGTTTCCTCTACGGTTGGCTTATTTTGTGGAAATTGTCGGTTTATGTTTTGGCCTTGTGTTTGGTTTTGGACAAATGGTTGGCTATTGTTTTGTTTCCATCCAAAATTAGGGTGATTCCTCCATCCAGGGTTGTAGGTATTTGAATAAGGGTCGTTCCTAGGTCTAGGTTGGTACCCTTGCATTAAATTAGCCTCTTCAGTAGTACCTGTATAAGGATCACCTGCAAAAGAACAAACATTAGCTCCGTGTCCATATGAACCACAAACTCCACATACCTTGTGTTTTGGCATCTGATTAACATTGGAGGTTGTGAGAAGTTGCACTTGTTTTGTCAATTCAGCAAGTTGCATGGCCATTTCATTGTTGGATCCCAATTCGTGGACTCCAGCTCGTCTTCCTCTAGCGCTCTTTTGTTGGGAATTAGCTCCCAACATCTCGAATAGTTCGTATGTTTCATCCGCTGTTTTCTCACCCATTGCTCCTCCTGCAGCGTTGTCAACTGTGAATTGACATTGTAGTGTCAATCCGTCGTAGAAAAACTGATTCTGTAACTGCAACGGGAAGTGGTGATGTGGACATTGTATCAACAGCAATTTGAATCTGTCCCAAGCCTCATGGAAGGGTTCTCCGTCCATCTGCGAAAAAGTAGCAATTTTTGTTCTTAGATCAGATGTCTTTTGATGGGAATAGAACTTACCCATGAATTTATTGTAAACATCGTCCCATGTGACCAAAGAACCGGGTGCCAATGTCATTAGCCAAGACTTAGCTCTATCCTTGAGAGTGTATGGAAAACACCTCATGCGTAGTTGATCTTCACTAAGTCCCTGCAGTGGAAAGGTTTGCACAGTAGCATATAGTTCACGCATAAAATTTAAAGGATCTTCATTAGGGATACCGTAAAAGGAGGGAAGCATGGAATAATGAATATTTTTCAATTCATAATTCCTAGCAGCCCTGTAAGTCGAATGCACGATGTGGCGGTCCCAATGATAGGTCTTGCAAACTCTTTGTTCATCATCAGCCTAGCTACGTTGTCACCCATTGTTGCTTGCAATTGTTGTTGGACTTCTTCCTCTTGAAATTGAATATCCAGTTTCTTTGATCGGTGTTTGACTCTATGTATGTTGTCAATGAAAGGAGAGAGTTCCTTGCTAAGTGATCTCCTACCCTGCATGCACAAATAAAAAGCAAACAAAGATCAAGGTAGCAGTGAAATTTGAAAATTAAGCACTATTTTTTTGATTTTTTTTTTTTTTATTTTCTGATTTTTTTTGTATTTTTGAACAAAATAAATAAATAAAATAAAGAAATAAATAAAATAAAATAAACAAAAAAAAATAAATCAGAAACTCGAAAAAGTTAAAAAGAAAATTATTTAAAACGCCAATTCCCCGGCAACGGCGCCAAAAACTTGATGTGTTAAAATGTGTACTCGCAAGTGTACGAATCACTCGTAGTAAAGTGACAAGCAACTTCCAAGGTCGGTCTCTCAAGGAATTGCAGTGGTTTTAAATAACTAACTTTTAACTTAAACAAAGTTCTAATGAAAACAAAACACTAATTAAATAGAGTTCTAGTGAAACTAAAACTCTAAGTAACTAGAATCCTAACGCTAATAAAATTGTAAAAAGGTTGTTTGTTTTTGGTAACGAGAACAATCATACGACACTCAAACGAAAACAAAATCGCAATCAAACAATCAATTCAATTAAATCAAATATCAATAGAGGATGTATGGACGTTTAGCTTGGTTGACCATGCTTGCATCGAAAAGGTATGGTGAGATAACATGAACGTCCTATATAAACAAAACTACCGGCTTTCCTTTTAATTACGAAACTCCTTTTGGCGGGGGTAGGTCTCTTTGTTGATTAACTAATTAACTGCCTTTGGCGGGGCTAAATTAAATAGCAATCAAATTATGCGCAAGGAAAACATGCCAATCAAATTAATGCTATGACTAAGTCACTAACTTGACGCTTTGATTAAGTGTTTCGGAATAAAGTTAAGGTGACGTTCCTATAACTAAATTCTCAGATTTTTCAACCTAACTACGAACATCAAATGGGCCCATGATTATTCATAATCAAATATCTAAACATGCTCTTAATCAAAAAGTAATTTATTCATAAATCAATAAAATACATCATACACAATTCTAGCAAACATGGCAACACAAACTAAACATCCATAATTAGACTAGCCGCTCATGTTCATATTATTATTCATAGACAAATAAAATATGATCATACACTTTAACAAATAGAGAAGAGGAATTAATTCTATAACAACAAGAAACTCCTACATCTAAATACCGCTTATGGATTGGATGACGTTCTTCTCCGTAAGCTTTATCTTCGATCGTCGTTGGCTTCCTTGAATCCTTAGAATATTGTCTCTCGCTTCGTTAGAGTGTGGCAACGCTCTCAAAACTGATTGAATGTAGTGTTTGGGTCGCAAAATTGAGAAGAATGAGAATTGTGTACGAATTGGTCGAGTTCTGTTGTAAAGGGGGTCTAAGGGGGTATTTATAGATGTAAGGGATTCCTGATTGCATTAGGAATAGGCGCGCCGCGGCATGCATTTTCCCCGCCGTGGCGCAACACAAATATTGGAAATAATGCTCAAACCCGAGAGCTCCCCGCCGCGGCATGCAATTCCCTCGCCGCGGCGCGTGTTGCTTTGCTTTCCTTCACGTTTACCCCCTTACATATGTGATGGCACATTATGTAAGGCTTACATATTTGTCTCGTTTAGCCCGTAACTCGTGATCCGAGCGCCATAGGTGTCCCGTCTTTGCGTGTTTTCATCATTTGACTCATTTGACGCTAAAAACACCTGAAATGCACTAAAATATACCCGTGACTCCGAATGGATAGATTTATGAAAATAATCAAAATAATAATCATAATAAATCTATATATCAATCAATTAAGCACAATTAATCACGAAATATTAGTGCTTTTCGAGCACTCATCAATTCCCTATCACTTGTTTAACCTTTCCAAGCATACCAACTATAGAAAAAGAAAAGGATGAAAGCATGGTGGTTGGCGTCAATGTAAAAGAAACATGGATGACTCCTTATGTGAGTTATTTGAGTCAAGGGATGTTACCCATTGACAAAGACAAAGCATGCAAGTTGATAACTAAGTCTCAAAGTTACATACTATATGATAACTTTTTATATCGAAAGAACAATAGAGGCCCATGGTTGAAATGTTTGACAAATACTAAAGCCCAGTTGGTAATTGCCGAATTGCATGAAGGTCATTGTGGAGCACACTCGGGGGGTTTGGTTTTGTCTCAACGGATTATGTGTCAAAGTTATTACTGGCCCACTTTACGAAAGGATTGTATGTCTTATTCCAACCAATGTGATCGTTATCAAAAATATCACATCAAGCCACCAGTGAGCTAAAATCAATTGTTAGTCCATGGCCTTTCCAAAAATGGGGACTTGACATTGTAGGTCCTTTACCTCTGGCTCCGGCTCAAAGAAAATTTCTTATTGTAGCCACTAACTATTTGTCAAAATAGATCGAAGCAGAACTATTGGCAAGAATTTAGGAAAAAGATGTCATTGATTTGTTTGGAAAAATATTGTATGTCATTTTGGTTTACCAAGAGAGTTGGTGATAGACAATGGAAAAAAATTCAAAGGTTAGAAGGTTGTCACATTTTGTAAAGAGTTGCAAATCAAACTCTCTCATTCTACTCCGTACAGGCTGTAAGCAAATGGGCAGGCTGAATCTTCCATTAAAATTTTGATAAACAGTCTAAGGAAAAGGTTGGAGGGAGCCGAGGGAAAATGGAGTGACGAATTACCCAGTGTGTTGTGGGCTACCAGGACTACCCCAAGATCGGCTACGGGACAGACTCCATTTTCTTTAGTAATTTATCTCAAACTTGAGATAAATTACATTTTTTTTCAAATTTGAATTTAATGAATAACTCCAAAAATTAAGGCAAAATTAAATCAAATAAAAACAAATATTCACCGTTACATGAATTCAAATAAATAGTTAGTGATGATTTATTAAATAAATTATCTAAATTATTTATATAAGGAATGATTTCCATATATATACATATATATATACATATCTTATTACTATTATATAGATGTGAATATCCAGCTAATAAATTTTGAACATTTTTTTTCAATAATTTGTTTTAAATACAAATAGATATATATTATTCTTTTAATAGAGATAGATAATCATATTTTCAATAGAGTTTTATGTCTTTTAAGTCTCTTATCTGTAATGAATATTAATATTAAAATTTTATCATTTAACATATTATATAATTTGTTTATTTATAATATCAAATATAACAACATTGCTTAATTTTATATGCAAAAAATTTATTCAATTTGTTCATTCAAATTTCTTTTACCCAAAAATTACTTTTTTACAAAATCTTTTTTATTTCATACACGAAAATATTTCTATTTTAGAAAAATATATTTTTTTATCCCAAAATATTTTTTTGAAAAATCCGTTTTTTCAAAATTATTTTATCTTAGAGGTCAAAATAATTTTTTTTTGTTTAATTAAAAATCAAAATGACCAATTTACCCCTTTAAAAAGATTCATGTGAGTTGCACGTGCAAAAAAATGTCAATTATTTGTTTGGTAAGAAGAAATTAAATTTAAATGTACTTTTTAGAAAGTTAGGAGACTTATGATTTACAAGTCAAAACAAAATGGACTAAAATATATATTTTAAAAAGTAAGAGGATTTGTTGAGTACCAAACTCCTAAATTAACTTTTTTTTTTTTTTTTAGTTTAATGGAATTTTAAATAATTAAATTTATCAAATCATTTCTTGGTTATTTTAATTAATTTATATATCAATCATTCAATTACACCGAGTTGATGCTATTATTAGTTTATATGTATTTTTATAACTAAAATAAGTTAAAAACTCCTGACAATTGCAATTTTCTTATTTTATTGATTTTCTTTTTACTTGTCCATTTTAACTATGCTATTCATCAAAATAATAATGAATAATTATTTTAAATGATACATTAACATTTAAATATAAAATATAACTCATTTTTTAGCCAGTTGTTTTATAGTATTTTATTCATTAAAATATTAAGCTAAAAATGCATAATAAAATGAAGTAAAATGTAATACGTGTGAAACACATGCTTTTAACTATATATACACACACACACACATATGTATTATTTAGAGGTGTCAAATGAGCTGGGCTAACTGAACTATCTCAAGCTCGACTTATTTAATTTTTAATTGAGTTGAACTAAGCTCAGCTCATTTATATGTGAGTTGAGCTCTTATGAGTAACTCCTTTTATTTTTATCTTTTGGGACGTCCACATATGGAATTGAGACGGTTGCAATTAAAAAAACAATCGTCCCAAAATACTTTTGAGGACGGTTAATAACTATCCTAAAAGAAGATTTTTGTAATAGTTATATTGCTTTGATTGAATGCTTTGCTGCATGAGTTAGTACAATTACTGTATTCTCAGCATATGTGCCAACATATAAAGATTATACTGTGATTGGAAAGCATTTACTACTTTATTCTATTTTTGTTATCTCTCTTATTGTTTGTCTACAATTATTTGTTATGTGTTAATTGTTTCCGTTGCCTATACGAGAGGGACAAGTCCTTAGGTGTCTGTATCATCTAGACTTTGTTGTTCACCGAGTTAGGACTCTCTCAAGTCTTATGTACCCCTTTTCTGATTACTATGTTGCTACTCTGCCTAATTTCTCATTCACCATTTGAGCTTTGACTTTGACATTGGAGTGTCTTTAGTAAACACCATACAGGTGTCTAGTTATTTTGGTTTTACAGGATCAAGATCGAAGAACAAGGTTGTAAGTCCTTAAGTCACTTTGGGTCTTTGTTGGCGTTCCTATGTGCAAAATACGGAGTCTATTTATTTTACTTAGTTTTTTTTCCTACCTCTATGTAAGGTGCTTTGCTTGGGATCAGTATCGCACACACTCAAGTAAATCTTAACACTATTGTATGTTTGTATGATACACACACCAAGGAGTGATTGAGAGCATATTTATTGCATGTTAAAATGTGTTTTTACTAAAATGTGTTTCCCTAAGTTGATGGGTATTTATGGCATTTTAATTAGTGAAGTTTTGCTTGAAAAACTTATTTTAAGTGGCTCGCAGGTGTCTTACGGAGTTCTCACCGGTGGGCCATCGAAGTGGTCAAAGAAGGGTCCATGAGGGTGCACAGAGTGGAACTCTGACTTGTTGGACTTCACTCCCATCTCATGGGGGGTTCACTGAGGTAGTATGCGAAGCCTCGTGGGGGTATTCGGTGAGGTGTCACTTATTAAACACACCTAACCTTCTAAGCATTTTGTTTTGGGGGTATTATGCACCGGCAACATAGTGAATAAAGGGCAAAACTTTCTAAAAGCCCTCCTAGTAGCTTGTATGACAGCTCGACAGGTCATTCGTGAATTTTTAAAATAAAGAACTCTCAAGTGGTTCATACTCCACATGCTCATATGGACTTGAGATTACATTATGCTCCTATTGCCCCTCATCACTTCTTTTTCAAATGTAGGGATGCAGTTTGATCACACTATTTCCGAGTGTGAGTCAGTTTGTTGTGAGTTTTCATCATTCTTATCTCTCTCCTTCTTGTAGCATTTTCTATTTGCGTTTATTTCTATGTTTTATGTTTTTCTCTAAGTGTCTTTATTTTCCTTATTCTCTTCTTTAATTTAATATGCTTAAAATAATTTTTTTGTGATTTTTTTCTATACTTTTAAGGTTTTTTCCTCTCTCCTCACCCTTTAGGGTTGCTCGCCTACCTTTTGTTGGCGGTTTGCTAAGATCTCACTGAGGTTGTTTTACACACTTGAAGGGTCAATGTGGTGTACGGATTCCCTATATAGACCCTCTTTCCTCATTTATTTCGAACCACAAAATTTTCTAAACACTTCCTACCTATAAATACTTTTGCCTACCTACTACCTTCTAAACTACCTTTATTCTACCTTAAACACTTTTACCTCACTTTCTCTCTGCAAAATGCCTCATCAAACCAAAAGATCTCGAGTTACTCAAGATGAAAAGCTAGTCCCTCTTCTCCTCCTAGTTGTTCTACTTCCCAACCAAAGAAGTCTCCATCTTGCCTTTGTGAGCGTGCTGTGTTAATTGAGGAGTTTTCTACTATTTAGGAAAGGTTTACATACTTTTCTTGGCTCTCTCTTTGTTCACTTGCTTACTCTTGCAACCTTACTTTTGTTGCATAGTTTTATTCTGCAATACATGCTCACCACACTCGTCTCTTCTCTATTTCTTTCACTTTAAGGGGACATGAAATCACCTTTTATAGAGATAATTCTTAGACCTCTTATCTCTTCCAAACGTGAAAAATCCTTCTTTTTCCTTTTTCCTTTTGAATATGAAAATCTTACTGTTCCTAACTTTTTTATGATTTTGAGAGTCTCAAAACTCAAAATTAGTCTAGCATGGCTTCCAGACTTTCTAGACCTATATCTTCCTTTATTGGAGGTACTATTTTTGTTAGCAGTTTTGGTCTTGGACGCTTGCTTCTGCAAGTTGTTTATGCTTGCATCTTTCCTTGCACTCATGTCTCTTTTGTGCCTAATGTAAGGGGATATTTTCTTGGTTCCATTCTTGTTGGTTAGTGTATAGATCTTGCTGGTATGATCATCATTTTTGTTTCATCTTCTCCTTCTTCTTCTACTTATCATTATCCTTCATTAATTACTCGATGGGAACTATCTATCTTTAGCAATGAAATTAAGGTCTCTTTGTTTGGTCATACTCCACTTTCTATTAGACAACTTCAGGAAGCACGTCCTTCTTTAAGAAACTCTAAACCTTCCTTTTCTTCTTCTCAGAGTGCCTCTCATTCTACCCCTTCTACTACACTTCCTATTCCTCCTCCTCAATCTTATAGTTTGCCTCACTAAATTCAAAAGTGGATACTTTGACTTAGCGGGTTGACAAGGTTCTTCAAGATCTTACTGAAGAGCATGAGGAACTCAACCTCTACGGACACATGCTATTGAATATTAATGACAAGTTTAGTAGAATTGAGCGTCGTCAGCAGACATGATATGGCACTCCACGATCCTCTAGCTCTCGACCTCTATTCAACCCTCTGGTAGAGTGGATCATTCCTAGATTCACTTTGTTAGTGTGAGCATTAGTGCCCTACTCAGAGATTTAGACATTCATCTACCTCCTAGATGTTTGGTCAGCTCAATACCTTTGGTGCTGAGTTTCTTGACCTCGTGCAACCAACCTTCTTCCCACCCTCCTAATCATAAAGAGTTTGGCATCGGTTCTTAGCATAACCTTAATAAAGATGAAGGGAGAGGAGAATCTTGATTTCTTGTATTTTATTTTTCTAAAATGTTGTAATAAATTCTTGAAATTTAATAAAATTTGACTTATTTTCTATGTGGTTACTTTTGTTTCTTTTACTTATAATTTATTTTCCTCTTTACATGTGTTGCATAAGTGTATAGGATTATTTCATAGTGCATGGCTTCTCTCCCTCATATAGGGGTGTTGCTTTGACTATCTGTGTCAACAAGGGGTGAAATTTGTATGTTGCACAATGTGTTTACATCTATTTTTTGTTGTGTGTGGGATGTAAGTGTAGGTTTGCATCACATTATTTATCTGACTTGCATGCATTCAAGGCAAGTGTTGCATGAAGTCAGGGGGAGTTTATTTGACTACTTGTGTTTTAGCATATTAGTATGTACCTATGTAGAGGTAACATTATAGTATTTGGTTATACTACACATAATTCAACATGATACATTCACGAGGTATGTGTTTGTTTCGCGTGTGCAGGTCACAGATGTAGTTTTTGGGCTTTGTAGCTCACTTGGAGCTAGTGTTAGTATCAAGATGGATGGAGCACTACAAGATGGATGCACTTAGAGTGTAGATGTGTTGGTGGTGTCTTGTCTATATCGGAGTTTTTTCATAGGAATGAACTTCGTTAGATCATCTTGCATGTATATATTGTGTTTGATGCTTGCCACTTATAGGTTGTGCAGTGTTTTGTCACAAAAAGCTAATTGGAGAGATTGTAAGTCTCTTTGTGTCTTTGTTGGCGTTCCTGTGTGTAAAATATGGAGTTTGTTTATTTTACTTATGTTTATATGATACACAAACCCAAGGGTGGTTGAGAGCATATTTATGGCATGTTAAAATGTGTTTTACTTGCATGTGTTTCCCTGAGTTAGTGGGTATTTATGGAATTTTAATTGATGAAGTTTTTACTTGAAAAAACTTATTCTGAGTGGGTCGTCGGGGTCTCAAGGAGGTCTCGAGTGTGGCTCGCCGAGGTGGTCGGTGAAAGGTCTATGAGGGTGCATAGAGTGGAACTGTGACTTGTTAGACCTCACAGACATCTCGTAGGGGGTTCGCTAAGGTAGTCAGTGAAGCCTTGCAAGGGTGCAAGGTGAGGTGTTGGCAAGGGGTCGACAAGGGTCTCGAAGCTGAAAAATCAGCCATAAATACCCCCTTCCTCTCACTTATTGAACACACCTTCTACACAACTCTTATCCTCTCTCTGACCTCTTTCACATATATTTTCACATTGCATATTTGGTATTGTGTATTTTTATAACGTGTGAAAAATATATTTTGGTGTGTTTGAAAAATATTTTATTTCTTGTATTACTAATATGTTGAGTGTGTTTCCATATTAGTAATTCATAGGTGATTTGTTCACTTAGAGTTTAAATATTTTCAAAAGATGATTCCGTAGTTTTAAAACATTGAGTGTTTTATGTGTTAAACTACGTGGTAGTGGTGGAGTTTATTAAATTCATTTATAAATGGAGTTTCCGTAATAATAATACATGAGTATGTTTCCGTATTGTTATTACCAGATGAAGTTTCTATATCAATATATGTCGAATGTATTTTCTTATTGTTGATATGAGATATTTTTTCCAAAAATCATATTTTGGAAAAATTGTATATATTATTGTATAAGCTACTGATTGCAGGTATTTGTATCACATTGCATGGTGATGTGGCTCTAGAGGTGAGCCAGATCTAGTTAGGATCAAAGTAGCTGTGGAGACAATTGGTGATAGCAGCCTAGGCAATTTGGACAGGTGGTCCCTAACTGATAGAGATATTCAGAGTCTTACCTCATCAAATATGTTTTAATTGTTTATTACTTTTAGTGAATTTGGTTGCTGAGTGGTTGTTAGCAACTTGAGTTAGTACAATCAAAGTATCCACTGTATATGTGACAACATATATAGTATATACTAAGATTAGAAAGTATTTATTGCTTTTACCTTATTATCTGTTATTTGTCTTATTTGTTTATTCTACAAATTACTTATTAATTGTTATTTACTTTCTGCTTGTACAAGTAGGGCAAGTCTTTAGGTATCTTTATCACCTAAACTTGGTTGTTCACCGAGTTGAGACTTTTTTCAAAGGTGAATAGAAAAGTTGACATTATCACGTAGTAATGTATTTTAAAGTCCAGAAACCTATTAAGCTTATGTATATGAGTTACATTTTTTTGAAGTAGAGGACTAATTATTGATCCCAAATGATTTGATTACACATTTATTCGAATAGCAAATGGGATTATTACATATGTAAAGCATCCAACAACAACACATATATGTTTCAATACTTTTGAAACTATTATATGCTTAATTACATAATATACATAAGTGAAACATTAGTACATAACATACTCCAAAAATGAGTAGACAACATTAACTATTTTTCATTATAGAGAAAATTAAGATGATGAGGAAGGCTACAATCATATAAATTTGAACACACTTTTTTCACCTAAACCATTTATATATCATGACACGTGGTAGAATTATTATAAAAAATAAATCACTTCTTCATTTTATAAAATAATTATAACATGTGTCACAAAATAAGTGGTTCGAGTACAAATTTATGTGATATTAGCATTTGTCTAACATGACTCACATATGCACATATAATTATCAACACTACAATATCCATTTTTAGCATTCTCATCTTTAGTGCATTTGTCATGACATTCAGAATCGCGCCACATACATACTCCTGAAAATGTGCCACTTAAATATCTGCATGATGGGTCTACTTTCACCACTACATGCATCTTATCTACAAAAGAAAAGTGTTGATTATATTAATTATTTTGAATTAATAAAATTAATCTTATCAGTTGAATTGTAATGCAATAGTATATGCTCTTTGTGTACACCGTAAAAGTGTGGGTTTAAACCTCGTCAATATGTGTGTGTGTGTGTTTAATTAAAGGATGAAGTACCCAAGAGTCACTTTGATTGTGTCAACATAACACTTTAGTCATATTGCTTTAACATAGGACAAATAAGTCACTCACTTATTAAAAAGAACAATTTAGTCCTTGTTTAAACAGCGACATAATATTTTTATTATTAAACTAGGGAAAAATGGTAAGTCAATTTTTTCTTCTATATCACCTCTCCTCTCATCATTTTTCTCTTTTATCGTCGCTTTTTTATATTTCTATTACTATGTTCCCATTTTTTTTCTTTTTTTTTTTCTTTTCCATATCATGAAATTATATATATGTGTTATTTCTATTTCATTTTCTTATTAGAATTAAATACACAAGTTACAAGAAAGAGACCATTAAAAAATGACAAATTTGGAAAAAATATGAGTAATATGCTCAAAGATTGCATATAGATTTTTCCTATTCTGAAAAGAAAAAAAAAAAAAACACATAATTTCAAATAAAAAAACAAGGAAAAAGAATAACACATACACATAACTTGTGGAAAAAAAGTCCTAAACGTCCCATAATTTTTATCAAATGAGCACATTAGTCACATAAGTATTAGGTTAAGCACTAAAAGTCTCGTAATTTTTCAAACTGAGCACTTTAGTCCCATAACATATGAATTAGGCGCTACAAATCATGTCATTATGAAAAATAAGTAATCTTAATTATATAATTTTTTTAAATGAGCTCTTCCAGTTCAACAAAAGTATAAAAATTGAGAACTTATAGTACCTAACTTACATAAATAACGGGACTATAGATGCCCAACTCAAAAATTATGAGAATAAAGTGCTCATTTATACATAATAATGAAATTAGTGTGACAATTTTAAAACAAAATTATGGGAGTTCTAGTGCCATTGTAATAATTATGGGACTAAATTGCTTAAAATAAATAATATTGAGACCTTTGGTATCCAGTTTCCCATAAATTATAACCTAACTTTCAAAATTTGCGTACACTAATAGAATAATGGACTAGTCTGTACTATAACTATATCTAAATAGCTTTAGATACGGTTGTCTGCATGTGTTTAAAGAATTAGTTTTAGCTACAGTTATTAACCGTATTTAAAAGTAAAGCAAAACACAGAACTTTTTTAAAAATTTACGAAACCTTTTAGGTACGGTTGTAAACTATACTGATTTTGGTATGGTTGTTAACTGTACTTAAAGGTATTTAGGTATGGTTAATAACCATATATAAAGGCATTTAGGTACAGTTAACAACCGTAACTAAATCTTTCTTAAAAGGTTTTAGGTATGGTTGTTAACCGTACATAAATCTTAGGCATAACAAAATATTAGGGCTCCATGCGAAGGGCTTGACAAAATCTAACACTTTTTTTCTCTTATCCCCCACCTGAGCTCATGACCCATAGTGTTGTTGCCTCGAACGCCCCCTCTGTCCGTCCACCTTCCAATGCTGCTCTCTTCCATTGCCGTCACCATATTTAGCTTTGTCCGATGAGTATCCACATGTGAGCGAGTCCCTTTGCAGTGCTGTCCTCCTGTTTTCACCCATTTTAGCCACCAACACCGCTCTTCCTTTTCTCCGGCAAGGTTGTATTTTTTCTACCATTGGTGGTTATGTTTGTAGCTCGTTTGATTGTTTTTTCTTGAGAAATAATTTTTCATTATCTTAAACAACTATGGTGAGAGGAAATTTTATATTAAGGGAATTGTGTGCCACTCGGAACTCGATCCTTTTTTAATTTTAGTTTCTTTATTTTCATTGTAATTTATAGTTTTGTATTTTTATTCACTTTTATTATTTATAAGTTATATTCCTGTTTGTCAATTACATAATTTCTTAAAAAATGTAAGCAAATAAAACAATTTTTTTTTTTTTTGGTAAATAGTGTTTTTTTACCATAAACCATGGTAGTTGTTGCAAAAGTTTTACAAAACTTTAAATTATTACAAAGATATCACTAAGCTTTAATTGTTGTAAAATTAAAACCATCGCTGTTAATTTTGTAAAAAAAATAATAGAAAAAGTTACATAAATATTATTATTATTAAAATTTTCCCATTAGTTTTTCAAAAAATTTAATAGTAATGGTACTCATTTAACAACAACATAAAATTAGTAGTAATTTTGTTACAATTTAAAATTTAGTAATATTTTTTTAACAATCATTATAATTCGATAGTAAAATAAATATTTACCCCTTCTTTTATTTCACAATTACACCCATCCTTTACGCTCCATAAAATTCGAACACACTTTCTCTTTGTATCCACAGTAAATATATTTTATTATATATAAAGAAATTTACATGACACAATTAAAAAGAGTGCATTTTCTACGATTTTTATAATCATACACGTGTTTATATGTAAATATGTGTGTGAAATGATATCAGCAACAAAGTGTTTTGAAACTGAAAGGCAAATATTTTTCTTTTACCTAATAATAATTGAGTGTCTTTAAATAAAACCATAATAATTTTTATTTTTAAAAAAAAAAAGAAAAAAAGAAAAAACCAAGCTTTTAACAATCCATTATAGTGCTTCGGGATTAATAAATACTTTTAAACACTAATTACCTTTTGTTTTTTCCTTCAAAGGATTTAATAATGTAGGAGCATGGTCAATGTAAGAGAAATGCCTACCCAATTCAAGATCGCTTGGATTCTTCATTTCACGTAAAATTGTTTGTCTTCCTGCACATATTAGTTAATTAAATAACGAAAAAAAAAAAAACTAAAATTTATTATTATGTGCATCGAATTAATTTTAACAAAGAAAAAGAAACAAAAGTGCATCAAAACAACTAAGGTTTTTTTTTAAGACCAATTAATATACTTTGGGTGTTGGGATTTCAAATTTTGATTTAATGACAAATCTAGTATAATAATATATAAAAATAATAAAATGATATAAATAAAGATTAGTATTAAAATATAAAATTTTATTTTATAATAAAATATGAATTTGTAAAACTATCGTTACTTCATTTACACTTTTTAGAAACTGGTTTTGACTGAGCCTTAAATTTCCACCTAATCAACTCTCATAATTCTTTTCCCCCGAGGAAAAAAGAATTGGTGATCCATATTTAATAACTCAATTAGTATACTATCAAAAAAAAAAAAACTCAATTAGTAATGAGCAAATCAATATATATCAATTAATTAAGATGGACCCATTACTAATTAGAATATAAATTTATAGTTAAAAATTACAAATTACAATTGCTCGATGAATTAAGGAACAACCATAAGATTTTGACGAAACCAAGAAGAAAAGCAAATAAAGGAACGCAATGTAAGTGGCACAATTATCCAAAGATTTAGTCATATTGATATACAAAATATATGTGTTGTGTTCGTATATTTTTGAAAATTAAGAAGATTAGGGCCTTTATATAGGAAAATTAAAGAATGTTGGTCTTTTTTTATACAACTTATTTACACACTAATAATTAATATTTAAAACTCAGACCTTATATATCAACATATTTAAATAAATTCATATTGTTCGGCATATCTCGTTTTCAAAGAATATTAATCTTGATAACTTAAATTTGTGGATCTAGTGATAAAGATGTATATTAGTCTAGTAATGCAATTCTGATTTTTATAATATTTAATTATTATTATACCTTATTATTTTTCTTGCATCTTATCTCGTAACAAGATAATTAATTATCATCTTGGATATTCTATATTCTAACAATTTTCCACTATATTTTACTTTACTCATTTTTGTCATCCAGCCAATGTCCAAAAGTGATATTATTTATTTGAATTTGGTAGTTATTTGCAAAGTTATCGCAACAAGGTCAGGACATAGGATATTTTGATTTGCAAATTTTGATTTGTTTAATGATAATAATAGAAAGTATTTATTTGCGTATTTTAGCGGACTATAGTTTAATTTTTTTTTTTTGCTAATTCATAATGTTATAGATTATATCAAATGCTTATTACAAATTAAAAGCAAAAACTTGATGTGTCAAATATAATATTCGCAAGCGTACGAATCACTTGTAGAAAGCGAAAAGCAAATCTCTAAGGTCGATATCTTAATAACCAAAAACTTGATGTGTCAAATATAATACTCGAAAGCGTACGAATTACTTGTAGCAAATAATAAAAAAAACTATTGAGGTCGATCTCTCAAGGACCAAAAACTTGATATGTCATATAATACTCGTAAGTGTACAAATCACTTATAACAAGCGATAAACAAACATTCGATGTCAATCACTTAAGAAATTGTAGTGGTTTTAAATAATCTTCCTAATTTATTAAAAATCCTAAAAATTATAAATTAAATTGAAGGCAAGAACGAGAACAAAGATGGCAAAGAATTTGTCACAAAGTATTGTTTCAACTTTAAACTAACTTAAATGGATTTTTAATAATCAATAGAAGATTTATAAATATTTAGCTTATTTGGTCATGCTTACATCGAAATATAATTGTGAATTAACATGAATGATTATTTAAATCAAGATTTTTGCCTTTTCTTTTATTTAGAAAAATTCCTATGGATCGGGTAATTTTTTTTTGTGTGATTAACTAACTAATATCCAACAAATTGGGTACATCAACTAACAATTAAATTATGCACAACAAAAACTATGTCAAACAAACCAATACCATGACTAGTTCATTAATTTGAGTTCTTGATCAGGTTTATCAAAACATAGTAAATGTGATATTCCAAAAACTAAACTGACCCATGAAAATTCAAGAAATACATATTTAAACATATTCTTAATCAAGAAACAATCTTTATTTAATCTTGTAATTAAATCATTCACTAAAATATATCTAAGGAAATATGACAACAAAAGTTAATAAAATTAATCACTCATGCTTAGATTAAAATTCATAAACAAATATAATATTAACATGTATACAAGGAGAGAAGAAGAATAAGAACATTCTAATTACACCAAGAATTTAGGAAGTCTAAATACTTGTAAATTAGATTGGATGATATTTTTTTCTCCAAAAACTTGTAGGTCTACCTTCTATTACGTCTTGAGTCCTTGAGATTGCCTTCCCTTACCTCTTTGGATGTGGAAAAGCTTCAAAAATCCTAAAAGCTTATGTGTAAAAGTTTGTTTAAAATTATGTATTTTCGTGTATGTAATAATGAAAACGTAAGGATTTTTTTTTATTTTTATAAATGTAGGGGTTTTACATAATTAGAAGTCTCCAAAAATACACGCATGCTGCAGTACAATTTTTTATTTGTGCAATATAAGCCTCAAAATTTCCCCAAACAAAAAATTTGAGACCAAACCACCGCAACACAAGTTGATTTTCTTGTTAACGTACGTAACCCTTACATACTACTTGGATTCTTATATAAGGTACATGCCTTAGTCCTTTTTGCTCCTAGGATGCTATTTGAGTGGTCCATGTATTCCGTCTTCACGTGTTTACATTATTTATCACTTTTAAAGCTAAAAATTTCTAAAATGCATCAAAATATGCTCATGATTATGAAATAATAGATTTATATAAATAATTAAATAAAAGTGTTATAATTAAATCTATTTGTAATAAATGAACGCAATGATTACTGAATTTTAGTATTTTTTAAGCACTTATCACAACCTCTAACTAACTTCTTGCTACGCTTAACAAGTGAAGTTATCTAAAAACTAAAAGAAAGAATAAATAAATTAAATTATACTAACCTAAATCACTTTCGTAGATTATCACAGTTGCATTTAACATATATAACAAGCCTTTAAACCCCTAGGTGGCCCTAATGGGCGAGTTGTAGTCTTGTGAAGGCTTCCAGTGATCATACCTACAAACATCCTACTAAACTAAAACTAAAAATAAACTACAAACAAATAGATATAATAACTCTATTTTCATAATAGAGTTATCAATTGTTCACATGATTTAGGCCCAACAAGCAAAATCCATTCTCATAATCACCTTCTCTGGTACACAATAATCCAGAACAATAAAATGGTATAATCATATCTTTCAATGAAGCATTGAAGAGCATAAAATGTTAGCGTGAGTCATGTACATAGTTCTATTTTATTTAGGACTCTTGTATTTTACCTTCTATATATACCTCTATTGTGAGGTAGTAATATAACAAGAAATACATTTTCATTCAGCATATTTAAAGTTCGTAAAGGAATTTTATCGTCTCTTTTTTGTCAGCGTCGCCATCACCCTGTCAGCGCCGCCGCCTGTCCAGCGCCGCTGGTCTCGCGCGATCTCCTGTCCAGCGCCGCCGCTACGTCGCTAGTCCCGCGCCTGTCCCTCCTGCGCCGCTAGTCTACCAGTCCAGCGCCGTGTAGCGCTTGCCCGTCCTATCTCTCTCGCGCCGTGTCCTGCAGCACCTGCTTGCCCGCGGCACCGCGCCTGTCCACTCGTTAGCCTGTCCGCCAGCTCGCCTGTGCCTGTCTCCACTCGCGTGCCTGTCTTAGTCGCCGCGCCTGTCTCCGCCGAGCCAGATCTGCAACCATCTGTCGCCTGTCCTCACCTGCCGCCAGACCTCACTGTCGCCGCTCTAGATCTGTCTACATATCAGCACACATCAAAACCCTAGCCCAAACCAAACCCTAGCCCACACTATTTAGCCCAATTTTACCCTAGTTCACTTTCAGCCCAATTTTGCCCTAGCCCACTTTAAAAAAAAAAAAAATCAGCCCAAACTCATAGTTTGCGAATTTTGCTATTGTTTAACTCCACACCCTAAAGCATGTTGCTGATTTGTTGATTTTGTTAAATCTGTTTGGTTTTTGCTTTAAAATGAATCAATTTGTGGTATTACATGATTATCGACTTATTTTGACTTTAGTTTGACCCTAAATCGACCTAAACTTTCAGATTTACTCATAGTTTGCCATTTTTGCCATTGTTTAACTCCACACCCTAAAGCATGTTGCTGATTTGATGATTTTGTTAAATGTGTTTGGTTTTTGCAATAAAATGAATCAATTTGTGTCATTACATGATCATCGACCTATTTCGACCTTAGTTCGACCTAAATCGACCTAAATTTTCAGATTCACTCATAGTTTGCCATTTTTGCTATTGGTTAACTACGCACCCTAAAGCATGTTGCTGATTTGATGATTTTGTTAAATGTGTTTAGTTTTTGCATTAAAATGAATCAATTTGTGGTATTGATCATCGATCGACTCATTTCGACCATAGTTCGACCTAAATTTTCAGTTCACTCATAGTTTGCCATTTTTGCCCATGTTTAACTCCACACCCTAAAGCATGTTGCTGATTTGATAATTTTGTTAAATGTGTTTGGTATTTGCATTAAAATGACTGAATTTGTGGTATTACATGATTATCGACTTATTTCGACCTAAATCGACCTAAATTTTCAGATTCACCCATACTTTGCCAATTTTGCTATTGTTTAACTCCACACCCTAAAGCATGTTGCTGATTTGATGATTTTGTTAAATGTGTTTGGTATTTGCATTAAAATGACTGAATTTGTGGAATTACCTGATTATCGACTTATTTCGACCTTAGTTCGACCTAAATCGACCTAAATTTTCAGATTCACTCATAGTTTGCGAATTTTGCTATTGTTTAACTCCACACCCTAAAGCATGTTGCTGATTTGATGATTTTGTTAAATGTGTTTGGTTTATTCATTAAAATGAATCAATTTGTGGAATTACATGATTATCGACTTATTTCGACCTTAGTTCGACCTAAATCGACCTAAATTTTCAGATTCACTCATAGTTTGCCATTTTTGCTATTGTCATGTTACAGATTTGATGATTTTGTTAAATATGTTTGGTGTTTGCATTAAAATGACTGAATTTGTGGTATTACATGATTATCGACTTATTTTGACCTTAGTTTGACCGTAAATTGACCTAAATTTTCAGATTTACTCATAGTTTGCCATTTTTGCCATTGTTTAACTCCACACCCTAAAGCATGTTGCTGATTTGATGATTTTGTTAAATGTGTTTAGTTTTTGCAATAAAATGAATCAATTTGTGTTATTACATGATCATCGACTTATTTCGACCTTAGTTCGACCTAAATCGACCTAAATTTTCAGATTCACTCATAGTTTGCCATTTTTGCTATTGGTTAACTACGCACCCTAAAGCATGTTGCTGATTTGATGATTTTGTTAAATGTGTTTAGTTTTTGCATTAAAATGAATCAATTTGTGGTATTACATGATCATCGGTCGACTTATTTCGACCATAGTTCGACCTAAATTTTCAAATTCACTCATAGTTTGCCATTTTTGCCAATGTTTAACTCCACACCCTAAAGCATGTTGCTGATTTGATAATTTTGTTAAATGTGTTTGGTATTTGCATTAAAATGACTGAATTTGTGGTATTATATGATTATCGACTTATTTCGACCTAAATCGACCTAAATTTTCAAATTCACCCATACTTTGCCAATTTTGCTATTGTTTAACTCCACACCCTAAAGTATGTTGCTGATTTGATGATTTTGTTAAATGTGTTTGGTATTTGCATTAAAATGACTGAATTTGTGGAATTACCTGATTATCGACTTATTTCGACCTTAGTTCGACCTAAATCGACCTAAATTTTCAGATTCACTTATAGTTTGCCAATTTTGCTATTGTTTAACTCCACACCCTAAAGCATGTTGCTGATTTGATGATTTTGTTAAATGTGTTTGGTTTATGCATTAAAATGATTGATTTTGTGGTATTACATGATTATCGACTAATTTCGACCTTAGTTCGACCCTAAATCGACCTAAATTTTCAGATTCACTCATAGTTTGCCATTTTTGCTATTGTCATGTTGCAGATTTGATGATTTTGTTAAATATGTTTGGTGTTTGCATTAAAATGACTGAATTTGTGGTATTACATGATTATCAACTTATTTTGACCTTAGTTTGACCGTAAATTGACCTAAATTTTCAGATTTACTCATAGTTTGCCATTTTTGCCATTGTTTAACTCCACACCCTAAAGCATGTTGCTGATTTGATGATTTTGTTAAATGTGTTTGGTTTTTGCAATAAAATGAATCAATTTGTGTTATTACATGATCATCGACTTATTTCGACCTTAGTTCGACCTAAATCGACCTAAATTTTCAGATTCACTCATAGTTTGCCATTTTTGCTATTGGTTAACTACGCACCCTAAAGCATGTTGCTGATTTGATGATTTTGTTAAATGTGTTTAGTTTTTGCATTAAAATGAATCAATTTGTGGTATTACATGATCATCGGTCGACTTATTTCGACCATAGTTCGACCTAAATTTTCAAATTCACTCATAGTTTGCCATTTTTGCCAATGTTTAACTCCACACCCTAAAGCATGTTGCTGATTTGATAATTTTGTTAAATGTGTTTGGTATTTGCATTAAAATGACTGAATTTGTGGTATTACATGATTATCGACTTATTTCGACCTAAATCGACCTAAATTTTCAAATTCACCCATACTTTGCCAATTTTGCTATTGTTTAACTCCACACCCTAAAGTATGTTGCTGATTTGATGATTTTGTTAAATGTGTTTGGTATTTGCATTAAAATGACTGAATTTTTGGAATTACCTGATTATCGACTTATTTCGACCTTAGTTCGACCTAAATCGACCTAAATTTTCATATTCACTCATAGTTTGCCATTTTTGCTATTGTTTAACTCCACACCCTAAAGCATGTTGCTGATTTGATGATTTTGTTAAATGTGTTTGGTTTTTGCAATAAAATGAATCAATTTGTGTTATTACATGATCATCGACTTATTTCGACCTTAGTTTCACCTAAATCGACCTAAATTTTCAGATTCATTCATAGTTTGCCATTTTTGCTATTGGATAACTACGCACCCTAAAGCATGTTGCTGATTTGATGATTTTGTTAAATGTGTTTAGTTTTTGCATTAAAATGAATCAATTTGTGGTATTACATGATCATCGATCGACTTATTTCAACCATAGTTCGACCTAAATTTTTAGATTCACTCATAGTTTGCCATTTTTGCCAATGTTTAACTCCACACCCTAAAGCATGTTGCTGATTTGATAATTTTGTTAAATGTGTTTGGTATTTGCATTAAAATTACTGAATTTGTGGTATTACATGATTATCGACTTCTTTCGACCTAAATCGACCTAAATTTTCAGATTCACCCATACTTTGCCAATTTTGCAATTGTTTAACTCCACACCATAAAGCACGTTGCTGATTTGATGATTTTGTTAAATGTGTTTGGTATTTGCATTAAAATGACTGAATTTGTGGAATTACCTGATTATCGACTTATTTCGACCTTAGTTCGACCTAAATCGGCCTAAATTTTCAGATTCACTCATAGTTTGCCAATTTTGCTATTGTTTAACTCCACACCCTAAAGCATGTTGCTGATTTGATGATTTTGTTAAATGTGTTTGGTTTATGCATTAAAATGATTGATTTTGTGGTATTACATGATTATCGACTTATTTCGACCTTAGTTCGACCCTAAATCGACCTAAATTTTCAGATTCACTCATAGTTTGCCATTTTTGCTATTATTTAACTCCACACCCTAAAGCATGTTGCTGATTTGATGATTTTGTTAAATGTGTTTGGTATTTGCATTAAAATGACTCAATTTGTGGTATTACATGATTATCGACTTATTTCGACCTTAGTTCGACCTAAATCGACCTAAATTTTCAGATTCACTCATAGTTTGCCATTTTTGCTATTGTTTAACTCCACACCCTAAAGCATGTTGCTGATTTGATGATTTTGTTAAATGTGTTTGGTATTTGCATTAAAATGACTGAATTTGTGGAATTACCTGATTATCGACTTATTTTGACCTTAGTTCGACCTAAATCGACCTAAATTTTCAGATTCACTCATAGTTTGCCATTTTTGCTATTGTTTAACTCCACACCCTAAAGCATGCTGCTGATTTGATGATTTTGTTAAATGTGTTTGGTATTTGCATTAAAATGACTCAATTTGTGGTATTACATGATTATCGACTTATTTTGACCTTAGTTCGACCTAAATCGACCTAAATTTTCAGATTCGCTCATAGTTTGCCATTTTTGCTATTGTTTAACTCCACACCCTAAAGCATGTTGCTGATTTGATGATTTTGTTAAATGTGTTTGGTTTATGCATTAAAAGGAATCAATTTGTGGAATTACATGATTATCGACTTATTTCGACCTTAGTTCGACCTAAATTTTCAGATTCACTCATAGTTTGGCATTTTTGCTATTGTTTAACTCCACACCCTAAAGCATGTTGCTGATTTGATGATTTTGTTGAAGGTGTTTGGTATTTGCATTAAAATGACTCAATTTGTGGTATTACATGATTATAGACTTATTTCGACATTAGTTCGACAAAAGTCGACCTAAATTTTCAGTTTCACTCATAGTTTGCGAATTTTGCTATTGTTTAACTCCACACGCTTCCAATTTGTTGATTTGATGATTTTGTTAAATGTGTTTGGTATTTGCATTGAAATGTCAGAATTTGTGGTATTACATGATTATCGACTTAATTCGACCTTAGTTCGGCCTATATTTTCAGATTCACTCATACTTTGCCAATTTTGCTATTGTTTAACTCCACACCCTAAAGCATGTTGCTGATTTGATGATTTTGTTAAATGTGTTTGGTATTTGCATTAAAATGACTGAATTTGTGGAATTACCTGATTATCGACTTATTTTGACCTTAGTTCAACCTAAATCGACCTAAATTTTCAGATTCACTCACAGTTTGCCATTTTTGCTATTGTTTAACTCCACACCTTAAAGCATGTTGCTGATTTGATGATTTTGTTAAATGTGTTTGGTATTTGCATTAAAATGACTCAATTTGTGGTATTACATGATTATCGACTTATTTCGACCTTAGTTCGACCTAAATCGACCTAAATTTTTAGATTCGCTCATAGTTTGCCATTTTTGCTATTGTTTAACTCCACACCCTAAAGCATGTTGCTGATTTTATGATTTTGTTAAATGTGTTTGGTTTATGAATTAAAAGGAATCAATTTGTGGAATTACATGATTATCGACTTATTTCGACCTTAGTTCGACCTAAATTTTCAGATTCACTCATAGTTTGGCATTTTTGCTATTGTTTAACTCCACACCCTAAAGCATGTTGCTGATTTGATGATTTTGTTGAAGGTGTTTGGTATTTGCATTAAAATGACTCAATTTGTTTTATTACATAGTTATCGACTTATTTTGACCTTAGTTCGACCTAAATCGACCTAAATTTTCAGATTCACTCATACTTTGCCAATTTTGCTATTGCTTAACTCCACACCCTAAAGCTTGTTGCTGATTTGATGATTTTGTTAAATATGTTTGGTTTTTGCATTAAAATGACTGAATTTGTGGTATTACATGATTACCGACTTATTTCGACCTTAGTTCGACGTAAATTTTCAAATTCACTCATAGTTTTCCATTTTTGCTATTGTTTAACTCCATACGCTTTCAAGTTAATCATTTGATGATTTTGTTAATTGTGTTTGGTATTCTTATTAAAATGACTCTTTTGTGGGATTAATTTTTCAGATTGGTGATGGATGGACTGAGTGTATTGGTAATACATGGTGGTGAGTGGGTGAAGTTATATAATAGAGAGGAGTATCGTGGTGGAGGTGGTATTGTCATAAGGTTACGAAAAGGAGATGATTACCGTCAATTGAAAGATAAGTTATACAAGAAATTGAAAATTGATAAATACAATAAATTTTTGTCAATTAAATACTTCTTTAAGAATGATGTAGTTTTCCCAACAGTTGCAATTTGTGATGATGAAGACTTGGATGAATTTATCAACTTGCATCTCGAAGATAAGAATATTAAGCTTGTAATGTATGTTTCTGTTGTTATGAAAAACATCGGGCATTCTACCTGCTCACCAATTGATGATAATGATTGTGGTCAATTTGTTAAGAATAGATCACCTGTTGACCAGTCTGTAATGAACTTCACTCCTCATTTGGTTGAAAACATAGAATTGTTGCACTCTGCAAGAATACCAGAGAATCATAATTTACAAGCTTGTAACAACATAGCGACAATTTTTGCTCAGAGTCCACAAAATGAGTTTAACATGTATGAAGGACTTGGAGTTTCATGCTCTCCAATTAATGTAGCTGATGAAGGTGAGAGACAAAATTATTCAAACAATATAGTTGTCCCACATTCAACATCAACAAGGAATGAGTGTACAGGATCGAACATTCTTTCAAAAAGATCAAAAGGCGAGCTTGGCTTAAGTGTTGGACAAGTATTTGACTCTAAATCTCACCTTCTTACAGAAATTGGTATTTATGCTATACGAAACCATTTTGAGACAAAAACAAGCAAAAGCAGAAGGGAGGTTGTAGTTATGAAATGTGTTCATCAAAATTGTTATTGGAGGATCAAAGCTAACAAGATATTGGGATCAGAAAGGTTCAAGGTGACAATTTTCAACAACGATCATAGCTGTGATCCGAACAAGTATATCGTAAAAAATCGTGCAGCAAAATCAAAAGTCCTTGCAAATGCAATGAAGATGAGATTGGTTAGGCCTGGTAGAATTTATAAGACTAAAGACATTATTGATGATTGTAGGGAAGAGTTTGGGATTGAATTAAGTTATACTACTGCCTACAGGTCAAAGGAAAAGGCTCTAAATGAAATACGAGGCACTACAGAAGAGTCATTTATTAAGCTCCCATCCTATTGTCACATTCTCAAAGAAAAGAATCCTGGAACAGTTACTCTTATTGAGGTAGATAATGTGGGAAGATTAAATATTTTTTTCTTGCCTTAGGACCTTCACTTCGCGGTTTTGCTAGTTGTATGAGGCACGTAGTTAGTATTGATGGTTCTTTTATGTCGGGTCGATATGCTGGGACTTTATTTGTGGCAGCTACTTCAGATGGCAATAGTTCGACCTACCCAATTGCAATGGGTATTGGAGATTCAGAGAATAACGATGCTTGGGAATGGTTCCTTTCTAAATTAAGTGGTGCAATAGGTGACATAGATTCACTCGTAATTGTTTCAGACAGACATCCAAGCATCTTACAAGCTATTCCAAAAGTGTTTCCTAATTCCCTACATGGATATTATGCTTTCCATATGGAGATGAACTTAAACCAAAGATTCAAAAATCCAGATATAATTCCCTTATTTCGTTGTTGTTCAAGGGCATACACAAGAATGGAATTTGACAAATACATGGCTGATTTGAATGGTATTGATCCTGTTATCACAAATTATTTAATTGATGCTGGAATAGAGAAGTGGTCAAGGCATCATTTTCCAGGAATGAGATACGGTATTATGATTACAAACATAAGCAAGTCATTCAACAATGTAATGAGGGCTGCTCGTGAGATGCCGATTACCATGCTTGCCGAGTACTATCGTGCTAAGCTATAGGAGTGGTTTGTATCTCATAGCCAATTGGCCTTAAAATGGGAGAATCGATACCTTACAGAGGATGCAGAAGAAAAAACAGCAAGTAATAGGAGAAAATCATTAAAGTTCAAAGTTCTAAGGATAAATGCTCATATTTTTCAAGTATAAACGTTAAATTTATACTTTATATGTACTAATATTATTATTAAGCATAAAATTTTTTATATTATTAATAATATTGAATTATGCATATTGAACAGGTCATTCATGGAGACAGTAGTGCTGAAGTAGATTTGTTAAATAAGAAGTGTACCTGCAAGGAGTTTGACATTCACAAGATTCCATGTAGTCATGCCATAGCGGCAGCTAGATTTGAAGATATTGACGTTCACTCCTTAGTTGATAAGAAATATACAGCTGAGTGTTATCTAATTGCTTATTCTGAGCCGATAATTCCTACAAATGATCATGGTGAATGGGAAGTTCTGAAGGAAATAGTAGACTTGGTAAATGAACCCCAGAACACAAAGAAAAAATCAGGTAGGCAAAGAAAACGGCGAATTAGATCAAAAGGTGAGGAGATAAAGAAAATTACTCTTTGTAGTAGTGATGCACAAAAACTTGATAACCAAATTTTGTAATTTATAAAAGCTCGCAAGTGCACGAGTCACTTGTAGTAAGCGACAAGTATACTCCCAAGATCGTCTCTCAAAGGAATTGCGATGGTTTTTGAAAGAGTCAAATGTAATCCAAAACGTAACAATTAAATAAATTCTAAACACTCTAATTGAAGGTTGGTTTTGTAACTGGTTTCTAAAATCATAAAAGTACTAAAACAATGAAAGTAAAAGCGTAAAAGTTTTGTTGAAACGATGAGATGAACGAATGTGAGAAATTAGTTAGTGAACTAAGTATGGATAAATTGGTTTAGTGGTCTCCTCAATCAAGCATATAAAGTGAATTTATTGATTCCTTTTACTAAACCTAGAAAATCCCAAATCAATGGTGGTTTTCCCTTAATTAACTAATTAGCTTCTTTGATCCAGACCGTTAATTAGTTAATTAGCATTACTTTTAGAAAAGGTAGTTTAATCACCTAAATTAAGACAAGTCAATGCACTTAATTTAAGTTCATGCTCAATAATGCCCAATTGGACTTAGATGGCGTTTCTAAAGTTCAATCTTAAAAATAGTCTCAAACATTCATAAACTAAATTGGCCAAAAATAATTGATGAATATAGATGTGAAGAGCAATGAACATGAAACAAATCACTCAAATAATAATCAAACCACATAAACATTATCCATTCAAAGTCACATCCCTAAAATCCCACAAAAAGGGTTTAGCTACACATGATCAGATTCAAATCCAGATTCTTCATTATAAATAACATCAAAAGAGTTCTAATGAGATAAAGAAAGATTACAAACAAGAATCTACCCACTTTCACTCTTGCAACAAGATCCTTGATGTTGGATGATCACCTATTTCAAGTCTCTTAATGAGGCCCCAATGGAATAGCCTTGATGAAGTAACTTCTCTCTCAAAATTGTATGAAAAATCTGAATTCGGCACTGTTCACGAGTTGGTGGAGGCTGATAATGGTCTGGAGGCTGGAGAGGTGTTATATGTCTACTAGGTTGCTTTTGGTCTCTTTTATATGTAAGGGTTTCCATAAAAGAATTCGTGCGTGTGTGGCTGAGGAGATTGTAATCTGCGCGCGCGCGCCGCGGCGCGCCTTTTTCCATGCCGCGGCGCAACATGTGATACTGATTTACGAATAAAAACAGAAACCTCCCCGCCGCGGCATAACTTTTCCTCGCCGCGGCGCCCAATGTGTTCATGATTTTGGGTCAAAAGCAGAAACTTCCTCGCCGCGGCGCATATTTTCCAGGCCGCGGCGCACAATGTTTTCATGAATTTCATATTTCATCCCGAGAGCCTCTCGCCGCGGCACACAATTCCTTCGCCGCGGCGCGCCTTGCATGTAACAGTGTACATGGTACATACACTTATGTACATGCGTTGTACATAATCTGTTGGTTATCGATGTAAGGCTTACAGAATGAATGGCACCTAATGTAAGGCTTACATATTTAGACATTTTTACTTCATTTTTGCTCTCTTTTCCACATTTCTTTCCAAACCTACTTTGACCTGCAAAACAATAGAATACCCTCCAAAACAAGATTATATCGAGATTAATTGCAAAATAAACACTTAAAAACATAACAAATAGTAGATCAAAATAGTGTTCATCAAATACCCCCAAACCTACATTTTGCTAGTCCTCAAGCAAAACTAAAATTGAAGTTAACAAAACTTGTCATGCTTTAGTTTCTTTCCAATTCATAACCAAAAATTCATACACAAATTTATCCGACAATCTAACTCATCAAGGTGCACCATTTAGATCAATTTCGCTTCACGAATCTAAATTCCAATACTAAAAGCGTATCAACATTGACTCCCCCAAACCTAGTGTTAAGAATATGAATTCGTTTCAACTCTAATCCTCACAAGAATTACTCTCTAAATCACACCGATCCTATGGGTTCAAGCACTCAACAATGTATATGCGAATAGAAGTTATGTAAAGAAACGAGCTAATAGGTTCGCATATGATTAAACAAGAAAGGCTCAAAAGTGAATAACATTGATCTCATGAAAGGAATCAAATGATAGGATTTATGAAGGAATCACATTACTAATCTCATGCTTCAATTAAAATCCTCAAGCAAAAACTTCAAGTGTGCCATAGAATGGAAATGTTTTGACTTTAAGGGAACTTATTTCCTATTTCTCTCTTTTTTTTTTTATTAACCATTCATACTTGAAGAACTTAGGGTCATAATAAACTTATTATCTCTTCTTTTCTTTTTTTTTTTTTTTAAGACCCACGTACATATGTAATTTGTGAATGGTTACCTTTTTTTATTTGCTATAGGAATTCCCTTTTATTATTTTTTTCTAAAGTCAAGCACGAATAAAATAGGCAAACACTTCAAACTTTACTTAAGTCATTTAATCTAAGCAATTCAATTAAGCACATGATCCCTCATTAAATGTTTAAAATCCTAACATCCAATGCAAAAACCTATAGAGATCATCTAACAATTTGAAATGATATGAAATGTGTTTAAAAGAGTAGAAGAATATTTATCTCTCCGAATAAACGTTAAGGGCTCAACAATATTCTCACAAGGTAGTCTCCACTATTCAATTCCTATACACAAGATTTGGGTTCATCTCAGTTTCAACATCAAAAGCATGAAAAACAGATTGCAAATTAAAACCGATCCTTACAACAAACCTCAAACATTTTAAAAATCAGATAAACAATGCATAAAGACTAGTTATTCATCAAAAATTGACCAAAGCATGAAAGTGTTGTTACCAATCAAAAATGCAAAATGCACCCCCAAACCTAAACTAAACATTGTCCTCAAGGTGTTCAACTACACACATGTTCAGAAAAGAATTTAGAAGGGCAAACAGAAAATTAAATTAAACTTAACGAAGGTAAAAGAAAAGATAGATAGTACCTAAAACGGTGGGTTGCCTCCCACCAAGCGCCTAGTTTAACGTCTTAGCAAGACGATGCTCATTTTTATCATGGAGGTCTCAATGCATCCTTGAAGTGCTTGCTTCCTCCTTTCCATTTGCTTCTCTCAAAACAAGGCTTCATGTCACCTGAAAAAGACTTAAAACGAGTATTACATGCATAACAATCTTTTCCAGGATAGAAAAACTCAGAATCCAGGTTTTTAATTTGTGAACACTTGACATGGTCTTTGTAGGCATTATCCTGAATTGAGTTTGTAAGTGTTTCCTTCACCCTCCTATCTGTAGATGAAACAGTAGTTTTATTGCATGAACCCTTCTGCAAATGATTGTCAAAAATAGGTAAATCATTAGAATCTAGAACAACACAATTATTAGCAGAAGAAATAGGAGCAGTAAGTAAAGGGTTAAACACTTTGAAGTTTATAGTCTCTCCTAAGACTCTCATTGTCAATTTCCCTCTTTGGACATCAATGATTGTATTGGTGGTAGCCATGAATGGTCTACCAAGAATAATAGTGTGTTCATTGTCCTTAGGTATGGTGTCCTCCATTTCCATGACTACAAAGTCAACCGGTACAATTATGCTCTTCACTTGTACCAACAAACCATCAACTATTCCCTTGGGATATCTAATGGATCTATCAGCAAGGTGAAGTGACATATTTGTGGGCTTAAGATCCCTCAAACCTAGTTGCAAGTACATAGAATATGGCATGACATTAATACTTGCCCCTAAGTCTAACATAGCATTCGACACCATCTTATCTCCCAAGGTGATTTTGATATTAAAACTACCTGGATCCTTTAGTTTTGGGGGTAGTTTCTTTTGCAATACTACACTAGCTAATTCTGAAACTATTACTTTCTCCTCATTCTTATACTTCCTCTTGTTGGAGATTAGGGTTTTGAGAAATTTTGGATAAGATGGAATGTCCCTAATGAATTTCAACAAAGGTAAGTTAATATTAACTTTAGAAAGTGAAGTAAAAGTTCCATGAAATAGCTTATCCTGATCAGTCGCCTTTACGGGATGTGGGAGTGGAATCGGAGGTCTGTATGGATTAGGTGACTTGTGAAGGAGTGGATGTTTGGTTAACTCTTCAAGGCTCTCCGTACACTTTACAGAAGGTCTTAGGACTTCAATGTCCTTAGCTTGACTTTCCTTGGGAATTGCATGTTTCCTTCCTGTATCTCCTGCATCTATAAACAAGTCATCAGAATGTTCAGTAAAATTATCATTTAGGACCTCACCATTTTCAATGACTGTGATAGCATTCAATTGTTCAGGCATCTTCCCTTTATCTTGCTTGTGTACGTACTCAGTCAATTGGCCCACCTGAATCTCTATCCTTTTCATGGAAGCCTCTAACGAACCTATCCTTTGATCATTCTTCTGATTAATTTCTTGACTCACTTGAATGAAAGAGTTCAAATTGTCCTCCAAACTTGGCTTGTTTGGAAGAGTGAGCTGTGGAATGTTGTTGTTGTTTGGATGGTGTGGGAAATTATTCTGAGCATAGCCTTGATTGTTATTTCCTTTCCAAGAGAAGTTGGGATGATTTCTCCAACCGGGATTATATGTGTTCGAGTAAGGATCATTCCTTGGCCTCGGTTGGTATCCCTCCATAGCATTAGCTTGCTCGTAGCTTGTACCTACATTTTGATCACAAACAAAAGGACAAATATTAGCACCGTGTCCGTAAGTACTACAAATACCGCATACCTCTTGAGTAGGTGCGTTCTTGGAGGTGAGGAGCGCGATTTGTTTTGTCAGCTCCGCAATTTGCATTGCCATATCATTTCCTGGAGCTACCTCATTAACTCCCATCCTCCGTCCTCTAGAGCTCTTTTGTTGGGAATTAGCACCCAACATCTCATATAGATCATATGTCTCATCGGCGGTCTTTTCTCCCATTGCTCCTCCCGCGGCATTATCCACAGTAAATTGACACTGTTGTGTCAATCCATCATAGAAGAATTGATTCTGGAGTTGCAAAGGAAAGTGATGGTGTGGGCACTGTATTAGAAACAATTTGAAGCGATCCCATGCCTCATGAAATGGTTCTCCGTCCATTTGGGAGAACGTTGCAATTTTGGTCCTTAGGTCTGCAGTCTTTTGGTGGGAATAGAATTTTCCCATGAATTTGTTGAAAATTGCGTCCCAAGTTGAAAGAGATCCAGGTGGAAAAGTCATAAGCCATGACTTGGCTTTGTCTTTAAGCGTGTACGGGAAACATCTCATTCTCAACTGATCCTCATTTAGCCCCTGTAGTGGAAAAGTCTGCACAGTGGCATAGAAATCACGAATAAACGTTAGAGGATCTTCGTTAGGAATCCCATAAAAAGACAGTAACATATTAAAATGTATATTCTTAATTTCATAGTTTCTAGCTGCTTCCCCTAGTTGGATGCAAGAAGTTGCAGTGCCAATGATTGGCCTTGCATACTCCTTCATCGTCATCTCTCTATGTGGAGGTAGATGTTCTCCCATTGTTGGTGGTTGCTCGTCCTCCAAAATGTCAGCGTCGGATGGTCTCAAATGTGCTCGTCTCCTGTTGACGTTATCTATGAACGGCACGAGTGAATTTCCAAGAGATCTCCTACCGTACATGCACAATCAAAAACAACAACAAATCAGAGCACCAGACACTATACGACTCTAACGAGTAACTAAAACACAAAAACAAGAAAAAATAAAGATTAAATAGTAAACTAAAAAGGAAACAAATAACAATTTCAAAAATGCCAATTCTCCGGCAACGGCGCCAAAAACTTGATACACAAAAACTTGATAACCAAATTTTGTAATTTATAAAAGCTCGCAAGTGCACGAGTCACTTGTAGTAAGCGACAAGTATACTCCCAAGATCGTCTCTCAAAGGAATTGCGATGGTTTTTGAAAGAGTCAAATGTAATCCAAAACGTAACAATTAAATAAATTCTAAACACTCTAATTGAAGGTTGGTTTTGTAACTGGTTTCTAAAATCATAAAAGTACTAAAACAATGAAAGTAAAAGCGTAAAAGTTTTGTTGAAACGATGAGATGAACGAATGTGAGAAATTAGTTAGTGAACTAAGTATGGATAAATTGGTTTAGTGGTCTCCTCAATCAAGCATATAAAGTGAATTTATTGATTCCTTTTACTAAACCTAGAAAATCCCAAATCAATGGTGGTTTTCCCTTAATTAACTAATTAGCTTCTTTGATCCAGACCGTTAATTAGTTAATTAGCATTACTTTTAGAAAAGGTAGTTTAATCACCTAAATTAAGACAAGTCAATGCACTTAATTTAAGTTCATGCTCAATAATGCCCAATTGGACTTAGATGGCGTTTCTAAAGTTCAATCCTAAAAATAGTCTCAAACATTCATAAACTAAATTGGCCAAAAATAATTGATGAATATAGATGTGAAGAGCAATGAACATGAAACAAATCACTCAAATAATAATCAAACCACATAAACATTATCTATTCAAAGTCACATCCCTAAAATCCCACAAAAAGGGTTTAGCTACACATGATCAGATTCAAATCCAGATTCTTCATTATAAATAACATCAAAAGAGTTCTAATGAGATAAAGAAAGATTACAAACAAGAATCTACCCACTTTCACTCTTGCAACAAGATCCTTGATGTTGGATGATCACCTATTTCAAGTCTCTTAATGAGGCCCCAATGGAATAGCCTTGATGAAGTAACTTCTCTCTCAAAATTGTATGAAAAATCTGAATTCGGCACTGTTCACGAGTTGGTGGAGGCTGATAATGGTCTGGAGGCTGGAGAGGTGTTATATGTCTACTAGGTTGCTTTTGGTCTCTTTTATATGTAAGGGTTTCCATAAAAGAATTCGTGCGTGTGTGGTTGAGGAGATTGTAATCTGCGCGCGCGCGCCGCGGTGCGCCTTTTTCCATGCCGCGGCGCAACATGTGATATTGATTTACGAATAAAAACAGAAACCTCCCTGCCGCGGCATAACTTTTCCTCGCCGCGGCGCCCAATGTGTTCATGATTTTGGGTCCAAAGCAGAAACTTCCTCGCCGCGGCGCATATTTTCTAGGCCGCGGCGCACAATGTTTTCATGAATTTCATATTTCATCCCGAGAGCCTCTCGCCGCGGCACACAATTCCTTCGCCGCGGCGCGCCTTGCATGTAACAGTGTACATGGTACGTACACTTATGTACATGCGTTGTACATAATCTGTTGGTTATCGATGTAAGGCTTACAGAATGAATGGCACCTAATGTAAGGCTTACATATTTAGACATTTTTACTTCATTTTTGCTCTCTTTTCCACATTTCTTTCCAAACCTACTTTGACCTGCAAAACAATAGAATACCCTCGAAAACAAGATTCTATCGAGATTAATTGCAAAATAAACACTTAAAAACATAACAAATAGTAGATCAAAATAGTGTTCATCAAGTAGATGCCGAAGACCTGGACATAATCGTGCAACATGCAATGAGGTGTTACAAATGATTGTGGAACCTATACCATCATCCTTTAATTAACAATTTTTATGTCTTATGTAATGGATAAATATTGTAATGTTAAATTTTCGCTATTTGTATTATCATCTTCTATTTGTGACAATCCTAGTAATCTAATGACAACAATGTGTATGATTCGCTGAAATTCCTTAAAGTTTAAAAGATAAGTTCATATTAATTCGAGTTGGAATGACTATGTTTAATTTTTAATTTTCGCTATTATTGTGTTTATAGTTCCTTTCTAATAGGTCATCGTGTTTTATATTTTCAGATTCATACATAGGGATATTGATACATTTGCTCAGCTTGATATGTTATACTGGATGCAAATTGATTTCAAGAAAGACAATATTCTAGATGTATTCAAATGTTCACCTGTTTTTGCAATTTGAATTATGAAATTGAATTTATACAACTGGTTGATTGGTAAACAAAATCTGTGTTAGAGGATGTAATACGCGAGCTTGATATCAGTTAAAGCCTCATACTAACAGTCCACAAGAAGCTCTATGTGGACTGTTTTCTTTCTTGTGGAGTTAAGCTCATTTAAATTGGCAAACTCAGAAATTCTTAAAATTAGGTCGATTTTAAGTCGAATTATGGTTAAAATAAGTCGATATTCATGAAATTTAACATTATATTTGTAATATATGGGTTCTATCAAAATAACAGACATTTTATTTGAAATCGTCACCATTGAAATGCATGTTAACATTTAAAACAACATTAAAATAACAAAGTAGCATTCAAGTAATTTGAAATTGAATTTAAGTCTAACTATCGTAGAAATAAGTCGATATGCATGTCATTTAACATTACAACAAATTAAATCACTTTAGGTAATAATAGTATGCTTAATAAGTCAATTTCAATGATAATTGAATTTATTTTGGAAATTAAGTTTAGTATTTAAAGCATACTGCAATTATTTTGATAGATGTAGAGTTACAACCTGTTTACATCCATTTAATAAAAAATAAATACTTTACAATATGCTCAACAATTTGTTCGTAACAGATTTACAATAAAATATGGTATTTGAAAATATAACAAGCGTCTAAGTATACATTACAGACCTAAGATAGTGGTAGTAATAATACCATTTGTAATCATCTACATGAGTATAATTGCTCTAATATAATGAATACATTATGATTGGTTACTACAACATTACAATACTGCAATAATGAAAATCCAAAATCATGTAATTCCCTTAAATATATAAAGACTCATGTTGAGAAGACTAGCTTTCATCAATCCACTATCAAAATAAGACTCATGAACACCAACTTTCATCAATCCAAAGTTTACATTTGCCAGTTTTCCGATCTGTCCACAAAATTTACATTTGCCAGTTTTGCCATCTGCTGCATTCTGGAAGAACTTGAAATGCAAACTGATGTCATTGTCTTCTTCCTGTTTTTTACTGAAGGAATTGAACTTCTCTTATCTGAAGAACCCAATCCATTATCCACTTGATCCATTCGCATAATTTGCCATGTCCACAAATTTTGTTTCCATATCTACACAATAACCACCAATAACTATTATGAAATTAAATTTAAACCCGCCTCCTAGCCTATAAAATTTGTTTTCTTTTTAAATGTTATGGTACTTTCTTATGATTTTAAATTTATACATGTATTAAGACATCTGAAAATTATCAACATTCATTTTAAACATACGAATCAGTCATTATCAATGCAATTTAATTAAGAGTATTCATGCAATCAACCTGATTATTGAGAACTTCTTCTACTTTGCGAATATATCACATGAGAACAAACGAATAAACATAATCAAATATCCACAGCCAATACTAACCAATAACCCAGCAACCATTATTTTTGGATAGCAACGAACATAACAATTTCACTACGAAGAAAGAGTGACAACTCAAAATTAGAAAGTATAGGAGCTAAGTAAAACACTCAAAAAGTGCATTTAGATGAAGATGAATAAAAATATGAAATATCCACACGCAAGAATACCTTCAAATGGTTTAAAAGCATTATTTACTCCCCAGTCCATTTGATGCAAACCGCTCGCCACGACTCCTATGACCTCCAAATCACGCGGTTTGGCAACCACAAGAAATATGGACAGAAACCCGACACCAATCTTAGTACGCAGATTCTACGAGAAAACGCTAGACTATGATAGCAAGGAACTCACCTCCACACATGCATATACGCACCACGAGCCGAGACAAGGCGAAACGCCACAAAGGGTTGCTAGTTCCTTTGATGAGTTTCTTGATAGAACAAGAGAAGCACTTGTGCTCTCAAATTTTGAAATCACTTCAAAATATTTTCATTGATAAAATTCATGTATATTGTGTATTTACAATGGCAGCTGCTACACATATATATAGATACAAATGAAAACCTAAAAAAATGTCACAAGAAATCCTAGCCATTGATTTGGATCCAATGGCCCAAAATTACAACAATTTGAACCTTCGCCGCTGCGGGGAAATATTCATGCCGCGGCGCGCCCTGTTCTGTTTGGTCCTTTTTCTTTCTCCCTTCCCCCTTAAGTGCCACTCCTTCTCCTTGGGCTCTCCTTCCAATCTCTTCCCCTTTTTCTCCTCAACTTCCCTTAAAAGCTTGTTGCATATTTGTTGTGGAGTCAAAGGCAAGAATGTGAACTTCTTCCCTTCCTTCTCGAGGGAATACTCATTCTTGTATTCGTCATAGGTGACCTTCCTATCGTATTGCCATGGCCGTGCTAGCAATATATGCCCAGCTTGCATGGGAAACACATCGCATATCACCTCATCCTTATATCGTCCAATGGAAAAGGTTACGAGTACTTGCTGTTCAACCTTCGCTTCTCCATTGTCATTTAGCCATTGTAGCTTGTATGGTTGGGGATGTTTGTTCGTAGTCAACCCTAGCTTCTCCACTAAAGTTGTGCTAGCAATGTTGGTGCAACTCCCACTATCAATGATTAACTGGCACACCTTATCACTCACATGGCATCTTGTATGAAAAGTATTAACTCTTTGGGATCCCATGTCAACTTCTCTGTAATGATCCAATGGTGCCCGCCGTACCACAAGCAACTCTCCCTTGACTGGATACACTTCCTCGTCATTAGTCTCCTCTAATGACGGCTTCTCCCCTTCGTCACTGTCATCATCGGTCGCCACCTCCCCGTTGGCTTGCACGATCATTGCCCTTTTGTTCGGACATTGATGAGCGTAATGACCTTTCCCAAGGCAACGGTAACAACTTATGTCACGACTTCGATGGACAGTCTCTCCTACATCCTTTCCCTTATCTCTCCTCATCTCCTTTTCTTTGCCCTTGTTCTCAAAATTGGGCTTGGAACTACCTTCCCCTTCCTTCTTCCCATTAGACTTCCAAGGCGGGATAGGGTTCGGTGTTGGTGTTGGAAAAGTGGTGTCCTGATTGTTCTCGGTGGGTGTGATATGGCTACTCCTCCTCTTCAATTGCCTTTCTACCTTGATGGCCATTTGCACCATATCCTCCAACTCAACATAGTGGTGCAACTCTACAATGTTGGCAATATTAGAATTCAACCCACTTAAGAACCGAGCCATGGTGGCCTCCCTATCTTCCTCCACATTTGCTCTCACCATAGTCATCTCCATTTCCTTAAAATACTCATCAATGGACCGATGACCCTGATTAAGCCTTTGTAGCTTCTGACAGAGTTCCCGGTAGTAGTGGTTTGGGACGAACCGCTTCCGCATTATAGCCTTCATCTCACCCCAACTATCAATGGGCCTCTCTCCACTCCTCCTCCTTGAGACCACTAATTGGTCCCACCAATTTAAGGCGTAATCGCTAAACTCAACTACCGCCAATTTAACTTTCTTCTCCTCGGAATAATTGTGACAATCAAAAACATGCTCAACCCTTTTCTCCCACTCCAAGTACAACTCCGGATCATTCTTTCCTTGGAATGTAGGCATCTTCATTTTGATGTTGTCCAAATTTCGGTCAACCCCATCAAAGGGCCGAGGTGGGGGTCTCCACAAACCTTCCCTACCATTTCTTCCTCCCCTATAGTCATTCCTTCCTCCATAGGGCATCCTCCGTTCTTCGTTCTCAAAATCTTCATCCCAATTCTCCTCATCCACTAAGGGCCTCCTATTCGGTCTCCTAACTTCCGGAGCCTCTTCGGGTGCTCTTCGTTGTAAGTTGGCAACCGTAGCTTCTTGTCGTTCTACCCGCTCATCAAGATTCACCATGACGGCACTCAACCGTTCCATGGATTGTTGCAATGCACGCAACAAAGATGCGGTATCCGGACGCTCTTCGGAATTGGCCCTGTCAGACATGATTCCACAACTTTCGCACACAGAGAATTAGTTAAACAAATTTAAGAACAGAAAAAAATTCACTTTGTTACCTCACGTGTTTAATCGCTCGGATTGATTGCTCAAGCACTTCCTCGTTCTATAGCAAGTCAAGTTCCGAAACTTTCAACCCAAAGGTAGAATTCCACACTCACCCCACTAGTAGTGTAATATCCAATTCAAGGCAAGCAAGGAACTAACTCAAAGTGTTTGGAGTTCTAACTCAATGAAAAAGGAATAATTGATTCAAACAATTTTAGACCCGAAAGGAATAAAATAACGACTTTGTAAAAATTTCTCGGAAAAGAAATTTTCACTCTTTTTTTTTTTTTTTTTTATAAACTGTTTGGAACGTAAAACACGAGATTCGAACAAAAACACGAGAGCACAGTAAAATTATCAAAATGCCCTTGACACTACGAACAGTTTTTCAGAAAAATTTCCAACATGAAAACCTTCCCAAAACACAACAGAAATTCATAAACAATAAACACAATCTGAAATTCTCAACAACAGCCAAAAATTTCTAGAAAATTCAGAAACAACAAAACATAATCTGAAATTTTTAGAAAATCAGAAACAACAAAACAGGAAACAACAACACAAATTAGGATTGATTTCAGAAACACAATACAATCAGAATTTTTGCAAGAACAAGATGATAAATTCTGGAAAATGAAGAACAACACAGATTTTGCAAGAGTGCACAGAAATTTTTTTTTTGTAAACGAAAATAACAACACAAAACAGAAACAATTCCAGGAACACAATACAATCAGAATTTTTGCAAGAACAACAAGAAAAATTCTGAAAAATGAAGAACAACACAGATTTTGCAAGAGTGCACAGATTTTTTTTTTTGTATAATGAAAATGACAATAAAAGATAGGAGTCTAGAATTACAACCTAGAGCTCTTATACCAAATGATGCGAACCACTCGCCACGACTCCTATGACCTCCAAATCACGTGGTTTAGCAACCACAAGAAATACGGACAGAAACCCGACACCAATCTTAGCACGCAGATTCTACGAGAAAACGCTAGACTATGATAGCAAGGAACTCACCTCCACACATGGATATACGCACCACGAGCCGAGACAAGGCAAAACGCCACAAAGGGTTGCTAGTTCCTTTGATAAGTTTCTTGATAGAACAAGAGATGCACTTGTGCTCTCAAATTTTGAAATCACTTCAAAATATTTTCATTGATAAAATTCATGTATATTGTGTATTTACAATGGCAGCTGCTACACATATATATAGATACAAATGAAAACCTAAAAAAATGTCACAAGAAATCCTAGCCATTGATTTGGATCCAATGGCCCAAAATTACAACAATTTGAATCTTCGCCGCCGCGGGAAAATATTCATGCCGCGGCGCGCCCTGTTCTGTTTGCCACACGGGTAGCCATGCCGCGGCGCACAAATGTTCATGCCGCGGCGCGCACATTCAGGATCTGCGCGCAGGTCTGGCTGTCAGGCGCGCTTGTTCGTGTCAGCGCGCAGGTCTGGCATGTCAGCACGCGCACGTCTGCCCCAGTCCTCGTCATGCTGCGGCACATGGAATCTCATGCCGCGGCAAGCATGCATCTTTGGCCCAAAACAGAAACCTCCTCACTGCGGCGCCACATTCTCCTGCCGCGGCGCGCACGTCTCCTTCGAATCAAAACAGAACGCCTTGTGCCGCGGCGCCCAAATACCATGCCGCGGCGTGCTTGTGTGACAAATCCAACGTCCAATACAAAAACCTCCTCGCCGCGGCGCAGCTCCAATTTTTGGAATTTGCCACTTGCACTTGTCTTCTCCTCTTCCATTGTGCTTGCATGCTTGTTTTTGTTGTTGCATGCCTTTTTGCACTATCTTGAGGCCCTTCTCAAGGCACGGCCCTAGGCTCATGTCGGGCCGTCTTTGGGAGGGGGTCTGGTTCGTATCACCATTTCGTTTGGTGTTTTCCCAGTCACCGTACTTGCCTGATCCATTCGGAAAATATCAACATGACCTGTGATTTTTCATTTTTTCTATTTTCCAATTCACTACAAAAATCAGTCATTAACAATAATAATAATAATAAGTAAATAAATTGACAAACAATAGTTTATAACAAAATACTCACCCCAAAATTCATTTGAACAAAAAATAAAAGAACTGCCAAATGTCAAAAACAAACATATGCAACATTATACTAATATTATTGAGAAAATTCCAAGACAAAAAACAAGCAAAGGAATGGAAAAAAAACCACCTTAATGAAATGTTGCACTAGCCTAGGTACTCATTTAAGCAGGCATCATAGAACATAATTTTCCATTAACATGTGTACATCTATACGACTATACCTTTCAATAAAACAGAGTTCATTATCTTTTCTTATTCTTTAATAAAATCATGTAATATTTTTATGCATCATACTCCAATTATTAAGCATCTGATTCCTAAAATAATGTAACCAAATAAAAGTTCTGGCACAAATATCAGGCATTCTTACCAATTCTAACACCACCTAGAGGCAAGGCATTGCTGTCACCAAACTGATGTCATTCTTATTGACAGTAATGTTGCACAAGTGACATAGCTGCTCAACATTGTTGCCTACAAAAAAATAGCATCAAGAAAAAAAAGGAAAAGAAAACTAGTGGCAGCAACATCAAGATAAACACAAATTTAATTTAATGATACTAACCAGTCAAACCAATAGGTCTAACATCCCACAATTTGTGGTGTTTCTCAGTTCCTCCAGTTACAAGCTTGTATCCCTTTCCCATCAAGTAGTTCATACCAATTGCAATTGCATTGGCCTTGACTTGCTTAGCATAGGCATTGAATGCAGGGGACATGGAATGCTTTAGAGCAACAGCAAGAGCATGTATATCAAAGGCAACAAACAGCAAACACAAAACAGCTAGTAGACACAAAACCCACAGTTGTTGTTCTAGTAGAATGGAAAAAGAAAAAAGAAAAAACTAGAGAAAATGGACAATGAGAATCAGAAAAACCAATACAAACTATAGCAACTGGTTAATCAACATTAATTCTGAATAGACATAACATCAACCGGTTACATAACATAAACCCTAAACCTGCATAAACAAAATAAATACAGAATCCTTTCAAATGTATTGTTTAAATATACAATTATCACATGATAAGGACATTGTCTCGTGAATAATACAATTCATAGCATAGTTTCTTCCGAAATAAGGTTATGTCTTCATGCTTAATCATTATCAATGGATTCCCCGTAGTCCGATATTCAATGAATTTTAATGCATAAATCCCGCAATCTCCACTGTAAATTATGAATAAAAAAATAAATAATTAATAATCAAAACAAACTCTTAATGGATTAAATATAAAACATAACTATACTTCATGAGGTGTTGTACTCACGCATTCTCCTATATCGGTACACTTTCCTTTTGGTTGCGGGACATTTTCCAAGTTTTTGAAAAGATTATTTTCCGACCATGATGACGTTTCTCATACACTCCACACTGGTAAATGAAATCAGGGAACATCTTACATATATCTTGCATTTGTCTCTTCAAAGGTGCATCTCGGATATGGGATGGAAGTGAGTCATAGATGTGTATCTCTTGAGACAGCATATCAAACTCTAACATAATCCAATGATCTCTGAAGGATATAATTCCATATAAGACGTCCAATTCATACCATGGCACCCCAAATTCAGGAACCGATCCTAGTATATAATTTGTTAGAGTCCTGTCAGAGAACCAACCATATTGCTCATTCCTTCCTTCTGCCCTTAGCCATTCATCCTTATGACTCAACAATCGTGGCTGGAAAAAATGGTTTATAAAAACAGCAAACAAATAAAATTTGAGCAAGTCATAGAAAAATAACATAAAAAACGAAAATGGTATCACATTTAGATTAATGAATGGCATCAGATGGCAAGTTAACCAATTTACACAGATGCTGGTCCTGTGATGTAACAGACATGTAATTTTGATCGTTCGTAGTCAAAAGCATACGAATCAGTAACTGACAAACCATAACAATGGCAGAGTACAACCATTAGACATTAAATAAATTCAACGTAGTACATTTACTTACCAAGAAAATGGAATCCATGGTGGACCAATTTTGTAGACGACATTTTGTAAGGCATAAGTCAAACTTCTTTCTCAGCAACCAGAGACCACAATCAATATGCTGCATAAAGATACAGTTTTTATTGTTTTCATCATCATGTCTAACAAAATCAATATGTAAACTAGTGGAAAAAAGGGTAATACAAACAAGTTTCATATAGATTGTCAGAGGTGCATATTAATACTTACTGAGTTGAAGAGGTTGGTTTCATTCTTCAAAAGACGGTTGATAAATGTCTAAAATTGCATTACTTGCATATATTTTCATAGACATTTATACATATTATTTTGTTAATTAAGCTATCTTATGCACCAATTAAGAAGTGTCATCACATTATTTTAATTAAACATATCTATATGAATAAATGTTGATTTAATATGATATGAGAGACTTATATTTATTATGAATGAATTTAGGTGCATTCAACTTGATGTGTATTGACCATTCAAGCAACTTGCATGAAAAATGCGTTTTCAGCCTCTACTGCACATAGTTCAGTAAAATACTCATATCTTGAGTTATAGATGTTGGAATGATCTGATTCAAGTTGCGTTGTAACAATAACTTAATTATCTACAATTTTCATGTTGACAATGTTGACCAAATCGGCGTGTAGAAAAGCAGACAATGGCCGACATTAAGATGCTTAATTGAATCATTACAACTCCACCACTGCACATAGTTCAGTAAAATAATCATATATTGAGCTGTAGATGTTGGAATGATCTGATTCAAGTTGAGTTGTAAATATAACTTAATGCTCTACAACTTTCATGTTGACCATGTTGACCAAATCGGAGTGTAGAAAAGCAGACAATGGCCGACATTGAGATGCTTAAATTGAATCATTACAACTCCACCACTGCACATGGTTCAGTAAAATAATCATATCTTGAGTTGTAGATCTTGGAATGATATGATTCAAGTTGCGTTGTAAAGCTAACTTAATGCTCTACAACTTTCATGTTGACCATATTGTCCAATTCGGAGTGTAAAGAGCAGAAAATGGCCGACATGGAGATGCTTAATTGAATCATGAGCCCACAATGACAACTCACATTCACACTAGCATATGCTCGTTTTATTGCCTATAAGAGGAGGGAAGCTAGAATTTGAGAGTTTCATATTGTCTTGTTCATTTTTAGTTTTATTGTGTGTAATTTACAATATGTCTTGCTAGAACCTTAGCTAGAGCTAAGGGTGATACTTTGATAAATTTGTAATGTTGTTCTTCATTTCTTCTTTTGTTCTTCAATGAAATCCTTCAATTAATTAAATCATATGTACTAAAATTGTATTTGGTTTGTTTGAGACTTTGATTCATTGTTAACATTGTGCATGGTACATTGAATGCTTAGACTATCTCAACATTTCAAGTTCATTGGTTTTATTACATATTATAGTTAAGAATGGGTTATCTTTTTAATATAGTCATGCAATAACCTCTCCATCTTCCAATTAAGATCACTTCCTAGATGATTCTTAATTGAGTTATATTGTGAATGGAGAACATTAATTACAAGTTTGTCAAAGAGGATCCTAGAAGCTCTAGTGCTTTCGTTTACTGAAACTTTGTTTATTGTCAAATAATTAACATTGCATATTTCTATTGATCTAATACAGTTCCTTCCAATTCCTTAAGGATCGACACTCGGACTCCCGAGTTTTATTACTTGAGACAACCTACACTTGGGTATTGCAATCTTTTAGTTGTAGCAAGTTTTTGGCGCCGTTGCCGGGGAGTTGCGTCAAGGAAAGTATATAGATTTTTTTACTATTATTATAATTTATGTTTTGCTAATATATGATAGTTTGGTGCAGGGACAAAAATTCCGGTCGTTTAATTAAAGTTAATACTAAAAGCTTGTTTGACAATCTTTTTGATTTACCTCAACACTCACACACAATTAACACCATGGCTGATAATGAAAGTGTGCATGATGGACATGAAAATGAACCCATAAGAACCATGCGTGATTATTTACAACCTCCAAGAAATTCTTCTCCTTCTTGCTTTATTTTTCCTCTTAATGCTAATAGGGTATGATTCCACTACTTCCAAATTTTCATGGTTTAGAATCTGAAAGTCCATATTTTCATCTTAAGGATTTTGAGGAAGTGTGTTCTACTTTCAATGACCAAACATGTAGTGATGAAATTGTAAGGCTAAAATTGTTTCCTTTTTCTTTAAAAGATAAAGCAAAAACATGGTTGAATTCTTTAAAACCAAGATCCATTGGCACATGGCAAGAAATGCAAACTGAATTTCTAAAAAAATTCTTTCCAAGCCATAGGACTAATGCTTTGAAAAGACAAATTCAAAATTTTTCCCAAAAATTAAATGAACAATTTTTTCAATGTTGGGAACGTTTTAAGGATTTGTTAAATTCTTGTCCACATCATGGTTTTGAAAAATGGAGGACTATAAGCTTTTTCTATGAAGGTTTAGCACCTGAAACAAAACAATTTGTTGAAACAATGTGCAATGGTGAATTTCTTGATAAAGAACCTGAAGAAGCTTTTGAATTTTTAGATCATTTGGCAGAAAATTCTCAATCTTGGCAAACAACTAGTACTTTTGAAAATTCTATAAGATCCAATATTTCTAGTTCTAATGGAGGAAAATATCACCTTAATCAAGAAGATGATTTGAATGCTAGGATTGCAAATTTAACTAGAAAAGTTGAAGCCATGGAATTAAGAAAAGTTAAAGAAGTCAAATCTATGCAAAATGATGAAATTTGTAGCATTTGTGAAGTCATGGGACATTCCACAACAAATTGTCCAAATATTCCAGTTTTCAAAGAAGTGTTACATGACCAAGCAAATGCTATGAATGTTTTCAGAAAGCCATTTTCTTCTCCTTATTCTAACACTTATAATCCTGAATGGAGAAATCATCCCAATTTTAGTTGGAAAAATGATAATGATGCTCATGTTGTGCCTTCTCAAGGGAATTCAAATTTTTCTCCATATCATACACAATCAAAGTCAAAAAATCTTGTGGAAACATTGCAAACATTCATGCAAGGACAAACAAGCATAAACAATCAAACTTCACAAGCCTTAAATGAGATCAAAAATACACTCTCAACATTGACCTCTTCTTTGCGCATTCAAGAAAAAGGTAAATTTCCAGCTCAACCTCAACCAAATCCTTCAGGTCAATTTCATGTAAGTGATTCTAGTTCTTGTGATACACCACCTGAAAATGCCAATTCTATTTCTACTCTTCGTAGTGGCAAAGTTATTGACAAAACCATTTTTTCAAAGAAGCAAGAATCAAATGAAACACCAAAGTTAAAAAACCTTGACGAAGATGATAAGTCTAAGTCTTGTGATGTTGAAAAATGCCCCATTCCTGCACCATTCCCTCAAAGATTACAGCCACTTCAAAAGTTGAATCAAAATTCTGAAATTTTTGAACTTTTTAAGCAAGTCAAAATCAACATCCCTTTGTTGGATGCAATTAAGCAAATTCCATCATATGCAAAATTTTTGAAAGACTTATGCACTGTCAAGAGAAAACTTAATGTGCAAAAGAAATCATTTTTGACTGAAAATGTGAGTGCAATCATTCAACAAAATACCCCAATTAAATACAAAGATCCTGGTTGTCCAACAATCACATGTGTTATTGGAAATACTAAAATAGAACGTGCTTTACTTGATTTAGGTGCAAGTGTTAATTTGTTGCCATATAATGTGTATGACCAACTAGGGTTAGGCGAACTTATGCCAACAACAACAACACTTCAACTTGCTGATCGTTCTATTAAAATTCCAAGGGGTATTGTAAAAGATGTGTTAGTTCAAATTGACAAATTTTATTATCCTGTTGACTTCATTGTTTTGGATACACATCCTGTGTTGAATACTGATTTTCAAATTCCTGTCATTTTAGGAAGACCGTTTCTTGCAACTTCTAATGCCTTAATAAATTGTAGAAATGGTGTTTTAAAACTTTCTTTTGGAAACATGACATTGGAATTAAATGTGTTTAATATTTGTAAACAACCTCAAGATAATGACAATGTGCATGAAATAGATTTGATTGAGGAAATTGTGTATGATCATTTTACTTCTCTTGATATTTTGGAAGATAGTTTAGCTAGCTGTAATGATACTAAGCTTGAAATTCCTAACATGTCTTCTTTGTTGAATTTTTCTGAGGAACAAAAAAAAGGTGTCTGGAGGCAAAAATTTGAAGATTTACCACAAAGAAAAGATGCTCCTGTACCATCAAGTGTTCAACATCCAAATTTAGAACTAAAGACACTACCTTCAGATCTTAAACACTCCTTCTTGGGTGAAAACAACACATTTCCGGTAATAATTTCTTCTAAACTAAATGAATCTCAAGAAAGTAAGTTACTGGAAATTTTGTTATTGCACAAAAATTCAATAGGATGGACCATAGCTGACATAAAAGGAATTAGCCCCTTGATTTGCACACATAAAATATATCTAGAGGAAAACTCTAAGCCCTCTAGAGAAATGCAACGAAGGCTCAATCCTAAGATGAAAGAGGTGGTAAGAAATGAAATTCTTAAACTTTTAGATGCTGGAATTATTTATCCTATTTCTGATAGTAAGTGGGTTAGTCCTACCCAAGTTGTTCCAAAGAAATCTGGTGTTACTGTAGTCAAAAATGAAAATAATGAGTTGATTCCAACTAGAACCATCTCTGGTTGGCGCATGTGCATTGACTATAGGAAACTTAACTCAATGACTAGGAAAGATCATTTTCCTTTACCTTTTTTGGATCAAATTCTAGAAAGAGTGGCTGGACATGAATTTTATTGTTTCCTTGATGGGTATTCTGGATATAACCAAATTGTAATTGCATTTGAAGATCAAGAAAAGACAACTTTCACATGTCCTTTTGGTACATTTGCTTACCGTAGGATGCCATTTGGATTATGTAATGCACCAGCTACGTTTCAAAGATGCATGCTTAGTATTTTTAGTGATATGATTGAACATTATCTTGAAGTTTTCATGGATGATTTTTCTGTTTTTGGTGATTCATTTGATGATTGTTTATCAAATTTGGAGAAAGTTTTAATTAGATGTGAAGAAAATAATCTTGTGCTCAATTGGGAGAAATGTCATTTTATGGTGAATCATGGTATTGTTCTTGGTCATATAGTTTCATCTAAAGGAATTGAAGTTGATAAATCTAAGATTGAATTAATTGCAAACCTTCCCACTCCTAAGTGTGTTAAAGATGTGAGATCATTTTTAAGGCATGCTGGATTTTACAGGAGATTTATCAAAAACTTTAGTGTTATATCTAGACCATTGTGTAATCTCTTAGTAAAAGAAACTTCTTTTGAATGGACTGATAAGTGCCAAGAAGCATTTGTGACTTTTAAATCCATGCTTACTTCTTCTCCAATTATGCAACCCCCTGATTGGTCTTTACCTTTTGAGATTATGTGTGATGCAAGTGATTTTGCAGTTGGAGCTGTGTTAGGTCAAATAAAGGATAAGAAGCCTTTTGTAATTTCATATGCAAGTAGAACCTTGAATAGTGCACAAATGAATTATTCCACTACTAAGAAGGAACTACTTGCAGTGGTATTTGCATTAGATAAATTTAGATCTTATCTTGTTGGCTCACCAATTGTTATCTTTAGTGATCATGCAGCTTTGAAATATCTTTTGTCAAAGAAAGATGCCAAACCTAGACTCATTAGGTGGATTCTCTTACTCCAAGAATTTGATCTCACCATTCAAGACAAGAAAGGAGTAGATAATGTGGTGGCAGATCACTTATCAAGACTTGTGTTTGATGAACCAATTGTAGCTACACCAATCAAGGACACTTTTCCAGATGAACAACTTTTTAATATCTCTAAATTACCTTGGTTTGCTGATATTGCTAATTTTCTTGTCACAGGAAAAATTCCATCATATTGGAGTACACAAGACAAGAAGAAATTCTTATGTGAGGTAAAAAAATTCTATTGGGATGACCCTTATCTCTTCAAATATTGTTCTGATCAAATTATAAGAAGATGTGTGCCTGATGAGGAATTTCATAATGTAATCTCCTTTTGTCATTCTCAAGCATGTGGTGGCCATTTTTCATCGAAAAAAACCTCTGCAAAAATCTTGCAGTGTGGATTTTATTGGCCAACTCTTTTTAAAGATACATATGAATTTTGCAAATCTTGTGATCGTTGTCAAAAGTTGGGAGGAATAACTCGTAGAAACATGATGCCATTGCACCCTATTTTAACCATTGAAATTTTTGATTGCTGGGGCATTGACTTCATGGGTCCATTTCCCTCTTCTTTCAGTTATGTATATATCTTAGTGGCAGTTGATTATGTTTCCAAATGGATTGAGGCAATTCCCTGTAGAACTAATGACCATAAAATTGTTTTGAAATTTTTAAAAGAAAATATTTTATCAAGATTTGGAATACCTCGAGCCATTATCAGTGATGGGGGTTTACATTTTTGTAATAGACCTTTTGAGGCTTTGATGAAAAAATATGGAATTACACACAAAGTGTCAACCCCTTATCACCCACAAACAAGTGGACAAGCTGAACTTGCAAACAGAGAAATAAAACATATTTTGGAAAAAACAGTAAATCCAAATCGTAAAGATTGGTCTCTAAGACTAACTGATGCACTTTGGGCTTACAGAACAGCTTTTAAGTCACCACTTGGCATGTCTCCTTATAGACTTGTTTTTGGAAAAGCTTGTCACTTGCCTGTTGAATTGGAACATAAAGCTTTTTGGGCTGTTAAAATGTTTAATTTTAATTTAGATAAGGCAGGCTCACTAAGAAAACTTCAATTGAATGAACTTGAGGAAATACGAAATGAAGCTTATGAGAATTCTCGAATTTACAAAGAACGAACAAAGGAATTTCATGATAAACACATTCTTAGAAGATCTTTTCAACCTTTACAAAAAGTTCTCTTGTATAATTGAAGGTTACATTTATTTCCTGGAAAGTTACGTTCAAAATGGACTGGACCCTTCATTGTTAAACAAGTTTATCCACATGGGGTTATAGAAATTGAAAATCCAAAGAATGGTAATGTCTTTAAGGTTAATGGGCAACGATTGAAACCATTTTTTGAGAATTTTTCAAAAGAGAATGAGTCCATTGTTTTGGAGAACCCTACATATAAGGATTAAGATCATTTTTCTTGTTGTGTAGGAATTTTCTTTCATTTTTATGTTTTGTGTGTAATTTTCTTTCACATGTTCTCTTTGATATTTTGTTAGTGTGTTTAATGCAGTGTTCAATAAAAGCTTCTACATCCATCAAGGTGATATCTAAACTCTCTTTACTTTAGCCTATCTTGTATTCTCTTATTTTGCCTTCTTTTAACATTGAGGACAATGTCTCATTTAAGTTGGGGGGTAAAGAAGTTTAAGTTTAATTTATTTTTGGCAAAACATTTGTTGAAAAAAAAAAAATCTTCCACCATCAAGTAGTAAAAATTATCTTGGCTTAGACAAATAACATATACTTTTTCTTATGATAGCATGTCATAGTTGTTGATGAATATGAAGGTACAAGTTTGAAAAGCAAAAATGAAATATATTATTTGATAAATTTCATGTCAAGTTGAATAAATTTTCAAGTGAGTGTTTGAGCCTTTCAATTTTTCTTAGAGTGAATATTTATTTCCCTACTATTCTTAGAACTCATGTACTTCTGTTATATATGTGATGATAATCTATGATCTTAAGTGACCAATACCTCAAAAAAAAAAAAATAAATAAAAATAAAAAAAAATAAAAAATAAAAAAAAGAGAAGTGTTTATTGAAACTCTAGCTGCTAGTAGATATGAATAACTATTCAAGTTCTCTAGAAAATAATTGGGAAACAATTCTTGAACCATTTGAGCTTTGCTAGCCAACATTCAAATTATTTCCTTTTTGGAAAGACAATTGAACCAGAGCCTTGTTATAATTGAAAAAAAAAAAATAAGAAAAAAAAAAAAAGAGAGAGAAAGAAGAAGAAGCCTCTATTTATATTGATTGTTATTTTGTTAGCTATGGTTACATCCCAATCAAAGCTTCTTTTTGAATCTAAGAGAACTATAGTTTGAAATAAATACTAGTATTGTTTTATGTTTCATAACACATATAAAAAAAATAGTAAAAAAAAAATATATATATATATATAAAATATATATATATATATATATATATATATATATATAAAAAGTAAAGAAAATAAAGAGGTACAAGTTTTACAATTTCATATCACATCACATTCTTTTAAATCACTCTTCCATTTTTCTTGTGCGTAAACAAATCCTGCTATCATTTCATTCTTATTCCAGTTTATTATTTTAGTATGGTAAGAGACATTATCTCATTTATTCTTCTATAACCATTTTCTAATGTCAAACTTACCAATCCTATTTGAAAAACCTATAGACATGTTATTTCTAAGTAATGATAAATTTTATTTAGCTTTGATAACAAGTGTTTTTTGTATAAATTAATAACATTGAATGTGCTCTCCTAGTTAATATGCATATGTTATTTTTCTAATTCTTTGCTAGTTTTAATAACTTGATTTGGAAGAAATTTTTCACTCAACTAAGTTTATGCCAAAGATTAAGTTGAATTTAAAACTCTTTATTGACCATCACAAAGATTGCTAGGGACTAGCAAAATGTTAGTTGGGGGGTGTGATAAATGTCTAAAATTGCATTACTTGCATATATTTTCATAGACATTTATACATATTATTTTGTTAATTAAGCTATCTTATGCACCAATTAAGAAGTCTCATCACATTATTTTAATTAAACATATCTATATGAATAAATGTTGATTTAATATGATATGAGAGACTTATATTTATTATGAATGAATTTAGGTGCATTCAACTTGATGTGTATTGACCATTCAAGCAACTTGCATGAAAAATGCGTTTTCAGCCTCTACTGCACATAGTTCAGTAAAATACTCATATCTTGAGTTATAGATGTTGGAATGATCTGATTCAAGTTGCGTTGTAACAATAACTTAATTATCTACAATTTTCATGTTGACAATGTTGACCAAATCGGCGTGTAGAAAAGCAGACAATGGCCGACATTAAGATGCTTAATTGAATCATTACAACTCCACCACTGCACATAGTTCAGTAAAATAATCATATCTTGAGCTGTAGATGTTGGAATGATCTGATTCAAGTTGAGTTGTAAAGATAACTTAATTCTCTACAACTTTCATGTTGACCATGTTGACCAAATCGGAGTGTAGAAAAGCAGACAATGGCCGACATTGAGATGCTTAAATTGAATCATTACAACTCCACCACTGCACATGGTTCAGTAAAATAATCATATCTTGAGCTGTAGATGTTGGAATGATATGATTCAAGTTGAGTTGTAAAGCTAACTTAATTCTCTACAACGTTCATGTTGACCATATTGTCCAATTCGGAGTGTAAAGAGCAGAAAATGGCCGACATGGAGATGCTTAATTGAATCATGAGCCCACAATGACAACTCACATTCACACTAGCATATGCTCGTTTTATTGCCTATAAGAGGAGGGAAGCTAGAATTTGAGAGTTTCATATTGTCTTGTTCATTTTTAGTTTTATTGTGTGTAATTTACAATATGTCTTGCTAGAACCTTAGCTAGAGCTAAGGGTGATACTTTGATAAATTTGTAATGTTGTTCTTCATTTCTTCTTTTGTTCTTCAATGAAATCCTTCAATTAATTAAATCATATGTACTAAAATTGTATTTGGTTTGTTTGAGACTTTGATTCATTGTTAACATTGTGCATGGTACATTGAATGCTTAGACTATCTCAACATTTCAAGTTCATAGGTTTTATTACATATTATAGTTAAGAATGGGTTATCTTTTTAATATAGTCATGCAATAACCTCTCCATCTTCCAATTAAGATCACTTCCTAGATGATTCTTAATTGAGTTATATTGTGAATGGAGAACATTAATTACAAGTTTGTCAAAGAGGATCCTAGAAGCTCTAGTGCTTTCGTTTACTGAAACTTTGTTTATTGTCAAATAATTAACATTGCATATTTCTATTGATCTAATACAGTTCCTTCCAATTCCTTGAGGATCGACACTCGGACTCCCGAGTTTTATTACTTGAGACAACCTACACTTGGGTATTGCAATCTTTTAGTTGTAGCAACGGTGAAACCATACAGCATTTGCTCTCCCTTTACTAGGGCAACCAACACTAATGCTGTCACTAAAGTAAAATAAAATAGACAAAAAGCTATTAATTAATGATTGTGAATTTGATTTAAATATAAGAAAACATGTAAAAGATAGTATGAAAATTTACGACGACAACAAGATAAACATGTATTTAACATCATTTACTTACACCAGACTGGACGATGATTTATGCAACCAAGAAATGAAATGGAAGTATTTATCTGAATCTAGTCCTTCGTAGACGTTATAGTAATCAAGTACATTGGAGGACTGATCCATTCTTGAAGCCTTCCTCTTCCTACCAACGTTTTTGTAAATCTCATATGGAGATCTCAAGGATGGACCAACCGACCTGTGCTTTCTCATGTAGTACTTCTTGGGTGGTGTGGGACCTGATACAATAGTACAACAATCTGGATCGTTTATATCAACGTCCTCTGATTGTGTACCAAAATCCTTTTCAATTTCATATCCCTGTATTGCCAAATGTCTTTTTTGTAATTCTTCCTCTAATAACATTATTTGACAAGATTTATCTTGTTGACCATACTGAGAATCAACAGGTATGCCTTCACTCTTACTAAGAATTTCTTCTTCTCCCATGACCGTTTCATTGGAGTTTCGTGCAATATCACAACCAATATCAACGCTAGCTGTAGCATCCACATCACCACTACAATATGCCTCCAGTGGGCTGCTTCTTTGAAATACATTATGACCTTCAAAAGGGACATTTATGTTTCCCTTGTTCAACACATGTACAATACTGGCAAGCATTTGCTTAATTTCCAGAACTTCCTGCTTAACAACGAGCACTTCTTCCATAACCTAATAAAAAAAATGAAGTAGATCAAAATTTAAATTAAAATCTGTTTGATATGGTACCGAGTATTAACGTTAGACAAGGTCAATTAATACACACTGATTGATGAAATGAATTGTACCTTATCAATGGATGTTGTTGATGAAGAGGGATCATATTGATCATTCAACTTTTCCTTCCCCTTGTCAACCCTTTGAGTATTTTCAAATAACTGCTCACCAAACTCATCAGGCTTTCCTCTCTTAGAAACCAAGCTTGATTTATAATACAACGTTTCCTTCTCCATTTCAGTAGGGGCCAAAACTTCTTTAACCGAAAGCTGCAAGAAATATCACAGTTACAATTTCATTAAATTAAGAACATTCAATATATGTTCTCAATAAAATACAAAAATAAGAAATAATCTTTTACAAAAGACTAGATGCCTTACATCATCATGACTGAAGTAAGTCCTCTCCAAGTATTTGAACCTCAACCAATGACCAGTCTTATTGTTCTCCCATTTCAAAATCCGTGGCATTGAATCTGATGAACGTTGACAAACCAAATCATCAACCAAAGCTAGTATGGCTTCGTAAGCCCATACTTGTAATGCCAGTGGAAAACCATAGACGTTATACGAAGTACATGCATATGATTTCCTCGCCTTGTAATCTTCTTCATTAACGTCCATGTTCACATCATCCTCTCCTAACTCTTCTTCGAATTCTTCTTGTATCTTTTCCAATGTCTTATTGTTCTTTGTTACCCTATTCACCATACTATTTTTCATCTTTCGTACGGTGAAATCATAAACAAACTTCCCCCATGGAAAGTTGTTAAATTTATCTAGATCTTCAATAAGACACAAGTAATCCAAATTAATCTTATGTGACTTCTGGTCCCCCAACAAGATCACTTCTAAAGCGACGACAAGTGACAAACAAAGAACATCTTTTTGATCTGTGTTCTTTGGTAACCGTTTTTACACTTCACATAATCTTGACTTGGTAATGATATTGTCCCTTCTGAAATATTGTTCTTTCAAGCGACTTTAGGAGGATGGAATGTTCTCATCACCTTTAAACATCAAACTGGTAATGAGGGAAAATTCCTCATAACCAAATTGATGTGCACGTCCATTATAAACAATTCTTAATTCCTTGCCGCTCTGTTTGCTATCTTGCATCATTAGAAGATGGTGCACCAAAGGTCCTGTGAACTCAATTTGGTGCATTCTCAATAGAAATCCAAAGCACCCTTCTTCAAACCAAACATGTTTAATTTAAAGTTTATATTTCTTCCATTCTAGACATGTTAGAAATCTTCCCAATAAAATAGTCTTCGCGTCTAATCAATGGGAGTCGTTCAATATTTTCAGATGCCATTACCTGTTACACCAAAAAAGTATATTATATTTTCATTAAAAAAATAGGAATTAAAAAAACAAACATATAAACACACCAATAACAACATCAAAATTTTTGAGTTATTTCATAATCCTCAATAACTTTTAATCTCAACTTACACCTCCACTCTAAATAAAGATAAATAAGAAGATAGCCTAACTTCTGACATAAAATAATTATCCCCTCTAATATATTAATATGCTTCACTTTAGTTTCTCTCTAATGCTACCTATAACTTCACAAGCAAATACAGTTCTTATTCATTAAAACAGGGCAAAATCATTAGTACGTCCTAGTGAGAATCATGGTCAAAAAAATAAGAACAATAGAACTTACAAAATACTAAGCTATCTAGTAGTGGCCTACAAAATGCACCAATTTTTTTATGGGGCGTCGAAAGTGACAGAATAGGCTGCCTTTATGGTCGTGAACAGAGGCGAACTGGTGGTTTGTAAATCGGTGCTGCTTTCCAAATGGGAGAGAAATTCATTATGGGGTATATATTTGCAATTTGTCACATGAAAGGGCCTAATTAAGGCGTTTGCCCTGTTTATATGAGTATAAGAAAATTAATCTCTCAGAATGAAATGTTAAAGGCTCAAATATCTCATAAGGTAGTTTCTACTATTTAATTCTAGGACATTGAATATAGGTTCATCTCAGTTTCAATATTAAGAGCATGATTTATGAATTATGACCATGAACTAATTCTTACAACAAAATTTTAGAGTGTTAAAGAAAATAGTTTACCCAAAGTTTACAACAAAATCAAGCACAACATACATAATATACTCAATTATTCACCATATATTTACCCAAAGTTTAATAGTTTTGTATCAAAAAGTTTTTTAGTTGATCCATATTCGCAACCCTAAACCTAAACTAAACATTTTTCTTAATGTTTCCAACCAAGTATATGTTCAGAAAAGCACTCAAAGGTAGCAAATAGAGAAATAATACTTATGCAACTAAAGAAAAATGAAGATGCTACCAAAAATGGTGGGTTGCCTCTCACCAAGCGTTTCCTTTAATTTCTTAGCAAGATATAATTGATCTATTCCTATCCACCATTATCAACGATCTTAAAATGTGTGATTTCAAATTTTTTAGCTAATATTTCATTAAGCACATCCTTCCACCTTGGTAATAGTCTTATTTGAATTACAATACACACATTCTTCCAAACATTTAACTCTTTGGGTATCCTTTAAGTGGTGAGGGAGAGGATTTGGGGGGTGCATAAGTCTCAGGTGCCTTATACAGCATAGGAGGTAAAGATGGTTCCTCCTTGCTCTCCTTGAAAGATTTGAAAATTTTATTCTCCTTAGCTTGACCTTCTTTGAGATTTGCTTGCTCCCTCCCCATTTGTATTTTCTACAACAAGTGGTAAATCATCAAAAATTTCAGGAAAATAAGTATCGTTAAAATTTTTACCACTTTAATGGACTGTTATAGTGTTAACATCTTCTTGTTGACTTGGAAGTTCTTGAAGTTGCTCAATCATTTTCCCACAAAAATTTTCCACCCTTTTCATAAATTCTAGTAAAGACTTTGATTGTTTTTCATGTTGTAATCTCTAATTTCTTGAATGAAAGCATTGAAGTTATCCTCCAATGTTGACTCATTAGATGGATAGGTGGGTTGTATGGATTAAAATTTGCATATTCTATTTAGTATTGGGCATAAGGTGGGTTAGTGTATGTTTCTTATGAAAAATTATGGTGATTTTCCCATTTAGGGTTATGGGTATTAAAATAGGGATCATTTTGGGATTTAGGGTGGTATCTCTCATTAAGATCAAAGTCCTGATGGGTAAATGTATAGTAATCACTTGGAATAGTACAAACACTAGCATCATGTCCATATAAACCACAAATGCCACATACTTCTATGTCTGTCCTGTCTTTTGGCTCTTCACAAGGCTTATGTATTGGCTCATAGATTTCAATATCTAGCCTAATTAGGCGCTCTTTAGAATTTGTTAATTTCGTCTATGAACAGTACCTTTCATATATTAACAAAAAAAAAAATCAAAGCACTAGAAAATAGACCACATAAAAAGAAAATAAATAATAAAAGAAAAAAAAAATTGAAGATAAAAATAAAAAATAAAAACTAAATCTAATTTATAATTTCTAAGAAGCTAAATTTTTTTAATCAAAACACCAATTCTCTAGCAACAACATCAAAAACTTGATTTGTCAAATATAATAATTGCAAGCATATGAATCGCTTGTAGCAAATGATAAGCAAACCTCTAGGGTTGATTTCTCAAGGACAAAAAACTTTTTGTGTCAAATATAATACTCGCAAGCATTCGATTAACTTGAAACAAGCAATAAGCAAACCTTTAAAATCGATCTCTTAGGGAATTGCAGTGATTTTAAATAATCTTCCTAACTTATTAAAAATTTTAAATTATAAATCAAATTGAAGGAAAGAATGAGAACAAAGAAGGGAAAGAACTTGTGACAAATATTGTTTCAATTTTAAACTAACTTAAAAATGGTTTTTTAATAATCAATGACGGATTTTTGAATATTTAGCTTAGTTGAATATGCCTTCATCGAAATATAATGGTGAATTAACATGAATGATCATTTAAATCAAGATTATCGACTTTCCTTTTATTTATGAAAATTTTTATGGATTGGGTGGCTTTCTCTGGTGATTAACTAACCAATATTCTACGGATTGGATATATCAATTAGCAATCAAATTATGCACAAGGAAAATTATGCCAAATAAACCAATACCATAACTAGGTCATTAATTTGAATTCTTGATCATGTTTATCAAAATATAGTCAATGTGATGTTTTTAAAACTAAATTTTCAGATTTTTTAATCTATTTATGAACATCAAATTGGCCCAAGAAAATTCAAGAAATATATATTTATACACACTCTTAATCAAGAAACAATCTTTATTTAATCTTGTAATTAAATCATTTACCAAAATATATCTAAGCAATAAAAGATAAACATTCATGATAAAATTAGCTACTCATGCTTAGATTAAAATTCGTAGACAAATATAAACTTAACATGTATACGAGGAGAGAAGAAGAAGAACAACAATCTATTTACACCAAGAACTTAGGAGGTCGAAATACCTAGAAATTGGATTGGATGATATTTTATTCCCCAAAAACTTGTAGCTCTACCTTCTATTATGGCTTGAGTCCTTGAGATTGGCTTCCTTTGCTTCCTTGGATGCGAAAAAGCTCCAAAAATCCTAAAATTTATTGTAAAAGTCGGTTCAAAATTGTGTATTTTTGTGTATGTAATGTTGAAAACATAAAGAGGTTATTTATAGATGTAAGGGTTGTACAAAATTAGGAGTCTCCAAAAATACGAGCGCGTTGTGGCACAAGCCAAAAAATTACCCCATATAAAAAATTTAAGACCATTATGTCGTGGCACAAAAAAACCTCCACCGTGATACAACCTAATTTTTTTTTGTCTATGTACGTATCCCTTACATATTGTTGATTTTTGATACAAGACTTACATGCCGTAGTCCTTTTTGCTCCTAGGTTATTATTTGATTGTTCTAAGTGTTTCGTCTTCGCATATTTACATTATTTATCTCTTTTGAAACTAAAAATACCAAAACATAATCGTGATTTTGAAATAATAAATTTATGCAAATAATTAAATAAAAGAATAGCACAATAAATCACGAGTACTTTTAAAGCACTTATCAGTCCTTAGATATAAGAGTGTAAATATTTGAAGGGGTATCACATTCATTTAAAGACCCTTCAATTTGCTCATTCTTGAACCAACGTGTGAGCTCATGAGCTACTACATTGTACAATCCAGGAATCTAATTGTATTCATTTCTGTTGAACTGATTGGCTAGATGCATTACTTCAGCTAGAGGTTGAATAGCTTCATCCTGAATGCAGTTTTAATTTCAATTAAGCCAATTAACAATTCCTTGACAATCCCTTTCGATTACTGGTTCCTTTATTCCAACAGCTGTTGCTATACCTATTGCCATCACAAAAGCTTTTGCTTTAGCAATTTGTGCATTACTAACTTGAATTTTCTGCAGCCAAATTCCAATGGTATTGCAGTATGTGTCTCTAGCAATCACTGCTATTGCTGGATCACTAGATGAGAAAGCCGCATGGACATTACATTTTATGCATTTGCCAAGAGGTTTACTCCATGATCAGGTTCTACGCTGTGATTGTTGCAAGGTATTAAAAATTGCTTGGGAAGGAGCCATGATAGTCTCTGTATGTACAATTGTTGCTTGCCTAGCCTTTAAGAATTTTTCATTTATTCTTTCCACTATGTCTCCTAATAGGAAAGGTTTTTTCCTAAACACCAATTCATTCCTTACTCTTCATTGCATCATGGTTATTATGATTTCTAGATACCATTATGTGCCTTTTAGTTCACCTTTCATTGCTAGCTCTATAGGAGGTTCTAAAATGTCATGTTCAAACCTTTGTTGACTTTCTCTGATATAGACTCTTAGTGAGTACAAAGGTTGCCATGTTTCCCAAGTCGCATGAAAAACCTCACATGATTTGAAACAATGAAAGAGGTCTTCTTCATGTAATCTGCACAGTGGGCACAAAAGATCATCCAAACCTAGGATTTTGTTACCTTTTTCTTTGTTGGAAGTGTACTTCCAGAAGAAAATTTTAATTCTTTCTTGTTCCTTCAATTTCCACAATTTTTTCCATTGTTGCCAAGTACCCATATGCCTTCCTTGTTCCACTAAGTGTTGGTACCCTTGCTTTACTGAGTATTTCCTAATATGTTAACTTTTCCAAAACCATTGGTCCCTTCTCTGAGGTGCAGGTGCTGAAATTTTCTAAATTTTATATATTGTGGCATCATTAAATAGTTCTTGAAGTTGTCTTCTGTTCCATCCTCCTCCTTCCTCTACTATGTCTTCTACCCTTAGGGATTCATCAATTATTACCTCATTATTTATTATAGTTGGTATGCCATCAGCTGAGTTAGGGGATCCAAGGTTCTTTCCAAACTCTAATTGAGTCCCCTTTACCAACCTTGATCATCACATTCCTTTTTAGAAGTTTTTTGCCTTACAAATATCTTTCCAAACCAGGGAATCATGTTGTCGACTATCAATTGCTAAAAATTTTGCTTGCTTGAAGTACTTATTGGTAAATATTCTTATCCAGAGTGAGTCTTTTTGGACCATCAGTTTCCATGCCAATTTTGAAAAAAGAGACTGATTCATTTCTTCGAATTTGTGGAATAAACTAAATATGAATTTAAATATATAAAGTTTCCATTCTAGTAATTGTTTTTATGACATTTACAACTTTGTCACACTAAAGTCCATGACCCTATAAAATTTTATCCTACAAATTGGAGGTAGGTGGACTCATCATAAATGTCCAGAGTGGAGCCTCCAACTGCAAAAAGGTGTTTCATTCTTAAAACTTGAATCAAATTACATCCAACTTTAGCATGAAATTTCAGCTAAACATTAAAAAAATCTATTAATAAATATTAAGCATTACAGATTGTGGGTCTCAAAAATTAATTGTCAATTTTTTCACATTATTTTTCTTTGCATTAGACATAAATATTATAAATAATTAATGTTTTATTTTGCTTTTTTGTTTTTATTTTTACTTGTGTTATTTATGAATAATACAGAACATTAGCATACCTTAGTGCAATCTTCAGGGTTCAACTAACCAATGCAATCACCCAAGTCATCTATTATAGGCACAACCCCATCCCTATATGTGTCAAAGGTATACCATGGTTGAGCATATATGTGTTAGTTGATGTTGAGAAATAGACTTATTTTGTTTATTACCAAAGGTAAAACTATCAGACATTCCATTTCTCCTCTACTTCTCCGTGATATTTTGTTCAATTTTGCTATACTATTTGTACAATGATGTATAGCAAGATGTACAGGACATAAAATTACAATGAACTAATTAACACCTCTATGTTCACAGAGTAATGAGATGAAGCTAATCAATTTGGACACAAATCAATTAATTAATTTCTTTTTTGGAGAGTCCCACGTGCACATATCAGACTGAACAGAATTCCTTACATATATTGGTGGTCAACGACATTCGGGAATATGTGTATTAGCCAATAAGGAGATTATAGCATGGACTATTCGGTTTGATTACAACGTCTTGAACAACCAAATAATTAAATTGACTTTAATTACTTAATTCATCAAGGGCTATCGACTTGTTCATCAAAGAGAAAATTAATTCATCAGGGACTATTCGACAAGATTTTCATCACAAAGGTATCGGTAAAGATTCAATTACCCAATATTATGTTTGTGATATTGTGATGCAAATCCATGGGGGATGCTTGAAAACCAATGTTGGTGGTCAAGCATCAAAGGTTGGACTAGAAGCATTACATGTTATTAAGTGTGGAGAAAGAAGAGAAAGAAAATAGGGTTATAGAGCATCCAGGATCAATCCCCCTCTGGCTGGATCGATCTTGCTCCAAGTGCGATTCGATTCGGGACTTTCTGCTGGAAAACTGGTGCCCAGGCAAGAAGACAAATCGATCCCCCTCTGCTGGATTGATCCCACTTCGAGCACGCTCCAATCCGAGACTTACGAACAATTTCTATTTTTCACGAAAAATAGCATAAATGACTTTTAAGGGCATGGGCTTTGTTCTAGGAAGCTAGGAATAGTTTGGGCATTATTGTAAATGTGCAAAATGTGCTACATAAACACATTTAAGAGCTCTTAGGGTTTCTAAGAGAGAGCATTGTGTACTACACATTTGAGAGAAGAAAAACTAGAAAAGAGAGGAAGAAGAAGATATGGCTTTTTCACCATTGTGAGTGAGGAAAGTTCTTGAGTGTCTCTTTGAGTGTATTTCTTCCAAGAAAGTGTTTCTCTTCAAGCATTTTCTCCATTGTACTTGTAATCTCCAACTTTGAAGCTAGTGGAACTCATCTCCATTGGAAGGGTGAAGAAGTGGAGTAGACTTACCACAATGGTTGGGTTGAACCACTATAATTTTGGTGTGTTGTTTCCTTTTACTATTATTTTTATTTCCTTGCTTTGAATTAAATAACTAGGACTTAAGAGTGTTGTTGTTGGATTGATAATTTCATTGGGTGTTTTGCTTGGAGATTTCTATCTTGCTTGGTTAAACTCAATAGTGCATATATAGGAAGTTGAATTCTAGCATAACAAGTGGTATCAGAGCCTTGTTCGGCTTGGGTTATTCTGTGGTTGTTGTGTGTGAATTTTTCAGGTTTGATATTGTGGAGTGAAATTGTGTCTAGAAACAATTTTCTTATTATTGAATGAGTAAGATAGAAATTGAAAAGTGGGATGGCACTGGAGATTTTCATATTTGGAAAAGTAAGATGAAGAGTTTATTATTTCAACAAAAGGTAGCTCAAGCTTTAGAGGATCATCTAGAATATCCGGAAGATTTTACGGAGTTTCAAAAGAAGGAATTATTGATGATGGCTTATACCTCTATATTTTTGCATTTGCATGATAATGTCATAAGGGAGGTGCAAAGTGCAAAAATTGCAAAGGGATTATTGAATAAGTTGGATGAGATTTACAGGCAAAAGACGATGTCTCGGAGGTTCCATTTGAAAGAACGATTGTTTGGTTTCGAATGAATATGTCAATAAGTTTGGAGCCTAACTTGGCGGAGTTTTGAAAAATCTCCAATGATTTTTCAAACATTGGGGAGGGTCTTAGCGATGAGAATCTCACTCACTTATTGTTACACAACTTGCCGGATTCCTACCGAGAAGTAAAGACGGGTCTTAAGTATCGAAGAGCTGATATCTCTTTGGATCTAGTTATCTCTCATTTGAGAATGAGAGAACTAGATTTGAAGATAGAGAAGCTTCATATTGGTGAGAATGTAGGTAGTGGTGATACCATGTATTTGATGGGAAGAGGTGAAGAAAGAAGCCGAAGTAAGGGAAAAGGAAAATACCGGTCAAAGTCCCGTGGTCCAAAAGAAAAATTGAAATACTTCTTGTGTAACAAAAAGGGGCATTTCAAGAGGGATTGCCCGGAGAAGGGTAAATACACCAAGGAGGTAATAGTAGTAGGGATGCATCTGTGGCAGTGTTTGATGAAATGGGTTATGATAATGCCGAAGAACTTGTGGTTGCTTCAAGTAATAGTGATGGTACTTGGGTCTTGGACTCGGGGTGTACTTTTCACTTGACACCATACAAGGAGTGGTTTGTTGATTACAAAGAGGTAAATGGTGGCATTGTTCACATGGGAAACAATCATCCTTGTAATGTGACGGGAGTTGGGTTGGTGAGGCTTCGCCTCAATGATGGTTCAACATTTGTGATGAAGAATGTGAGGCATGTGCCGGCATTAAAGAAGTACTTGATTTCATTGGGTACTTTAGACAACATGGGTTATAGCTACAAGGGTGAGCATGGCCAATTGAAGGTGTGTAGAGGTTCTTTGGTATACTTCAAAGGTATACAAAGAAATGGGCTCTATTACTTAAATGCTACGGTAGAAACTAATGTTGCAGCGGTTAGCCACCAAGAGGAGAGTGTCAACCTTTGGCACAAAAGGTTGGGACACATAAGTGAAAGAGGATTGGAGGAACTATCCAAGAGGAAGATTCTTGGCGACGGTAAGCTTGATAAGCTTTCATTTTGTGATTATTACATTTTTGGCAAGATGAAAAAGGTCAAGTTTACACCGGCAAAGCTCAAAGGATGTGACATCCTTGATTATGTGCATTCGGATTTGTAAGGGTCGGAGAGGACACCATTGATGGGTGGTACAAGGTACATTCTAACTATAATTAATGATTTCTCTAGAAGGCTATGGGTTTACTTGTTGAAGAGTAAAGATGAGACTTTTGAGACTTGTAGAGACTTAAACCGGTAAAAAGGTCATGTTTTTGAGAATTGACAATGGTTTAGAGTTTTGCAATGAAGCTTTCATAAGCATTTGTAGGGAGAATGGTATTACAAGGCACAGGACCGTTCTAGAAAATCCACAACAAAATGGTTTGGCGGAGAGGATGAATAGAACACTCTTGGAGAGAGTGAGATGTATGCTTTTTGATGCAAACATGCCCAAGAGATTTTAGGGAGAAGTCGTTGCTATGGCAAGATACCTTATCATACGTCGGAAGAGGTATGGTTTGGAAAACCTGCTAAATATGACCATTTACGTATTTTTGGTTGTGTTGCATATGTACATGTGAGGCAAGGGAAGTTGGAGCCAAAGGCATTGAAGTGTATGTTTTTGGGGTATCCTAGCGGTGTCAAGGGTTACAATTTATGGTATGGTGATGCTAACAAATGCATCACTAGTAGAGATGTAACCTTCAAGGAGGATGAGATGTAAATGGAAGGAGTTTTCGAAGAAACAAATGACTCACCACAAGAGTCCGGACGTGGGCGTGTTAGTTTTGAGGTGGAGCCATTGGTGTTTAATAATCAACCCATGGGTGGGCATAGGTAACCATAAGAGCTTACTATACAAGAACCTCCTAATGATGACGATCATGGTATAAAGATGGAAGAAGAAGAAGACACCACTAAGCCTGGGTCATCTAGGCCGGGAAATGATTACTTGTTGGTAAGAGATCGGAGTCGACATGTGACTAGAGCTCCTGAGAGGTTAAACCTTATTGCCTATCCATTGAGTATGGAGTCAGAGATCTCGAGACTTGAGCCAAGGTCCTATGAGGAACCCATGAGTAAGAAGGATGCCAATAAATGGCGGAAGGCCATGGAAGAAGAGATGAGTTCTCTATACAAGAATAAGACATGGACACTAGTTCCTCGACCAAAGGGTCGGAAAGTTGTGGGCAACAAATGGGTCTACAAAGTGAAGGAAGGTGTGCCAAATGTCGAGCTTGCCCGATACAAGGCTAGAGTTATTGCAAAAGGGTTTGCCCAAAGAGAAGGTATTGACTTTACTGAAATTTTCTCACCTGTTGTTAAACAGAGTTCCATTAGATTATTATTATCTCTTGTTGTGCATAATGATATGGAACTTGACCAATTGGATGTGAAACTACTTTTTTGCATGGTTACCTTGAGGAGAAAATTTTCATGGGGCAACCCAAGGGGTTTGTTGAAAAAGGCAAAGGTGACATGGTGTGTCTCTTGAAGAAGTCTTTGTATGGCTTGAAGCAATCTCCAAGATGTTGGTACAAGAGATTCAACGACTTCATTTTGAAGATTGGATTCAAAAGGAGCAAGCATGACAACTGTGTGTATTTGAGAGGTACAACTAGCTCTTCTATTGTTTATTTATTGCTATATGTGGATGACATGTTGATAGCAAGTTGTGACCGGTCTTAAATCACCAAGTTAAAGAGTCAACTTAGCTCGAAATTTGAGATGAAGGATCTTGGAGCTGCTAAGAAAATATTAGGGATAGAGATTGTAAGTGATAGACAAAAAGGCAAGTTGTTTCTTTCCCAAGAAGGGTATTGTGAGAAGGTACTTGAACGGTTTAATATGGTCAATGCTAAACCGACTACAACTCTGATAGCATCACATTTCAAGTTATCAGCCTCAGACTCTCCTTCAATAGATGAGGAGAAGAAAGAAATGGAAAAGGTGCCCTATGCAAGTGCGATGGGTAGCTTGATGTATTTAATGATTTGTACAAGACCAGATATTGCATATGGTGCAAGTTTGGTAAGTCGCTACATGGCTAATCCTAGTAAAAATCATTGGGAGGCTATGAAATGGGTGATGAGGTATCTACGGGGTACAACCAAGGTTGGTCTTTTATATGATCGATCCAAGGAGTTGAGTGTTAGAGTAATGGGTTATTTGGATTCGGACTTTGCTGGTCTTGGAGGTATCTACAGGATACTTGTTCAGATTTGGAGGAAACTTGGTGAGTTGGAAGGCCAATTTACAATCAATAGTAACATTATCTTCTACGGAGGCGGAGTTTGTTGCCACAATGGAAGCAATGAAGGAAGCTATGTGGTTGAAGGGTTTGGCTATTGAACTCGGTTTTGAGCAAAAGAGAGTCATGGTACATTGTGACAAACAAGGAGCAATTTGCTTGACCAAGAATCCTCAATTTCATGATCGTACAAAGCATGTAGATGTGAAGCTACATTTCATACAAGAGATGACTGAACAAGGTGAGGTGGAGTTGGTAAAAATTCACACGGATGATAACCCCGCGGACATGGCAACAAAGTCGGTTCCCTTGGCAAAGTTTGTGAAGTATCAAACTTTAGTCAAGGTGACCACCCTATCTAAATGATTGTGAAAGGGTGGGTCTTAACCCAAGAGAGTTTGAGTTCCAAGGATTAGCATCAAGGTAGAGAATTGTGATATTGTGATGCAAATCCATGGGGGATTCTTGAAAACCAATGTGGGTGATCAAACATCAAAGGTTGTACTAGAAGCATTACATGGTATTAAGTGTTGAGAAAGAAGAGAAAGAAAATAGGGTTACAGAGCATCCAGGATCGATCCCCCTCATGATGGATCGATCCCACTCCAAGCGCGATCCTATTTGGGGCTTTCTGTTGGAAAACTGGTGCCCAAGCAAGAAGACGGATCGATCCCGTTCCGAGCGCACTCCAATCCGAAACTTTCTACTGGAAAATTGATGCCCAGACATGCCGGATCGATCCCCCTTAGAGCCATATTGATCCTCTCTGGCCGGATCGATCCCTCTCCGAGCGCGCTCTGATCCAGGACTTACGGACAGTTTCTGTTTTTCACGAATAATAGTGTAAATGACTTTTAAGGGCATGGGCTTTGTTCTAGAAAGCTAGGAATAGTTTGGGCATTATTGTAATTGTGTAAATGTGCTATATAAACACATTTAAGAGCTCTTAGGGTTTCTAAGAGAGAGCATTGTGTGCTACACATTTGAGAGAAGAAAAACTAGAAAAGAGAGGAAGAAGAAGATAGGGCTTTTCACCATTGTGAGTGAGAAAAGTTCTCGAGTGTCTCTTTGAGTGTATTTCTTCCAAGAAAGTGTTTCTCTTCAAGCATTTTCTCCATTGTACTTGTAATCTCCAACTTTGAAGCTAGTGGAACTCATCTCCATTGGAAGGTGAAGAAGTGGAGTAGACTCACCACATTGGTTGGGTTGAACCACTATAATTTTGTTGTGTTGTTTCCTTTTACTATTATTTATATTTCCTTGCTTTGAATTAAATATCTAGGGCTTAAGAGTGTTGTTGTTGGATTGATAATTTCATTGGGTGTTTTGCTTGGAAATTTCTATCTTGCTTGGTTAAATTCAATAGTGCATATCTAAGACGTTGAATTCTAGCATAGCAGTGTTTCACGCTTGGTTGGTAAGATATTAAAAGGAAAATTCGCAAGCATCATTACAAGAAACTTTATACATTGCTGTCGTCATTGAAATTAGAGGATAATAGATCAGGGGAAAATTTTCCAATGTAATAATTAATTCCATTGCATCAGTATTTCGATATTCCTTTCTTATCTACAATTATTAATTGTAGATAAGAAACTTTATACATTGCTGTCGTCATTGAAATTAGAGGATAATAGATCAGGGGAAAATTTTCCAATGCAATAATTAATTCCATTGCATCAGTATTTCGATATTCCTTTCTTATCTACAATTATTAATTCCACTGCAGTTATTTGTTTGCCACCCTTTAGCCTTGTTCCCACTTTCCCATCTTGTTCTTAAGTTTTTGCCTCTATGGAAAATCCTAATCCTAATCATGCTACATGTAACGACCTAGCCATGTAGATTTATTTAAGCCCCTTCTTCTATGCATCCATAAAAACATGTCTCGAAGAGTTATGTAACATGTGAGACACCCCAAAGAAAGAATGGAGATATAGCATGTGTTACCCTAGACCCTAAAATCTATCAATCCTGCTTGGGTCTCTGTAAGTTTTGTTTTATTGGTCGACTAATCCTCTCTAAAGGGGACAAACCTTGGAGCCAAGCAATTTAAAAAACCAACTGAACTTGATATGTAACTTATCTTCCAATTGAAATTTTTTTGCTATGGGTTGCGATTTCTACCATAATTTATTGCACTCCCCTGAGGATCAATCCAGGGTTCGAGCTATTGTGCCAATCAATTTTGAATTAAAAAATTTTGGGGTTCAACGATGGACACCCAACTTTAACCCGCACAGTCAAAAAGCTACCAATGCTCAAGTGTGTGTTCGCTTTTACAATATGGTATGGGAAGTCTAGGATAAACAAATTATTGCACAAATTACATGGGCCATTGGTGTTCCTCTAAAAATTAACAACGCCACCCTCAATAGCGAGTTAGGTTAGTATGCTAGACTTCTAATTGATATCGATCTCGCTCACAAGCTTGATGAACATGTAATGGTGGAAGTGGGGTCACTTGAGATATTTGTGGACTTTTACTATGAAAATTTTCCCAACTTTTGTAGTTTGTGCTTCTTTGCGAGCCATGCCACATACAAATGTAGGAAGAATGCTAGTGTTGCAGCACAAAAGCCCAAAAAGGGTAAAACCAAATAGGCCTCCGGTTCATACCCACCAATAACAAATTTATAGACCTAAGGTCACCGTTGTTAATAATTCCATTCCAGTAAGTAATGCTTTTGCTGCCCTCCATGCATTAGGTACAGATGCTACTATACTAGTCCCTTTTATGCTGAACACTATTGATGCAACTATTATAACGACTACAATCCCTACTACCACAATCGCCATCAGCACTTTCATTACCGACACTTTCCTATCCCTCCACATGGATGATTTGACTCCTAACCTACATCGGATCCTACATGCATATCTTAGCCTGCTGCCCCATTTGATGTCTTTGATACAGTAAATTTGCATGCAACAGTTGCTGTCGTACCCACAGATACAATGGACTCGATGATTCATACAATAGATCTATTGTTCCCACCTCTACCACAGGAACTTTGCCCCCCTTGCTACACAAAGACTCACCTGGCCCACTCTTACTTCCCAACCTCTTCTTCAATCTCTATGGCTGAGATTGGTGAACACATGCAAAAACTAAAACAGGATCTCTTCAAAGATACTGAGGGTCTAGGTTGGCAAATTATAATGGAAAAAAGTTATCGGACTCAATCAACTAGCCCACGTCTTCAACCTATGAGAAACACACCCTTTGTAGGTGACCTTGATAGTAGTTCATCATGATAGTTTTTTACTAGAAATGTAGGGATATTTCCATTAGGAATACTAAAATACTTTGCGTAACTTTTGTAAAAAGAAACGATCCAACTTTCTTTGTATAGCGAATCCAATATCCGATCTCAGCACTCTGGAAGACCATTTTTGGTAACTGACACTACGATTATTATACAACATCGGTAACTCATAACGATTACTTACACTGGAAATGCCAAGATTTATGTTTAAACATTTGTTTATGGTAAGGGAACCTATGTTAGGAGAAAGGACCTCTAGGATCTATGAGGGCTCTTCCGGATACTCAAACCCATTCGCTTGTGATTGGGACTTTTAATGCTATTCTTGAATCCCATTAAACTATTGGCTCAACTCGCTGGTCTACCTCAATCAAGGATTTTAACACTACGATCTCTTCCTATAACTTGGTTGAAATTGACACTAAAAAGGCCTTTTATACTTATTTGAAAGGTGGGTTATCTTGGATATGGTTGAGATTAGATCATGGGTTGTGTTCAGAATCCTTCCTTGATTCTTGGTCTACGATCTTCTGTTATACCCTTCCTCGACACCACTCTAATCATCATCCACTTTTGTTTACTACTTCTACGGCAGAGCCTGGAGGTCCAAGGCCATTCCAGTTTCATGGTACGTGGCTTGAGAACTCTGGTTTTCTTGAACTAGTGCATGCCATTTGGTCGACGCCTATTCAAGATAGCACTATGGATATTGTTTTTGGTAAACTTAATGCTCTCAAATTCTCTCTCAAGAATTGGAATAAAATTGTCTTCAATAATTTGGATCATAATATTGCAACAACTTTGGCTTCACTTGCCGACATTCAACAACGTTATAATGATGATTCCTTTTCTGAAGAATTGCTCCAATTGGAGTTTGATGCCCATGTTTACTTAAATTGCTGAATGGTGGTGACAAAAATTATACATTTTTTTACTCACTTATTCATCACTTGAAGGCTCAAAAACCTTTGACCCACTTGGAAATTAATGTAGAAATTACCCAGGATCCAGAGATGATAGCTAGTCATATTTTGGATTATTATAAGGATCTTTTCTCAACTTAGTCTGGTGGATTTATGGACCTTACTCTCATAGATTAAGTGGTGCCCTCTTTGATCACCTTTGTGGATAATGGCAATTTACGATGCATATCATCATCAAAATATATATGTGTTATGGTTTTTGACATGGATCTAATGAATGCCCTAGCCAGATGTCTTTACAGGTAAATTCTTTCAACAGTATTGGGATGTTATTGGTACAGACATTGTACGAGTGGTTCAAGATTATTTTAAAATAGGTCGGATGCATTTGGGGATAAACTCCAATTTTTTAATATTTATACCCAAGCACCTGCAAAAAAACACTATTGATTATAGGATTATTGCTCTAGGAAACTATATGTTAAATTAATAACGATGATTTTTACCTGTTGCCTAGGACATATATGCTCTCGTATTCTATCTCAAAATTAATTTGGCTTCATTCGAAGTCAAAACATTGGCAATTGTATGGCAAGTGCTTCTAAATGTTTTAACGCAATGCAACTCTCTGGCCAAGGGGGTAATATTTCTTTCAAAATTGAGATCCATAAAAATTTTGATACCATGCATTGGGATTTTATTTTACAAGTGATGCAATGCTTTGGCATTGACAACATCTTTTTGGATTGGATTCGAGATCTCCTTGCTTTAGCAAAAATCTCGATCCTAGTTAATGGTTCTCCTAGGGGATATTTCTCTTACTCTAGAGGCATCCAATAGGGGATCCCTTGTCTCCATTATTATTTAGTATAGTTAAAGATCTACAAGTATACGGGACGTGTACAAGTGATAAGTATTTTTAAGAATAAGGGTTTTCGTACCCAGAAGGATTGAATTAACAAGGAGTTGAGTACCAAACTACAGTTACACTAAACAATTTAGGATAATGAAAATAGATAGATAAAATAATAAAAATAATAAAAACCTAATATTCACACTACTTGATCCAAATAACCACACTAATAAGTTAATCACCAAAAGAGTGATATGAATCCACTATCCCTCAATATCCTACACATGAATTAATTTACCATCCTAAGCAATTACCAAACAAATTATATGATCAATTGACTCTAACCTAAGCATGCATTCCTCTCTCAAGTAAACTACACCCAATATAGTAATCTAACCTAATTACACTCTCATGCCACTTAGATTACACTCTATTAATTAAGAATGTCACTTATGAACCAAATAAATACGAATCGTACCTCTCAGCCTATATACAATGTATGTTACCTAATCAAGACAAATAATCAAATACTTCTCTCAAAGCTACCTATTTGCCTTTATGATATAATTGTTGTTTGAACAATCAATTGCAGACAAATCAGATTAAATAATATAATTGAAGCAGTAATCACAATCGAATGGGTAAACAAACTAATTCATTGTATAAAAAGATAAAGTTCAAGATGATCCTATTAGCAAGTTTAGCTATACATAATCATGTTCAATAAAATCCCAAAATAATGAGAAAATATGAAAGAATAGATAAAACACAAAAGGTAGAGAAAGATACAACCAATATCTCGACTGTCATGCGGGACAACAATCTCACAACTGTCACTAGGGAGGACCTAAACTCTAACACCTTTAATCTTCAATCCTTCTCTTGATTTGCTTAATTCTCTAAACTGGTGCCCTTTTCTCTAAATATTTAGGTTAGTGTAGAAAAGTGTTGAACCCTTTGCTTGGTTGCTAAGAGGTCTATTTATAAGCTAAGTGTTTTTGGTCACAAGTGATTGCAATCAAAGTAGGAAACATGGGCCAAATAGGAAACTAGTCTAAATAGGAAGCAAACAATTTGGCATGTCACATGCATAGGAAAATAGCGCACGCTATAGCCTAAAATAATGGGCGTCACGATTGAAGGCTCTTAGATAACTAATGGAACAATGCGCTCCGTGGCACAAATTTTTCTTCACTTAGGTGCAGACCTACACCGCGGCCCAAATAAATCCCCACCATGACCTAGACTAATTTTCTCCCATTTTGGCTATTTTCACTCCATTTTCCATCCTTCCACCTACATTGAAATAATTAAACATAAATTAAGTCATTTTAATCATTTCATGTGCAAAATAAGACAAATAGCTAGCTTAGAAGTGGCTAAATAACTCTACTTTCGAAGAGTTATCAATTTCCTCAGTAGATATCTTGGGAAGTTGGTTGATACGGGGTGCTTACTCACAATCTCTTCATCTAGAGGAGCTCGTGCTCCAATGCACTTTCTTATGCAAATGATCTTATTTTTGATCGAGCATGTGAGAAAAATCTCTAGTTTCTATTTGAGGTTTTTTTCCTATATGTTCACCTTTCGGGTTAGATGGTGAATTTAGAAAAATCTTTCATTTACTCCAAGCAACATACCATTAATCTGGGATATAGGTAGCATGTGCATTGAGGGCTCATCTTTATCTTACTAAGGCATAAATATTTTTCAGGAGGCCCCGAGAAAGCATTGGTTTCAAATTTTAATTGATAAAATTCAAGCGAGGATTGGGGCATGGAAGGGGCTCACAATTTATGTGGTAGGATATTGATGCTTGATATCTTATATCATTTAGAGTATGTTTATGTTTCTCCACTACTTTTAGATATGTAAATGGCCAAAAACAATCTTAGAAGAACTGACAAAAATGATTTGCAATTTATTTTGGTCAGGATACATAGACACAATTAAAGAAGTTCAAGTTTCCTAGAGGAACTACCACCGCCGAATGGAGGAAGGAGGTATCGGCTTGTAGGACCTAAGTCTCTTAAATGAGGCCATGTTAAGAAAGTTTGTTCGATGGCTAATCGTAGGGAACAATGACACTCTGCTTTACTAGTATAGTCGATACCTGGCTAGAGATGATTCTCCTTAGAACTGCTATGTTTGCTCGTTAGTTTGGCCTAGTTTACAACCTCATCATTTCACCCTCTTAGAGGTGTCAAGATGGATCATTAGAAAGAACTTTACAGTAAGATTTTGGACTGCAATTGGTTGGGCACTTCTATAATTGAAAGGATGGATAGCACTTTAGTGAACCCATCGAAACTCTCACTACTGGGGGGTTATCTATGAGAGGATGGATGGCATTTTCCACAAATCTTTGCAAAGTCCTATCTAGATATTGCCTTGAAGATTCAATCAACTGTTGTTGGGATTGGTATAGACACTAGAGTTTGGACACGTTCAATTAAGGGAGGGGTCACAATCAATGAGGCTTATGGTTCAATGCATGTGGTTGGAGAACGTAATAGCTGGGGCTGGACCAATTAGGCCCATTTTATATTGCCCTCACGATCTATTTGGCTCTGGCGTGCTATTCTGATTTGTAAGTTCTATAAGTCTCTTTGAGTCTTTGTTGGCATTTTTGTGTTCAAAATATAGAGTGTGTTTATTTTACTTAGTTTTTTGTCTACCTCTATGTACGGTGTTTTACTTGTGATCAGTATCTCACACATTCACGTATATCCTTAAATTATTGTATCTTTGTATGATATACACACCACAGGATAGTTGGAACCATATAAATTACATGTTAAAATGTGTTTTTACTTACATTTATTTTCTGGAGTTGGTGGGTGTTTATCTTTTTATTTGGTGAAGTTTGGCCTTGAAAAACTTATTTTTGTGGTTCACTGGAGACTTCCTAGAGGTCAGGCCAGTGGCTGTCTAAGGTGGTTGACCTTCGTTTGCAAGTGAGTACAGGGTAGATTTGTGGCTCATTAGACCTTGCTGATATCTTGCGAGGGGTTTGCTGGGGTGATCATCAAGTTCTCTTGAAAGTGCACAGTGAGGTGTTAGCAAGGGTATTGATAAATCAATATTTTTCCTAAATATTTTGTTATATTTTGGCATTAATTTTATAGTTTATTTAAATATTTTACCCAAACTAAGGATACTTTGGTCATTTTTATGTTTATAATTATTTTGGAAGAATTTACAATTTTTTGAAATTTTTCTGAAATTTTTTATGAATTTAATTAGACAGGTGGATTTATATAAAAGGATTTGTGGATGTACTTAGAAATGTGGATGGTTACAGAAGGAACCGTGGATCCATTTAGAAAGCCCAGTGAAAGTTATCATCCACGTCATCATCCACTTAAGACACGTCAATGCCACGACATTAAAGTCCAAACAATAACAGAAAGCCACGTGGATGACAGCTCAGCAAACACACGCACGACGTGTGCTAGACGTGTGCCAACCTGTTGCAGACAAGCGCATAAATTTCTGCGATTACAAGTCACCACGGGTCACGCGTCTTCTCCACTACTTCCACTTGCATTTTGCGGCTCCGTCCAGCCATTCACATTCTACCACGTGTCAGGTTTTGTCTTTTCCTATAGTCCTCTAGCCAATGAAATGCTGACACGTGGCATGTTATAATCAGCTTTCCACCGCCTGTTTTGCCTATATATATTCGCGTCCTTTAGCTAATTATATATTTTTTTCCAATTAGTGTTTTTTACACGAGATTTTCTCTAGTTCCTTTTTATTTTTTCTTAAGTAATTTTCATTTTTATAGTTTAATTTTACGATATATTAGAGAGAGAAATATTATATTATTGTATAATATTTTAAGCTTTTGGAGTAGGAACATCAACCAATTCAAGAGTTTATGTATTTTTTTATTATTATTATTATTTTTATCTCTAATTTTGTAATATTATTACTGTAAACGCTATGCCTTTAGTAATTAAATTTACGATAGTGAATTTAATTATGCTTGACTAAATTTATATATGAGATTTTAGTTATGTTACCATGATTATTTTGGATTAATAAGCTAATTATTATATAAGTTTGGTATTATTTCATGTTCATTTTTCTTCATAGCTTTAATTATGAATAGTAGATGGATCAAATCACTATTTATAGTTAAAGTAAATATCTGTGAATTAGTTTGTTAGAAACATCATTTGCATCTAATTATGCCCTCTTGAACATGAATCTAAATTAATTACATGATCATTGTGTTAGTTTAGATGGTTATATAATTTTTCTGTACTCATTTCAATCATTTAATTAATTATCTCGATCAAAGAAATTGATTATTTAATTGTAATTGAAAGTTTCCATGATCATTGAAACTTTTTAACTTTAGTAGAAAAGTCAATAATATCAACTTATGAACATTTATTAAATTTAACTAAATAATCCAAAATATGATTGGTTAGCAAGTTAAAATTCTCATACTTGTCTCATCTCTTTTTAGTTAAAAGTCTCTATTTACTTTTAATTAATTTAATTATTTAATTAACTAACTATTTTATCACCATCCATTTGCTTTAAGTATTTTTTTTTTATTTTGTATTTTATTACTTTTGGAAATAATTAAAGAATTTGAAACCATTGCAACTCTACGAGAGATCGACCTCCGAGGTTTACTTATGACTTGACTATAAGTGATTCGGGCGCTTGCAAGTACTATAATTTGCACATCAAATTTTTGGCATCGTTGTTGGCGATTGAACTTGGGTCACCCGCGTGATAGGTGGGAATACTTACCACTCTCACTAGTGGGGAGTTATCTATGAGAGGATGGATGGCATCTTCCACAAATATTTGCAAAGTCCTATCTAGATATTGCCTTGGAGATTCAATCAACTGTTGTTGGGATTGGTACAGACACTAGAGTTTGGACACGTTCAATTAAGGGAGGGGTCACAACCAATGAGACTTATGATTCAATGCGTGTGGTTGGAGAATGTAATAGTTGAGGCTGGACCAATTAGGCCCATTTTATATTGCCCTCACGATCTATTTGACTCTGGCATGCTATTCTAATTTGTAAGTTCTATAAGTCTCTTTGAGTCTTTGCTGGAATTTTTGTGGGCAAAATACGGAGTGTGTTTATTTTACTTAGTTTTTTGTCTACCTCTATGTACGGTGCTTTGCTTGTGATCAATATCTCACACACTCGTGTACATCCTTAAATTATTGTATCTTTGTATGATACACACACCACAGGGTGGTTGGGAGCATATAAATTGCATGTTAAAATGTGTTTTTACTTGCATTTGCTTTCCTGAGTTGGTGGGTGTTTATAACTTTTTATTTGGTGAAGTTTGGCCTTGAAAAAACTTATTTTTGTGGTTCGCTAGAGACTTCGTAGAGGTCTGGCCAATGGTTGTCTGAGGTGGTTGATGAAGGGTCTACAAGTATGTATAGGGTAGATCGGTGGCTCCTGGACCTTGCTGATATCTTGCGAGGGGTTTGCTGGGGTGATCATCGAGTTCTCTTGAAAGTGCACGGTAAGGTGTCGGCATGGGTACTGAAAGCTAAAAAATTAGCTATAAATACCCCCTCTCTCTTTATTAATTACACCTCTAAATTACATCTCGTTACACTTTCTCTCATATTTCTTTCTTCATTTTAATGAGCAGATTTTGTGTTGTATGAAATTGTTTGATTGGATAAAAATTATTCTCTATGTTTCAAAAAATATTTTTACTTTTTTCGTATCACTAATACCTTGAGTGTGTTTATGTATTAGTGATTCAGAAGTGATTATTTCATTGAGATATTTGTGAATTATTTGAAAAAGAAGATTTTGTATCCTCAATACATCGAGTGTTGTTTTTGTATTGAGATAAGAGGTGGAGGTGAAGTTTGTTTAATTATTTTATCAAACTAAGTTGCTATAATAACAATACATCAATTGTTTTTCTGTATTGTTATTACGAGGTGGAGTTTATGTGTCAATAATACGTCAAGTATGTTTCTGTATTGTTGATAGGTGATTATTTTAAAATCTTATTATGGGTAAAATTGAATATATATTGTACACGCATACTGATTACAAGTATTTATATTACAATACATGGTGGTGTGGCTATAGAGGCAAGCAGAATCCAGTGAAGATCAAAGTAGCTGTGGAGACAGCTGGTGATAATTCCTAAGCAGTTAGGACAGGTGGTCCTTGATTGATAAAGGTATTTGGAGTCTTATCTTTATCAAGTCTGTAGTAACTGTGTTATATTCTTGAGTGAATTTGGCTGTTGAGTGGTTACTTTAAGCAACCTGTGGATGTTACCAATTAGAATTGGAGCCTAAGTAAGTTTACAATGTTATATTTTTTTACAATGTTATATTGCTGTGTTTGATTAATCTGTTGTATGAGTTAATACAATCAACATATCTTCGATATATGTGCCAATATATTCAGCCTATATGGTGATTAGAAAGCTTTTATTGCTTTATTCTATTTCTTGCTATCTACCTTATTTAATACATGTGATTATCTACTATTTGTTATATGTTTCATTCTACTACCCGTATGAGAAGGGCAAATCCTTAGGTGTCAATATCACATAGACTTGGTTGTTCACGAAGTGGGGACTCTCTCAATTGGTATCAGAGTAGGTATACCCTTGTTGGGCTTAACTACTTTGGTGTTGATCTATTTCTCGTACTTTTCACACATGCTCACTTTTTACTAGGATGGACTCCGATGAAGTAGGAAACGTAGATAGACCAGCACTCCTTAATAGGCATAACTATTCCTTTTAGAAGTCATAAAGGCGAGCCTTTTTTTGGTCCATGGAAGACCATATTTGCTATCAGGTAGAGAATGGCTAGAAGCCTCCTACAAAAACTCTTGAAGATGGAACAATTATTTCCAAGCCAATGATTAAATGGACAAAAGAGGAAAGCCGTGAGTACGTTAAGAGTATAGTTAGATCTCACTTCTAAGGATGCATAGGATGTCTTGGAGATTATGCATGAGGGTACCTTTACGGTCAAGAAGTCCAAGTTAATGAGTTAGAAGAGAGATTATGAACTTCGTTAGATGGAGAGAGTTGAAAATTTTGACAAATTTTACGGCTGCTTTTCAGATATTATCAACAGTTCTTACAACCTTGGCCTTCCTATTGATGAAAGACTTCAAGGTGAGAAGAGTTTTTGTAGCTTGCCTTTATGTTTTTGAGAAAAGGTTATCGCTATTAAAATAAAATTTAAAGGAGAACATTTGAAGGTTAATGAGATCGTTAGAGATCTTAAAGCTTTTGAGATTCATTACCTCCTCCCCTAAAGAACTACTTCTACAGATAAAGGTAAGAGTCGTGCGTTGAAGACCACCAAGACTCATAAAGGAAAAGAGCATATTTCTACTTATAGTCATGACCCATCTAGCTTAGATGAGGAATAATTTTCTTTGTTTAGCAAATCAATTTAAGAAATTCTTTTTGGATGATGAAGAAGAGAGACCTCAATCTAGAGGTAAGACTAGATAGGTCAGGTGTTACGAGTATCGAAAACTCGAACACATTGCTGATCAGTGCCGATTAAAGGGACGAGAATTTGGCAAGAAATCCATGGTGGCAGAGGTTACTATTTTAGATAGTAGCGATAGTTCGGAAGAGGATGAAAGCAACTTTATAGTCTTTATGGCCACTAATGATGATCCTCCCACTATGACCTCTCAATCTTCCAGATTCCTTGATGAGGACGAGCTTGATGAGCTCCTAGATACTTATAATAAATTGCTTAGATTGAATATTAAGATCGAGAAAGCTCAGAAGAAGGCTTTAGACAACCTTCAGGATAAGGAAAAAGAGTTGAGTGCTCTTAAAGCTAATTTTGACAAGAAGTAGTCGACTACAAAGATTATCTTTCAAAGAAATTTAGGGTTATTCAAAAGAGATACAATTACATGGTTGCTGAAGTTCAGTCGAACAAATCTTGGATGAGGTTTCTTGAACAAACCTTGAGGAAACTTCAAAGTAGTGCGGATCAGAGAATTGTTTGTTCAATTTGTCTGAAGACCAATTTGAAAACATCTCACTTCTAGGAATGAAGATTGAGATACTGGAAAGTGAAAAGACATATCTTTCTCCTACCTTATTAGAAAAATATGAGGAATTGCTAGCTCTTCAAGATAAAGGTAAAGTTTGGGAAATTATGCTAGTTTTCTTAAGGCATCCATTAAGAAAAAGGATGACTTGCTCACTGCTTTGAGTGCAAAGCAATCTGACCTTGAGAAGGAGTTGGAACACTCTAGGACCACTATTAAAAAACTTCTGATGGGCACTCAGAAGTTGGATGGGATTCTTGTGGGCATTAAGGCAGCCGGTGATAGACACGGCCTGGATTTTACTAATGATGGTCGTGCATCTCCCTCTCCTTCTACTGCTACTTCTTCCTCTCTCTTTGTTAATTCTTCAACTTCTTCTACTACTGGTCATCTCTTCATCAGAGTAGTTATAGAAAATTCTCTTCACAAGACTATTGCTACCAAAAGAAAAGGTAAAGTTCCTGCAAAAGATAAGTTGTAGGTGTTGTTTTAGCTAGTCTCTACTAGACGTGAACATCTCACCTTCTGCTTCTTCCTTTCATCGTGCCGATGATGGTTTATTGCCACTACCTACATGCTTCATCCCTCTTGTCACCCTTGTTGTGAGCATTGGCATATCAAACCTCACTGTGAGAGATTGAGTTATCTTCTACATATGCCATGGTCTTACCACCCTTTTTAGGAACACATTGAACCGGGCTCACCTATATGCAATTGGATATGGGAACAATGATGCTCATATCCAACCATTTAGTAACCTCCTTCTTCACTACATCTTTCATCACTCAATTCTACCTCCTTTGTACATCTCTAGTAGTAATATTCTCCTCCTCCATCAAAATTTTGTTCATGCAAATGGAATGGCTAATTCCTTTGATGTTGTTGGCTAAATACCACCCAATAGCTCTTTTTCTTTCTTTTAAAACCATCACTAACATTCCATCTTGTTCCTTATTGAGTGTAGAAGAAATGATTACACGTAGTATCTCACCATCTCCCAAATAAGCATATTTGAGATAACTAGGCAATGACATAAGCTTTAATTTATCAAGCTCTTCAATAGATGGCTTAAGTGAGGACCTATTTTTCAACACTTCATCAAAAGCATTAACACCAACACAAGGAGGCATAGTCTCCATAAAATGCACAATATCCATAACATCATCATTCAAACCCATATTATCTCCATCATGAGTTTTCAAAACAATGTTGTCACTACTCTCATGCACCTAATCATTAACATAGATATCAATGGTCTCAATGACTTCATGCATTGTATCATCATCATCAAAATCATCAATGTCAACATCATGAGCATGCATAGCATCACAAGTACTATGACCATTCTTTTTATACAAAATACATGATGTATTGATAACAAGTTCTAAAGGATCAATAGGATGGTCATCTCTAAATATATCATGAACACATTTGTTAAGACAATCTATAATAAAACAATCATCCATATCATTTTAATAATTTCATTGATTTAAAAACATTAAATTTTACCTCTTCATTTTGCACCCTCATGGTGAGCTCTCCTTTGTGCACATCAATTGAAACTCTCCCAGTAGCAAGGAATGGCCTCCCAAGAATAATGAGGATATCCTAGTCTTCCTCCATAACTAGTACTATAAAATCCGCTAGAAAGATGAATTTATTAACCTTAAGTAGCACTTCTTCAACAATACCCCTTGGTCTTTTAAGTGACTATATGCCATTTGGAGTGTGATCGAAGTTGGTCTTCGCTCACCCAACCCAAGCTTCTTAAAAACCAAAAATGGCATCAAATTTATTCTAGCTCCAAGATCATTAAATGCCTTTCAAGATTCTAGCTTCCCAATTGTACAAGGTATGTTGAAGCTTCTGGGATCTTTTATCTTTTCAACCATTTTGCTATCCAAAATAGCACTACACTCCTCCATGAGTGACACTATCTCAAGTCTACCAAATGCCTCTTCTTGGTCAAGATGTCCTTCCTAAACTTTACATAAGATAGCATTTGCTCAAGAGTATTGGCAAATGGAATGTTGATATGTAATTTCTTAAAAACTTCAAGAAATTTCAAAAATTGTTTATCTATCTTATTCTTTTGAAACCTTTGGGGATATGGTGGTGGAAGGGTGTATGCAAGACTCAATTTAGGTGCATAAGATTCTTCTTGTTCTCCTTCCTCCCTTACTTCACTCTTTTTTTTATCTACTTTTTCTTCAACTCAATCCTTATCTCCTCCTAACTCCGTACCCGTTCGAAGAGTGCTAGCTTTGCGTTGTTCTTGCTCATCTCTCTTTGAATTTGGTAAAGTATACTAGGGAGAGAATCTTGTGGTCAATTGTGAAGTATTTGGGCCATTTGCATCTCCAAATTCTAGATTGAAGGTCCATGTGTAGCTTCCCACTTTTTAACTCTAGCCTCTAATTTGATACCCATGGTCTCAAATTGAGAATCAATTTGAGTCTCAATACAAGTCTCTATACCCTTCATCATACCCATCATAGCATTAAACGTGTCATCTAAGCTTGGTTTTTTCTCTTAGGTAGGTTGTTCAAAACTGGGTGGTTGAAATGATGGTTGGTTTGGAAACCCACTTCCTATTATTGCTCCATGAGAAATTTGGGTATTTTTTCAATTACAAATTGCAAGTGCTGAATAAGGATTATCTTGGCAGTTGTAGCTCCCTACAAAGTTCACCAATTTCAGATTGTACATACAAGTATCACTTCCATAGCTCCCACTATATATGTCACACACAAAGAATGGACTTTGCACCATATTGACTCCCACGGGTCCCATATCCAACTTCTTAGACAGTCCCAACAAAATTGCAATAGTTTGAGCTCACAATTTCATGAAGGTATCCATGTCGACCATACCACTTTGTTTCTTCAGAATTAACCTTTCAACTAGCCATTGGCAATTGTTGGAAGCTATTTCTTTTAAAAGGGAAATGCTTCATCTTTGGTTTTACTCATTATTGCTCCATCCATCGTGGCATCAATAATAGTCTGTGGTTGCCCACTCAAACCGTTGTAATAAGTTTAAACTTGAAGCCACTTCGGTAACACATAAAGTGGACACCTTCTCATATGCTTCTTAAACCTTTCCCTTGCTTCATAGAATGACTCCCCCTCAAATTGTTGGAATGAAGTGTTGTCATTCCTTAACTTTGCAGTTTTTACCGGTGGAAATACTTAGCAAGAAACTTTTGGGCTAAGTCATCCGATGTTGTGATAGAACTTGATGGTAGAGATTAGAGCTAACCTTTAGCTTTATCTCGAAGTGAGAATGGAGACAACCAAAGTCTAACAGTATCATCAAACACCCCATTTTTCTTGAATGTATCACATAACTCCATAAAACATGTTAAATAGGTATTCAGATCATCATTGGCAAAACCACCAAATTGGTCCCATGACATTTTTATGACCACTGTCTTCAATTCAAAGATGTTAGCATTAACGTTGGGCCTTCAAATAGACATATGAATACCATCCACCATTGGTATGGTATACTCCCAAAGAGCCTTAGGTTCATCAACCCTTTTATGAGCAGGTAGTGATTGATTTGGTTGTCTTTCAATGGTAGGAAAATTTAGTTGAAGTCCCTTTCTAATCAACCTACAAAATGTCTTTTCAATTTCTAGGTTGAAAGGGATGGTCTCTAATGTGCAAATTGTAGTACTCGTAAGGAATTGCAGTGTTCTAAATAACTTTTTCACACTTCTCTAGAATCCTAGAACCATTAAAATACTAACTAGTAAGAATCCTAAAAATATTGAAACACTAACTAATTAGAACAATAAATTAAATTGAAGGCAAGAACGAGAACAAATACGCCAAACGTACGAGTCAAAAAATTATGTTACAATTTTAAACTAACTTAAATAGGTTTTTTAGCAATCAAAGGAGGATTTATTGATGTTTTGCTTAATTGACCATACTTGCATTGAAATGTTATGGTGAATTAACATGAATGATCTAATAAATCAAGATTACTAATTTTCCTTTTATTACCACAATTCCTATGAATTGAATAATTTTCTTTGGTGATTAACTAATAAATATCTTACAAATTGGCTATATCAACTAGCAATCAAATTATGCACAAGAAAAAATATATCAAGTAAACCAATGTCATGACTAGGTCATCAATTTTAGTTCTTGATTAAGTTTTTCAAAATATAGTCAAGGTGATGTTTCTTGGTAGGGATCCCACAAGTATATAGTATGTACACAAGTAGTAAAGTGTGTGTGACCACGAGTTGATCCTTGAAGACTAGAAAAAAAATTGTATATTAAGACTAGCCATCAAGTTATATGCTTTCTATTCAAGCTAAACCACAACTACATGTAACCCGTACAAGTGATAAGTATTTTAATTACGAATGTCAAAACCCATGGGGAATATGATTACTTATAAATGAGTACCAAACAACTATTAATACTACTATTTGTATAACAGAAAGATAATAATGAAAATAGAACAAAGACAATAAAAACCTAAAACCACAAAATCACTCAACAACAAAATATAGAAGAGAATAATTTAGGAGTCATTAATCCCCCAATTTCGTAACATGTGAACCACTAACATCCTCCCAAGAAACTACTCACCAATTATATGATAATTGACACTACCCAATGCATGTATTCCTCTCTCAAGTAAACTACATACAATGTAATAATTTAACCTAACCACATGCACATTCCAATTAAATTTAACTACTACTCATGAAGATCGTCAATTGTGGATCATACATATACGAATCAAACCTCTCAGCCTAGAAACTATGCATGCTATCGATCAAGACAAACACATAGATACTTCTTTCAAAGCTACCTAAATGCCTCTATGGTTTAATTGTTGGCCAAATAACTAATAGCATTTAGATTGGATCAAATAATATAATGAATAAAAAATCAGAAAGGGGTAATTAAAAGATCATCACATGTTAAAAATTGGGTTCATAAGATCCCTAGATTATTAGAAAATTAGCTACACATGTAATAATAAATCCCAAAATAGTCATGGCAAAAGACATAAGATTTACAAGAAAGAGAAGGAGAGGAGTGATAAAACAATCTCCTGTAATGGAACACTAATTCTTTCTTGAGCCTTGACCTTCTTTAAACTTTTCCCACTTGGATTCTCAAAATTCTTGCTTTGATCTCTCTCTATGTGGCTGCTGGAGTTTTTGTGTATTCTAGAGTGCTAAAAATTAATTGAATAAATGAATGCCTTTAGGTTTCTAGTCATGTCTATGTATAGGTCAATGTAGTTTAGAAAGGAAGATTTTGATTCCAAATAGGAGACTGAAATTCTGGCAATTATCTCATCTTGAAATCATATGCGGGCTATGGCTTACACAACTACCTACACTGTTGAGATTCCTTTCATCTAGACAAGCCATGGCCTGGATAAACCTCCTTTGTGGCCCAGTGCTCTAGGATAAAATTCTCACATTGTTGTGCCGCATCTTTGATGAATTACCATCGTGGCCTAAGGGTCTTCGGTAATTTTTGTTTTTAGGAGCACCTTGGCCAAGATGGACACATGCTGCAGCCTAACTCTTCCTATTTTTTACTACGTTTCCAAACCTCTGTGTGTCGCAGCCTAATTAATCCACCGTGATGACTTGACATGCTTTTCTTCTGTTTTGGTTCACTTTAACTCCTTTCACTTCCTTTCTTCCTACATTAACATATTAAGACATAAATTATACATTCTTATGATATTAAGTACACAACAAGACAAATAGTTATCTTAGAAGTGAACAAATAACTTTTGTTTCATAGAGATATCACTTTCTTACTCTATTTGAATGACTGATTTCCATAGTAGAATTTAAATCCTCCATTAAACTAAATAAAATTAAATGTAACAAGTTTCAACACAAATTAAAGTAATCAAGGAATTTAACTTTTCCATCCTACTCCCATGATTTTTTATGTCTCTTTAATACTAAAATAAAATGCATGGATTATTAATCAAATTCTACTCAAATAATTATCACCCACATATCTATGGTCATGAAAATCCTAATCCATATAAACCTAGCTTGCATATCTTTGGCCACCTAAGCACACATGAGTCATTAAGCACCTAGAATTCATAATGGATTACCCACATAATAATGAAAATTTCTTGCATCATTACATATATTCTAATTTAATGCATATTCACAATTCCATACTAATCTTTCAATTGTGCACAAAACTAACAAATCACCTAATTAAATGGACAATTTAAAAAGGAGCATTAAGCACACTAAATTAGATAATCCAAACACTTAAATAATATTAAAGAAATATTAAAAAATCATGTCCATAGAATGGGTTCCATTAAATCACTAGAACAAAGTCTCTACTCAGAAAAATTATGAGAAGCATAAAGATTATGCTTAGATGAGTTGAATGATGAAATCCTTAGGAAGAATCCCTCAAAAAATGCTCCCAAATGACCTCTTTTTTCTCCAAAAACCTCAAATCCTTTCCTTCTTAATGAGAAATGGTGAAAATTGGTCTAAATTGTTTTATACCCAAGTCTAATGGGTTTTGGGGGCTAAAACCCTTGAAAAATGGGTTAGATGAAATCTGGAATGTTCAATCAGCTTTTGATCAATAGTTGTCATGAAAATGAGTTCAAAAGAACTGCTCTGGCAAATAGAAGGACAATATGTGGGAACAAAAAATGGATGGGATGAATCGGCAGGCGACATGTGGCTAGTTGGAAAGGCATTGCAATCTTGACAAGTGGCAAGCTAAGGAAGCTTGCACTGACTGATTTGCTAAGCTGGCGCCACACGGCGAAGCAAAATTGGCTGGAAGAGATGGCATGGTACTTCACTAACATGGATTGATGAATTCGAGAGTGACATGTTGCTTCACTAACTTGGACTGATGAATTCGAAGTGACATGTTGCTCGAGCGGACTGTTCATCAAAATTCATAATGAATGTCGTGCTGACATGTGTTCAACTGACTATACTATCATTGACACCTAACGCATCTTTTGAAACTAAAGTCAATTTATGTAAACAATCATCAAATGAGGTTCCAAAGACATAAAAGTCATCCATAAATACCTCAATAAATTTCTCCAACATATCCAATAATATAGACATCATGCATCTCTAGAATGTGGTGGGGACATTGCATAGACCGAATGGTATCATTCTGAAGACAAATGTCCCAAATGGACAAGTGAATGTGGTCTTTTCTTGATCCTCTTATGCAATGGTCCCCTAATAATATCCTGAATGATCATAAAGAAAATAATAAAAGTCATGTCTTGCGAATCTTTCTAACATTTGATCAATAAAAGGAATAGGGAACTGAACTTTTTTTGTGTACAAGTTCAATTTCCAAGAATCAATACACATCCTCCATTTCATGATCGTCCTAGTAGGCAATAACTCATTCTTACCATTTCTTACCATGGTAATTCCCGATTTCTTGGGTACCACATGTACTAGACTAATCCACTTGCTATCAAAAATAGGATAAATAGCCCATACCTTTAAGAGTTTTAAAATTTTAGTTTTCACTACCTCTTGAATAATTGGATTTAGTCTTCTTTGGGATACACTCACAGGTTTGGTATTTTCCTCTAAGATTATCTTATTCATAAACATAGCCAGATTAATACAATGAATATCTCCAATACTCCAACCTATAGCTTTCCTGAATCTTCTAAGCTTCCTCACAAATTTTTCTTCTTGGGTTTGGGTCAAAGTAGATGAAATAATTACTCAGTTTGTCTCCCTGTCTCCCAAAAACCCATTTAAGGTTCTTAGGTAAATCTTTAAGCTCTCGCCTAGGTGGAGTGGTCTCTTCTCCAAGTGGGATCCTACGTAAATCTAAGGGTGTACTAGGCCCTTCCATTGGTTCAACATTATCTAGTATCTCATGGTACCCTTTCGTCTCATGTTCTAAGGTTTCTGCTACCTATCAACAGTTAAAGCATAATCAAATTTATCTTGTATCTTGTTCTATAAAAAGGGTGTTAACATCAAGTGAATCAATACAATCAATATGAGAACGCTAATCAATAATTAAACTAGAAGGAATAAGTGAGGAATATAAAACTTAAAATGTACAATTGATGTGCAAATTATAGTACTCGTAAGTGTACAAATCACTTATAGAAAGCAATAAATAGACCTTCGAGATCGATCTCTAAAGGAATTGTAGTGGTTCTAAATAACCCTTTTAGATTTTCAAAAATCCTAGCTACTCAAAACTGTAAATCAAATTGGATGGCAAAAAGAACGATTCACAAAATTGATGTTCAACTTAAAACTAACTTAAATAGGTTGCAAATAATCAATGGAGGATTTATGGACATTTACCTTAGTTTCGAACATGAATGAACATATAAATTGAGATTGTTAACTTTCCTTTTATTTATAAGAATTCCTACGGATGGGTAATATTTTTTGGCTATTGATAATCAATATCCCATAGATTGGATATATCAACTAATCAATCAAATTGTGAACAAGGAAAGTTATGCCATTCAAACCAGTGCTATGAATAAGTCATCAATTGGAATCTTTGATTAAGTTTTTCAAAATAAATTTAAGGTGATGTTTGTTCATGCTCAACCACAAGTGCACGGGACAAGTACAAGTGATAAGTATTTAAAGATCAAGTTATCGTTCCCACGAGGGTTAGATTAATAAGGAGTGAAATACCAAACTACAGTTACACTAAACTATTCATGCTAATGAAAAAGATGGGTAAAACTAATAAAAATAACAAAAACTTAATATATACACTACTGGATCCAACACAACCATAGTAACAAATTAAGCACAAAAGAGTAATAGGAATCCACCATCCCAAGCAATTGCTAACAAATTATATGATTATTAACTCTAAACTATACATGCATCTTTCAAATAAAATACACCAAATATAATAATTTAACCTAATCACACTCTCATGCCAATTAGATTACAATACTATTCAATAAAAATGTCAATTATGGAACACTTACAAGAATCGTAGCTCTCAGCCTACCATGCATGCAATTGAATCAAGACAAACAATTAAATACTCCTCTCAAAGGTACCTAATTGCCTTTAATGTATAATTGTTAATTTGACAATAATGGCATGAAATTTGAATTGAATAATATAATTTAATTTGCAATCACAATAGAATGGAAGAATAAACTATATTATTTTATAAAAAGACCGAGTTTAAGAGGATCATAACAACAAGTTTAATTTCATAAAATATTCAATAAAATCTCAAAATCATTGAGCTAATACAAGAGAATAAACTAAAACTATAAAGGAGAAGAGAAAGTTAAAACCAATCCTCTAATTGTCACTCGAAAAATCAATCTTGACTATTCGCCACCATGGTGGAACTAAATTCAAACACCTATAATCTTTAATCTCCCTCTTGATTTGCCTCATTCTCTAAACTGCTACCTCTTTCTCTAAATATTTAAGCTAGTAGTGGAATGTGGTGAATCACTTTTCTTGGCTACTTAAAAGTTGTATTTATATGCTAAGAGTTGTAAGTCATAAGCAACTGTAGTCCAAGTACAAAAAAATTATTTTTATATTTTGTATTTTTTTATTCCTAAATTAATTTTGGTAACCCTAGTAACGATATCAAACCATAAATTTATGTTAATCCCCAGCAACGGAGCTAAAAATTTGTTCACGCTAAACCATAAGTGCACGGGACACGTACAAGTGATAAGTATTTAAAGATCTAGTTATGGTACCCACAAGGATTTGATTAATAAGGAGTTGAGTACCAAACTACATTTCAACTAAACTTTTATGGCTAACAAAACTAGATGGGTTAAATAATAAAAATAACAAAAACTTAATATATATTCCTCTCTTAAGTAAACTACCTACACAAGAATCGTACCTCTCAACCTAGAAACCATGCATGCAATATGATCAAGACAAGCAATTAAATACTTCTATCAAAGATAACTAATGGCCTTTATGGTATAATTGTTAATTACACAATTAATGGCATGAAATTTGGATTCAATAATATAATTTAATTTGCTATTACATTAGAATGGAAGAACAAACTAAATTATTTTATAAAAAGACTGAGTTTAAAAAGATCCTAACAACAAGTTTAATTTCATAAAATATTCAATAAAATCATAAAAACATTGAGCTAAGACAAGAGAATAGACTAAAACTATAAAGGAGAAGAGAAAGTTAAAACCAATCCTCCAACTATCACTCAAAAAATCAATCTCCACCATTTATCACCTTAGTGGAACTAAACTCCAACACCTTTAATCTTTAATGTCCCTCTTGATTTTCCTCATTCTCTAAACTATTGCCTCTTTCTCTAAATATTTTGGTTAGTGGTGGAATGTGGTGAATCACTTTGCTTGGCTTCTTAAGAGTTGTATTTATAGGCTAGGAGTTGTAGGTCATAAGCAATTCTAGTTAAGTAGGAATCATGGTCCAAATAGGAGACTTGTCCAAGTAGGAAACTGGCATTCTGGTTTATTGCACACATAGGTCAACATGCATTGCGGTCTAAGATAGTGTCCACCGTGGCCCAGCTTCTTAAACAATTCTCGACAACTATACACGCGGTGGCATAAGTGAATGCACTCTACGGCCTGAGACTCTCAAGTGGTTTTGGTATCTAGTGGCATTGCGGCTCAAAATGGCCATTTCCAAGAGCCTGGCCTCCCTATTTTTGACCAAACTTCCAATACTATGCATGCGCAGCCCAAATAATTCCATGCCATAGCCCAACACTTTTTCCTCCGTTGTGGCTCGTTTTAACTCCATTTGCTACCATTTTACCTACATTGACACAATTAAGCATAAATTAACCCATTTTAACCATATTAAGTCCAAAACAAGACAAATAATAAGCCTAAAAGTGGCTAAATAACTCTACTTTCATAGAGTTATTAATGTTCCTAAAACTAGATTCCTAGATTTTTCAACTTATTTATGAACATTAAATTGCCCTATAACATTCATAGAAGAGATATTGCAACACATTCTTAATCAAAAAGAAATATTTATTTATTTATGGAATTAATACATTCCCTAAAATAGATGTAAGCAAACATGGCAACAAAAGCTAAACATCTATAGTAAAATTAGCAACTCATTCTTAGATTAATATTTATAGACAAATCAAATATAGTATTCATCCTAACAAGAGAAGAAGAATAATAACAATCTAATTACACCAAGAACCTAGGAGATCTAAATACCTGCAAATTGGATTGGATGATGTTTCCTTTACCAAACGCTTGTAACTGTATCTTCTATTATGTCTTGAATCCTTAAGATTGGCTTCCCTTGCCTCCTTGGCAAAGCTCCATAAAACCCTAAAAATTTAGTATAAAATTGTGTCTAATCGTGTATGTAATGCTGGAAAAGTAAGGAGCATTTTATAGATGTAAGGGTTGTACAGAGGACTCTTTATAAAACTAGGTGCGTTGTGCCACAACTTTTTCTCTACCATGGAACAAGGTTGAAAAATTTTCCATGGTGAAAAATCAAAGACCAGTCTATTATGCCACACAATTTTTCCTACCGATGCACAATCTAGAAAGCATGCCCAATACAAAGAGGTAAGAGTGGTACGACACAGCACACTTTCATTGACCACGACACGTGTTGTTGTGCATGACTTCATACGTACCCGTTACATACTGTTTGGTTTCTGATATAAGGCTTACATACTGAGATCCTAACTCGATGACCAACTTAGTCTAGGGGATATGGACACTAATGACTCGCCTCTCTCTTGCAAGCAACGAAAAGCAAAAAAATAAATAATAAGTAATTTGCAAATAAGCAGACAATATAGGAAACACAACCATATAAAGTAGTTAATACTTTCCAATCTCAGTATAGACTATATATATTTTCACATATACCAAGAATACTCAGATTATACTAACTCATGCAGCAGGCATACAAACACAACGATATAACATGGTAAACTCACTTACTCTCCAATCCTAAGTGGCAACATCCAAGGCAACCACTCTACAGCAAAATTCACTAAATGAAAATAAACAATTACTACGGACTGGATAAGGTAAGACGCCAAATACCTTTATCAGTTAGGGACCACCTATCCTATAATCAGTATAGGTGTACAAATACCTATAATCAATATGCGTGTACAAAATATATATGCAATTTTACCCAAAATTTGATTTTAGAATAAACACCTTGTATCAACAATGCGAAAACACACTCAATGTATTGTTGACATCAAAACTCCTCCTCATAATAACAATACAGAAAAGTAGTCGATGTATTGTTATTATGGAAACTCCTTAACTTTAATCCGAAACACTTAATTAAAGCTTCAAATTAGTGACTTAGTCATAGCATTAGTTTGATTGGCATATATTTCCTTGCGCATAATTTGATTGCTATTTGATATACCCGATCGTAGGATGTTAATTAGTTAATCAACAAAGAGAATTAACCAACCGTATGAATTTTTGTAATTAAAAGGAAAGCTGATAAAAATTGTTTATTAGAACGTTCATGTTATTTCACCATTACTTTTTGATGCAAGCATGGCCAACCAAACTAAATGTCCATATATCCTCCATTGATATTTGAAATCTACTTGAATTAATTGTGAACTTGCGTTATTATTTTTGTTAATTGTTCGTTACCATTAATCTTGCCACAAACCATACTTTGTTTACAGTTTTACTAGGTTTAGGACTCTAGTTACTTAGTATTTTTAGTTGCTTTAGAACTCTAGTTAGATTAAGAAAAATGTTGTTTAGAATCAATACAATTCCTTGAGAGATCGACCTCGGAGGTTTGCTTATCACTTTCTATGAGTGATTCGTACACTTGCGAGTACTATAATTTGTACACTTGCGAGTACTATAATTTGTACATCAAGTTTTTGGTGCCGTTACTGGAGAATTGACATTTTAAATAATTTTCTTTTTAACTTTTTAGAGTTTCTGAATTAGTTTTATTTGTTTATTTATTTTATTTTTATTTTATTTGTTATCTTTTATTCAAAAATACAAAAAAATTAAAAAAAATCAAAAAATAGTGCTTAAATTGCAATTTCTCTGCTGCCTTGATCTTTGTTTGCTTTTTATTTGTGCATGCAGGGTAGGAGTTCACTTAACAATGAACTCTCTCCTTTCATTGACAACATTCATAGGATCAAACACCGATCAAAGAAACTGGATAATCAAATTCAAGAGGAAGAAGTCCAACAACAATTGCAAGCAGTAATGAGTGACAACGTGGGTAGACAGATGATGAACAAAGAGTTTGCAAGACCTATCATTGGGACCGCTACGTCATGCATTCAACTTACAGAGGTAGCTAGGAATTATGAGTTAAAAAATATTCATTATTCCATGCTTCCCTCCTTTTACGGTATCCCTAATGAAGATCCTTTAAATTTTATGCGTGAATTATATGCAACTGTGCAAACCTTTCCACTGCAGGGACTAAGCAAAGATCAACTACGCATGAGGTGTTTTCCTTACACTCTCAAAGATAGAGCTAAGTCTTGGCTCATGACATTGACACCCGGTTCTTTGGCCATTTGGGACGATGTTTACAACAAATTTATGAGTAAGTTCTATTCCCATAAAAAAATGTCTGACCTAAGAAAAAAAATTGCTACTTTTATGCAGATGGATGGAGAACCCTTTCACGAGGCTTGGGACAGATTCAAATTGCTCTTGACACAATTTTCACATCACCACTTACCGTTGCAATTATAGAATCAGTTTTTCTACAACGGATTGACACTAAAATTTCAATTCACAGTTGACAAAGCTGCAGGAGGAGCTATGGGTGAGAAAACAGCGGATGAAACTTACGAATTGTTCGAGATGTTGGGAGCCAATTCCCAACAAAAGAGCGCTAGGGAGAAAAGAGCTGGAGTTCATGAATTAAGCTCCACCAACGAAATGGCCATGCACCTTGCTAAATTAACGAAACAAGTGCAACTTCTCACTACCTCCAACATGAATCAAATGCCAAAACACAAGGTATGTGGAGTTTGTGGTTCTTATGGACATGGTGCTAACGTTTATTCTTTTGGAAGTGATCCTTATACAGGTACTAACGAAGAGGCAAATTTAATGCAAGGGTACCAACCTGACCTAGGAACGACTCTTATTCAAACACCTACAACCCTGGATGGAGGAATCACCCTAACTTTGCTTGGAAACAAAACAATAGCCAACCATTTGTCCAAAATCAAACATAAGGCCAAAACGAAAACTGACAATTTCCACAAAATAAACCGACCATAGAGGAAACCCTAAATAATTTCATGCAATCCTGTAGTGGAAGGATGGACTCTATGGAAGCTTCAGTGAAGAGAGTGGAAAAACAAGTTGGGCAGCTAGCGGAACAAATGCACAAACAAGAGACGGGAAAGCTGCCCAGTCAACCCGAACAAGCGAAAGCTGTCACGGTTCTTTTGAGTGGTAAGGTCGTTATTAAAAATTTACCTAAACTTTCTAATAATTTATCTTATAGTGCAGATAACATGGAAGATGACAACAATGTTTCTACAGAATTGGAGGAGAGAGGTGACAAGCATGAAGAGTCTTCAAAGGAGACAATTGGAGAGTCATCTAACCCACCTAAGCTACATAAGTCATCGGAGACATATCAACCACCTGTACCGTTCCCACACCTTTTAAAAGACAGTAAGCAAGATAAGCAATTTTTTGATTTATTTAACATGCTTTCTAAAGTTAATATCAATTTGCCATTGTTAGATGTAATTAGAAACGTTCCTTCTTATGCAAAATTTTTCAAAGAACTAAACACTAAGAAAAGAAGGTATGAGCTTAATGAAAGAGTAATCGTGTCTGAAATTACTAGTGCGGTGCTTCAACGCAACTTACCCCCTAAGTTAAAAGATCCAGGTAGCTTTATCATTGATATTATTATGAGGGATAGGAAAGTAGCTAAGGCTATGCTTGATTTAGTTGCTAGTATAAATTTGATGCCTTACTCCATTTTCTTGCAGCTAGGTTTGGGAGAGCTAAAACCAACAACCATGTCCCTTCAACTTGCGGACAGATTCGTTAAATATCCGAAGGGCATGGTTGAGGACTTACTTGTACAGGTAGATAAGCTAATCATACTTGTTGATTTTGTGGTTTTAGACATGCAGGATAACCCATCTTTGGACAAGGAGCATACAATTCTTTTGGGTAGACAATTTATGGCCACCACCCAAACCATCATTGATGTCCAAAGTGGAAAGTTGACAATGACAGTCTTGGGAGAGACTGTGTATTTTAAGGTTTTTGATTCATCTCCTTACCCTTCTATATCTGCTATTGATGAATGCTCATTTGTTGAATGTTTAGATCCCATTATCCATGATACTTTTGTGCAAGCTAGATTAGACAATAAATTAGAGGTAGCACTTATAGTTGGAGAGGTAGATGACATCTTAGACTATGAGGCTAGGAGTACAGTGATCTATTAGACAATGCCATATCATTAGATGACTCTAGTACACCCTTAGATTTATTAGATGTCCCACATGATGATGAGATTGCTCCACCTGAATTGGAACTTAAAGAACTACCTAAGCATCTAAAATATGTCTTTTAGGGAGAGAATGAGACTTATCAGATAATTATTTCATCTACACTCACCCAAAACTAAGAGGAGAAATTGATTGGAGAGCTTAGGAAGTATAAAAAGGCAATAGGATGGAGTATTGGGGACATTAGAGGCATTAGTCCAGCAATGTGTATGCATAAGATCAATTTGGAGGACAATGTCAAACTGATTAAAGAAGCACAAAGGAGACTGAACCCAATCATTCAAGAGGTTGTTAAGAAAGAGGTTTTGAAAATCCTAGCAGTAGGAGTAATTTATCCAATTACTGATAGTAAGTGGGTTAGTCCAGTTCATGTGGTACCAAAGAAATCTGGAATAACCGTGGTTAAAAATGAGAAAGATGAATTAGTGCCCACTAGTATAATTACGGGTTGGAGGATGTGTATCGATTTTCGAAAGGTGAATTTGTACACCAAGAAGGATCACTTCCCCCTTTCCTTCATTGATCAAATGTTAGAAAGATTAGCTGGGCATGATTTCTATTGCTTTTTGGATGGTCTTTCAGGTTATTATCAGGTACCCATTGCTCCAGAGGATCAAGAGAAGACAACATTCACATGCCCATTCGGAACTTTTGCTTTTAGGAGGATGCCATTTGGACTATGCAATGCACCTGCCACCTTTTAGAGATGTATGATGTCGATATTTTCAGATATGGTAGAGAAATTCATGGAGGTATTTATGGATGACTTTTCTATTTTCGGTAATTTCTTTGATGATTGCTTGCATAAATTGACTTTAGTGTTAGAACGATGCATTGAATGTAATTTGACACTTAGTTGGGAGAAAAGTCATTTTATGGTCCAACAGGGCATAGTGTTAGGACATGTCATATCTAGCAAAGGAATTGAAGTAGATACAGCTAAGATAGATTTAATTGCAAAGTTGCCTCCTCCTACATCTGTTAAGGGGATACGAAGATTCCTAGGACATGCAGGTTTCTATAGATGGTTTATTAAGGATTTTTTCAAAATTAGTCGTCCATTATGTAATCTACTTTCCAAAGATACTTTGTTTGATTTTAATGATGATTGCCTTGTTGCCTTCAATACTTTAAAGGATAGACTTACTTCTGCACCTGTTATTGTAGCTCCTAATTGGTCTTTACCGTTTGAAATCATGTGTGATGCGTCTGATTATGCTATAGGAGCTATTTTGGGGCAAAGAGTGGATAAACGATTACATGTTATATATTATGCTAGCAAAACACTCAATGATGCCCAAATTAACTACACCACCACTGAAAAAGAGCTATTGGCTGTTGTGTTTTCACTTGATAAATTTAGGTCTAACTTGGTAGAAACTAAAGTTATTGTTCATTCAGATTATGCTACTTTGAAATATCTTTTAACTAAACTGAATGCTAAGCCTAGACTCATTAGGTGGATCCTACTTTTATAAGCATTTGACCTAAAGATCAAGGACAAAAAAGGTATCGAAAACGTAGTAACTGATCATCTTTCTAGGTTAATTTCTGAGTATGAAAATATTGAAGGTGAAAGTAAGGAAACAATCATTGAAACCTTCCCTGATGAACAATAGTTTACAATAGGTCCAAATCCATGGTATGCTGACATTGTTAATTATCTAACTAGTGGCATTTTGAGACCTAACATTACTTTTTAGGAAAAGAAATGGTTTTTCATTGTTTACAGGCGATACTTTTGGGATGACCCGTATTTGTTCAAGTTATGTCATGATCATGTCATCCGGAGGTGTGTGCCCGAAGAGGAACATGAGAGCATTTTAACTTTTTACCATGAGCTACATTGTGGGGGCCATTTTGGTGGTAAGAAAACGGCCCTAAAGGTATTACAATCTAGTTTTTTTTTACTTTATTTAAAGATGCTAACATGTTTTGCATGAGATGTGATAGATGTCAAAGGACCGGTAACATAGGTAAACGTAATGAAATGCCTTTGACGTCTAATCTTGTAGTGGAATTATTTGACGTGTGGGGAATTGACTTCATGGGTCCTTTTCCCCCATCTTTTGGGTACACTTATATTCTAGTCGCAATTGACTATGTTTCAAAGTGGGTAGAAGCGATACCCACTAGAACTAATGACGCTAACGTTGTTAAATTTTTGAAGGATAACATTTTTAACAGGTTTGGAACACCAAGAGCGATCATTAGTAATGGAGACTGCCACTTTTGCAATAGACTCTTCGATGGGATCTTGAAAAAGTATAACATTTCTTATAGAGTGGCTACCCCATACCATCCCCAAACTTCGGGGCAAGTGGAAGTGAGCAACCGACCAATCAAGGGGATATTGGAACGCACAGTGCACCCCTTTAGAAAGGATTGGTCAGTTAAATTGATTTATACCTTGTGGGCATATTGTACAGCATACAAAACACCCATTGGTATGAGTCCCTATCGGTTAATTTTCGGTAAAGCATGTCACTTACCCATTGAACTAGAGCATAGGGCTTATTGGGCTATTAAAGAGCTCAACATGGACATGGCAAAAGCTGGGGAAAAATGACTACTCCAACTGAGCAAACTTGAGGAAATTCGGGACAAAGCTTACGAAAATGCCAAGATCTACAAGGAGCATATTAAGCGCTATCACGACAAAGGGCTCATCGGTAAGTATTTTGTTCCTGAAATGAAAGTTCTGTTTTATAATTGATGTTTGCGTTTGTTTCCAGGAAAACTTCATTCTAGGTGGAGCGGACTATATACAATTGCAAATGTACTTCCACACGGAGTAGTCGAGTTGCTAAATCCTAAAACGCAAGAACCGTTCAAGGTAAACGAGCATCGTGTCAAGCCATATTACTCACTTCACACATAAGTCATAGCTCATATCTATAATTATTCACAGACACAACGTACCTACAATATTTCTATGCCTCAACTTCTTCTACCTAAATCACAAAGAGAGACTCTAGTCTCCTCTATTATTCCCAATTATTCAAATTGACTTAAGCATCAAAGGGCCCAAGGTCACCACAACTTATGGTGGTCTAAGGTCCTAACGAGTGTTCTCTATGCATAAGACCATTGCAAGGAGAAGTATACCCCGTTTTGATGTTGATGAATACATATACATATATATTATGTATATGTGTGTGTGTGTGTGTGTATATATATATATGTACATATATATATAAGGATATGACTAGCAGCCCTTATTTATTACCTAACTTTTTACACTTCAATCTCTTGAAAGTTGAGATTTAAAAAGAATAGGAGAGAGAAAATAGGAGAAATATATTGCCCTAAATTTCAACCCTTAAAAACAAGTGGTGTTAAAAATTAAGTCATAAATTGTGTCTCCTAATCATATCTCATATATAGATATGTGGGTGTACATATATGTATGTATATGTGTATACCATATATATATGTGTGTATATGTAAATATGTATACATATACATGTATGTATGTATGTATACATACATACATCTATATATGTATACATCTATATGTGTATGTATAAATGTATATATCTATATGTATACATGTACATATATGTGTGTGTGTGTGTGTCTGTGTGTGTGTGTGAGTGTGTGTGTGTAAATGTATGTATGTATATGTATTTATGTATACATATATGGGATCATGGTTACAAAATGTTACATAATTTGTTACTCTATTATTACAATGGTTGAGATTTAAAGGAACACTTTGCTCTCTTAACTTCCTTATAAATCTTGACCTATCTTTGAAATAAGAAACTGGAAAAAAATTGTGTAAAATATTGGAGTCATTTATAGTTCAAGCAGTGTTTGGATCAATTTGTATGTTTTTCATTGAGGGTGTTACGGAGGTACCAATCTAGTCAGAATGTTCTTGTTCAACTATTAAGGCCTATCCCCTACAGCCTTTCATTATATATATATAACACCTTGAACACTCTGTTCATCATTATATTTATATATATGCTAAAGCCAAATTTTTTTCAGTTTCATTCCTTGGCACGTCAACCCTACACGTCACTAAAAAATCACGTCAAAAATTACAACATCAAGGGGTGTCGTATCAACTGTGATGCTTAAGCCAGTTTCTTGATTCAATGTCAAGATCAGAAGGAGTTTAAGAGGTTTAGGTATGAACTTACGTGTACCATTTCAAGTTGTGAGGACCTATTTATTGGTTTTTGATGGATAGAATTTTAGTAAGTAATTTTGATTATTAAAGAATCATTTAAGTATCTATACAATTATTATAAATTGTTTAATAAAGATTTACTTGACTCTAAGCTAATTGCACTATTTAACTTTTCAACTGATGATGTGGACCAATTAAAGGGTACCATGTATTCTAGGTCATATTACTTACCAACACTAACCCCTAGGTCGCCTGGGCTACTTCGGCAAGATAGGTGGTCTAGTTTTTCTCCTAGGATACTGTGGCTCACTGATACTTGGCTCTGGGACATCTTGACTGAGAAGGGAAGCCAGTAATCAAAGTATCTTCATGGTCATAAGCTTTCCAACACCTATTTTTGTGTCTCAATCTGAGTCCTTGTTGAAAAGTTACGAAAGGTCAAAGCTTGGAAAAACCTCAACTGCTGGCTCATGGGTTTAGCTTCCCAAAATTGATATATTTTGAGCATGATTCTCCAAAATCTTTTCCTTGGACCCCTATCTAATGGGAGGTTAAAATTGATCCTGCCAATCTATATAAGGACCTGGTCATTCCCAACTTCTTCACTTCGAATAAGTTGGGAAAAAAAAATTTCCACCTTTTACCTTCAATTTGCCTTGAATGTTGCATGGACGTTGGCCAGGAAATTAATTGAAGGGTTTGTGAAATAATTTTATTTATTTATTTTTAGCCAAGAGATAGTTGTTCTACGGTTCCCCTTATCAAATAGGAACCTAAGAACTCCATGTTTGGCTAGAGAGCACACACATATAACCAAAAACCCTAATACAAGAGTGGACCTAGCATGACTGACTAGTATGCTAAAAATATCAAAAGTAGGAATTGAAACCTAGGTGAGGAAAACACACATCAAGAAGGATAGGATAGGAGGGTACCAAAGACATATCAAGACAGAATGGGACACAGAACAAATCGAGGCTTGCATGGAGCACCTTCAAGAGGGAGACAACCAGCTAGCCAACAGACCTTCCGATCAACTAGGCTGACCAGCGATAGTTTTGATAGGAAACCTCCTTCCAGATGAAGGTGTTGACTCCAAAACTGAACTCGGTCCCCTGTTTGATTTTTCTCCCTGTCCTAATTGTGCTATTTTTGTTGAGGCTTTCGGTTCCGTTAATAACGAAGATATTTTTTAGGAAGATCCATGTTTTGATCCTGTCTGGTATTGGTTATGAAGTTGACTCATTGGTGTTGTTTACTACCAAATCTTCTGTGGGTAAGCTGAGGGAGATGTTTAAGATTCCTGACTCTATTGGAATCATACTTCCCTATAATGGGATAGTTTCTAGTAGACGTCCTTTTGGAAGGGTCATCATTTTTCTTAATCATCTGTATGTTGAACTTTGACTCTAATTCCTACCATTGGTATGACAATTTCGTTTTAGGATAGAGGTGCCTAACTGGCAATTCCCTCCTAATGCTTGGAAGATTTGGCTTCCTTGCTATAGTTTGCAGAAGTTGCAAGGTAGAGAGATGAGTCTGGAAGACTTAAGGTCCCTCTATTATGCACAATCCATGAATGGGGGCTGGTTTAGTCTTTGGAACTTTAGGGGTTGTAAGCGGGTCCTAAATTTACCTAAATCCAACAAGGGTTGGAGAAATTTTTCGTTCATTGTTGTTGAGGCTTACAATGTGGCTTGTCCTTACCTAGGCCCCACACCTACTAAGTTTGTTCCTAGTGGTGAGTTGCTTGCATATGCATGACTTTTTCTCAGGTAAATACTTTATCTATGTTATTTTGTGCTAACTATTTTTATTCATTCTTATGTAGTAAGCTGTAAGAAGGTTACATTTTCTAACGAGAGGAAGAAATTCATTGATTCTTTGCTTGCCTTGTCCCTTGCAAGGCGTAATAGCTCAAGTTTGGTCATGGCAAAGAGAATCATTCACTAGTGTCTCTAGCTCTCTTTGTCCATTCCCAAGACTTTCAGTCAGTTGATAACTCTATAAAAGTAGAGTTATGTAGCCACTTCTAAGCTTATGATTTGTCTTATTTTTCACATTAAATGGCTTATATTATGTTCAATTGGGCTAATGTAGGTAAACGGTAGCAAATAGAGTTAAAACGAGCCAAAATAGAGGAAAAATGTGTTGATCCACAACATGAAATTATTTACGCTGTGGCACACATAGCATTAGAAGTTTGGTTAGAAACGGGGAGGTCAAGCCCACGGCCATAGCCATTTTGAGCCATGGTGCCACTGGATACCAAAAACCACCTAAGAGCCTAGGGACACGACAATGATTTACTTGAGTCGTGATGTGCATACATAATAATGTGATCCAAGAGCTTCAAGTCATGGCACGCACAATTTTAGGCCGAGGCACACGTTGATATATGCTTGAGAAAGTGCCAAATTTTTAGCATCCTATTTGAACAATATTTCATACTTGAGCTAGAATAGCTTGTAACCTATAAAAGTAAGCCTATTAATAACACCTCTTAACAACCAAATAAATGGTTCAACATATTCTACCACTAACCTAAATATTTAGAGAGACACAGCAGTTTAGAGAATGAGGCAAATCAAGAGAAAGATTCAAGATTAATAGTGTTCGAGTTTAGTTTCACCATGGTGACAGTTGATGGAGATTGATTTTCTGAGTGACAGTTGGAAGATTGGTTTTAACTTTCTTTTCTCCTTTGTATTTTTATCTGTACTCATTGTTTTGAGATTTTATTGAATATTTTATGAAGCTCAACTTGTTGTTACGATCCTCTTGAACTCAATCTTTTTGTATAATAAATTAGTTGTTTCTTCTATTCCGTTGTGATTACTTTTTCAATTATATTATTCAATATGATTTACTTACAATTAATTATCTAATTAAAAATTATACTATGAAGGCTATTAGGTAGTTTTGATAGAAATATTTAATTGTTTTATCTTGATTGAATAGCATACATGGTTTCTAAGCTGAGAGGTACGATTCTTGTGTATGTGATCTATAATTGACATTCTTAATAAATAGTAGTTTAATCAAATTGGCATGAGAGTATGATTAGGTTAAATTACTATATTGTGTTTAGTTTACTTGAGAAAGGAATGCATGCATAGATTAGAGTCAATTGGTCATATATTTTGTTTGGCAATTTTTTGACATGGTAGATTCCTATTACTCTTTTGTGCTTAATTTGTTGGTATAGTTGTGTTGGACCAATAATGTAAATATTAGATTTTTGTTATTTTTATTATTTTATTATCTATTTTTGTTAGCCTAAGTATTTTAGTGTAACTGTAGTTCGATACTCAAATACTTATTAATAAAATCTTCATAGTTTTGTCACTCTATTTTTAAATACTTATTACTGTTACACTAACTCGTGCACTTGCGATTTAGAGTGAACATGTTTTTGGTGCCGTTGCCGGGGATTGACATTAGCTTGTGGTTTGATATTGTTATTAGGGTTACCAAAACTAATTTAGGCATAAAATTAAAAAAAAAAAAAAAAAAAAAAAAAAAAAACACATAATTTTTTTCCTTATTGGCTTTTATTTTATTTATTTTCTTTCCACTAAGATAATTTTTTTACTAATTTAGGCGTACGCATAATTAATTGATTTTCTTTATTTGGTACTACTTTTATTTATTTTCTTCAGTAATATTATATTAACTTTTTCTTTTTACTAACATAACTTTTTGTTAGTTATTTTATTTATTTATCATTTATTGTATAATAGTTTTTTTTCTTTTAGTTTTATATTGATAGATAGGTGATAGACTCTTTTAAGCATCAAATGCTTATGGATGTAAGGATGACAATTGAGGAGGAAACCAATCTCATAACATATGTTGAACGGACTAGTACTATAAGGATGCTCTCTTCACAATAATAGTTTGATCTTTTTAAGTTGAGATCCTACATATTTACTACTCAACCTATACAACATCCAGTGCATACATATACATGGAATGGGGGAGAAGTCACCTACAACAATGGCTACCCCAATCGAAACCCACTACACTCATACTATCAAAATTCAGATTAGGAGAGTCAATTTTACAACTCTTAGAACAACAATCAAGAGGGAACACCTTTTACATGGAAATCATATACAATAGACTACTACCATCATCCACAACCACTTCCATAAGAGGAAGAGTCACCCACTCAAAATTGATTTCAACTCTGGTGTGGAAGCAATGCAAAGCTTAATAGACAAACTAAAATACAAAGAACAACAATTTGAGAAGCTTAATTATGACATGGGGGAGCAACCAAAGGATTTATCTTACAACCTCACCCAAATCCAAGGGTTTTTGTTTGGTGACAACATCAACATACCTATAGAATACAAGGAACCCAACCATGAGGAAACATTTAATTTGGGTGAAATAAATGAGGTAGTAAAGAGCATGGAGGATCCTAAGCATGTGGTAGAAGATGAACGTAAGGAATAATTTGAAGTGCATGTAGTAGTTGTAGAAGAGGAAAGATAAACTCCCATCATTGTAGACATACCAATAGAAATTTTCAGAGGGCTCAATTTTGACATATATAATAGGGAGATCACCTTGAGCATCAAGAATGAAGGGTTACCTTTAAGATCTATCTAGACAAGGACCTTCCTAAAGATACTGGTGAAGACTATTGGTTGGATTTTGATAGTGAACTTGAAGAGTGCAAGCTCAACAATAAAGCTCCAACTATTTTGTTTGACTTAGCCTTTGGGCAAAAAATGGGTGTTGGAAGCTTCCAAATTCTGAACTTGGGTTAAGTTGCTCCTAACAAAAGGAAAAGGGTTTGGAACCCAATAGGAAATAATGATGTTCTTGGTCCAATAACCATAAAAATGGTCAATTGGTTGTTTAAGGATTATTATGTATATTATCCACCTTGATGGATAAGAATGGTTTAGTTAATAACCTAAAATGTGACGCTTCCTGGAAGGCAACCCAAGTGCTTAAAATTTTATTTTTATGCTTTATTTTTTCTTATATTGATATTTTTAGGTGAATAAAGCAAGAAAGGAGACAATGATGCTTACATAGACATACCAAGTGTGAAGACTATGGCATCATTGAGGGAGTTTTTCTTTACCCTATTTATTTTTATGTTGTTTTCTCTTTGTGTTTGGCACATTGAGGACAATGTGAAAATCGAGAGTGGAGGGAATTTCGTTCTCTTCTCTTGTGATTAGTTCTCATTTTTAATTTTTTTATGATAGTTTAATAATTGGGTAGAAATTGATGAACATATGGAATCTAAATGCATGTATGCTTGATGTGAAATCTATGAATCCAATGATAGAATTGGTTGTCACGACAAGGATAAGGAATTTAGCATGTTTATTGAGATACCTACATGAATCTTTTGCATGCTTGCCAGTTTTTGATTGGATTGTTTCATTTTATGCACATGCCATGATTGAATTTGGTATTCTTATTGGGAGAAATTTGGTGTGAGTTATTCTATGTGATGATATCTTCCATATTTTAAAATTTATTTTATCATCCCTTAAAACAAAATCCTAAATAGTATTTGGCTTTTTTTTTTTATAATGAAAATAATATTTGGCTTTATAAAAGATTTAGGCCTTTATTTGAATTGATTGAGCCTTTCAAGCTAACCATGGTTCATGTCTTTCCTCACCAATTTGAGCTTAAACAAATACCATTCATGTCTTTAAACCACAAGTGAGCCTAATAAAAAATGTGTATTACCTTTACCCCTGCACTCTTAGCTTGTATGAAAATATAATCATGTATTGTGCTATAGAGTAAGGTGAAGTGTGGTGCACCCTATTAAAAAAATTCACAACACCAATATCCCTATGAACAAAAAGAAAATAAAAAAATGAATTCAAAAAAATAAGTTTAGGTTGATGTTGCTAAAAAAATGAGAAATGAAAGAATGAAAAAAATAAAAAACGTAGGGTGCACTAAAACATCAAATTAAAAGCTCAATTGTTTCTTATATATTGCACGATGACTAAAAAGAAAGTTAAGGTGTGGAATGGGCCTAAATGACACCATTGGTCTACCCCCACCTAAGCCTAACATTACAAGCATTTAAAATTCTTTTGATCTTTAGCTAAATACATGATTTACATTGGTGGAGAGGGGTGTGAAAAATAGACTTAGGAAACTTGTTCTAAGACTTAATCTATTAGCATGCTCATATAAGTTAATTTCATGAGTGCATTGGATGACATCATGTGCATACACACACATGAATCATTTCATCAAAAATCTTGCATATAATTGTAATAATGGAAAGTTGATTAATGGCATGTGAACCTCTATGAGGGGGATAATTTTTATTACATATGCATATGTATTAGGGGAAGTGTGTTTGTAAATATTCTACCCATGTTGGTTAGTGATTTGTTCTTTAAAGTTTAGCTTTGGCTTTGCTTAAGGACAAGCAAAGAGAAGTTTGGGAGTGTGATAACACTATGAAGTAGAGTTATTTAGTGTTCCATGCTTTCCGTAAGTGCACGAGATACGTATAAGTGATAAGTATTTAAAGATAGACTGTAAAACCCACGAGGATTGGATTAATAGGTATTAAAGTATCAAACTACAATCAAGCTAAACTATTTAGGCTAACGAAAATAGATAGATAAAATAATAAAAATAACAACATCCTAATATTTACACCACTAGATCCAACACAGCCACACTAACAAATTAAGCACAAAAGAGTAATAGGAATCCACCATCCCAAGCAATTGCCAAACAAATTATATGATTAATCGACTCCAACCTAAGCATGCATTCCTCTTTCAAGTAAACTACAAACAATATAGTAATCTAACTTAATCACACTCATGCCAATTAGATTAAACTACTATTTATTAAGAACATAATTTATGGATCAAATACACAAGAATCGTACCTCTCAGTCTAGAAACCATTTAAGCTATTCAATCAAGAAAAGCAATTAAATAATTCTCTCAAAGATACATAATTGCCTTTATGGTATAATTGTTAATGGTGTGAAATCCAGATTGAATAATATAATTAACTTTGTAATCACAATAAAATGGAAGAACAAACTAAATAATTATATAAAAAGGCTGAGTTTAAGAGGATCCTAACAATAAGAGAATATATTAAATAAAAAAGGGTAGAGAAAGATAAAACTAATCTCTGCTTATCACTTCGGAAATTAATCTCTGCCAAGTATCACTTTAGTGGAACTAAACTCCAACACCTTCAATCTTGAATCCTCCTCTTGATTTGCCTCAAACTCTAAAATGTTTTCTCTTTCTCTAAATATTTAGGTTAGTGGTGGAATGTAGTGAATCAATTTTCTTGGTTGCTTATGAGTTGTATTTATAGGCCAACGGTTGTAGGTCACAAGCAATTGCAGTCTAGATAGGAGTCATGGTCCAAATAGGAGACTTGTCCAAGTGGGAAACTCATATTCTGGGTTATTGCACGCACACGCCAACAAATGCCACAACCTAAAATAATGCATACCGTGGCTCAACTGCTCGAAAATTTTTGGACAACTACGCATGTTGTGGCCTAAGTAACTTCACGCTGTGGCCTAATGCTCTTGGGTTGAATTCTCCACATTGTGCATCACAACCCTAATATTCAATTTGTTTTTAGTATCAAGTGGCTCCGTAGCTCAAAATGGCCACCGTCGCAGCCCTAATCTCCTTTTTTACCAAACTTCCAATTCTATGTAATCAAACACGTTTTTCCTCCATTTTGGCTCATTTTAACTCTGTTTTTTATCATTGACCTACATTGACACAATTGAACAAATATTAAGTCATTTTAACTATTTTAAGTGCAAAACAATACAAATTGTTTGCCTAGAAGTGGCCAAATAACCCTACTTTCGTAGAGTTATCATTTAGCTACTTCTAAGCTTAGGATTTATCTTGTTTTGCACTTAAAATGGTTAAAATAGCTTATATTATGTTCAATTGGGCCTATGTAGGTAAATGGTAGTAAACGGAGTTTAAAGTAGCCAAAATAGAGAAAAAATGTGTTGGGCTACGACATGAAATTATTTGGGTTGCGGTGCACATATTATTAGAAGCTTGGTCAGAAACAGGGAGGTCAAGGCTACGGTAGTGGCCATTTTAAGCCACGGCAACACTGGATAACGAAAAACACTCGAGAACCTGGGGTCACAACAATGATTTACCCGAGCTGTGACAAGCATACATAGCAATGTGATCCGAGAGCTTCAGACCATGATGCACACAATTTCAAGTTGTGGTACACATTGACATATGCGTCAAAAAGTGCCAAATTTTCAACATCCTATTTCATTCAGTTTTCTATTTGGAAAATACTTCCTAGTTGACCTACAATTTCTTGTAACCTACAACAGTAAGCTTATAAGTAACACCTATTAGTGTGGTTATGTTGGATCCAATAGTGTAAATATTAGGTTTTTATCATTTTTGTTGTTTTATTATCTATTTTTGTTAGCCTAAATAGTTTAGTATAACTGTAGTTTGGTCCTCAAATACTCATTGATACAGTCCTCGTGGGTTCAAAACTCTATCTTTAAATACTTTTCACTTGTTATTGACCCCTGCCCTTGCAGTTTAGCGTGAACACGGGTCTCCTCCCTTATATGAATGCCTTGGTAGATATTTTAGTCTATACTCAATTAGAGTTGACCTTACTCATTCCTCATTTTTCTTGCCTTGCAATCATGAGACCTTTCCACATGTCTTCTCATGAGCAACCATCCACCAATGCCTTTCAGTTCATATCCAAGAACTTGGGAAATAAGAACATGAAGATAGGGGGACCATTTTTGATAAATCTACAAAAGTAAAGTTATTTATCCACTTCTAAGCCAGCTATTTGTCTTGTATTGTACTTAAAATGATTAAAATGACCTAATTTATGTTTAATTGTGCCAATATAGATGAAACAGTAGCAAATTGAGGAAAAACGGGCAAAAAGATACCCAATCAGCACATCAAGCATTATACCACAAAGGGAATTATTTTATACCACGATGCACCTGGACAAACAAGAATTACCGAGCAACTTGAGCTATAGTGCATGTTGTTGAAAATTAGACCCAAGGACCCAAGGCCTAATAGAGGAAATGTTTAGTCGTGGTGCGCATACATTACAAGTTGACCCAAGAGCCTTACGCCATGACGTGCACTTATTTGGGCTGCAGCGAGCATTAGTTTACCCGTGTATGAAATATGCCAAATTTTCAGCTTTCTATTTGGACCAGTTATCTATTTGGACCATGTTTCCTATTTTGACTACAATTACTTGTTTCCTACAACTCTTAGCCTATAAATACAACTCTTTAACAATCAAGCAATTCTTTCAACACTTTTCTACACTAACCTAAATAATTAGAGAAAAAGGTAGCAATTTGGAGAATGAGGCAAATTAGGAGAAGGATTCAAGATTGAAGGTGGAGTTTAGGTCCTAATGAGTGACAGTTGGGGAGATTGGTTTCTCACATTACAGGTGATAGATTGGTTTTATCTTTCTCTAACCTTTGTGTTTTAACTATTCTCTTGTATTTTCTTATTGTTTTGGGATTTTATTGAACATGATTATGATTAACTAAACTTGTTGTTAGGAACTTCTTGAACTCAATTTCTTTATTGAATGAATTAGTTTGTTTTCAATTTCATTGTGATCGCTTATTCAATTATATTATTTGATCTAATTTGAATGCTATTAGTTGTCAAGTTGATAACTATACCATAGAGGCAATTAGGTAAATTTGAGAGAAGTATTTAATTGTTTAGCTTGATTGAATAGTATACATGGGTTCTAGGCTAAGAGGTATGATTCTTATGTATGTGATCCAAAATTAACGTTTGTAATTAGTAGTGTAATCTAATTGGCATGAGAGTCTGATTAGTTTAGATTACTATATTGTGTGTAGTTTACTTGAGAGAGGAATGCATGCATAAGTTAGATTCAATTGATCATATAATTTGTTTGGTAATTGCATGGGATGGTAGATTAATTTATATATAAGAAATTGAGAGATAGTGGATTCCTATGACTCTTTTGTGCAAAATTTGTTAGTGTGGAAGTGTTGGATCAAATATTAAAAATTATATTTTTGTTATTTTTATTATTTCTAGTTATCAATTTCTCTTAGCCTAAATAGTTTAGTGTAACTATAGTTCGATACTCAAATACTTAATAATCCAATCCTTGTGGGTATGACAACTCGATCTTTAAATACTTAACTTTTTTACATGTCCTATGCACTTGCAATTTAGTGTAAACAGTTCTTGGCAGGAAGTGAGCACGCTAGTGCTAGCTCCTCAGGTTGAGGAGATCATGGGTATTCAAGTGCCTAACATGACTTAGCTTCCTTCTTTCGGTTGAGGACTTTGTGATGGAAGAAGAGGCTTTACACATGAGTATTCCACATGCCCCACACTCAATAGTTGTTCCCATTGCCCCATAGGTAAAGTGACTGAGTTGATTGGTGCGAACACTTCAGGATGGACAAAGAAGTATGCGAAACTTGGAGTTGTTGCAAAGGAATGCAACCTTGAGGCTCAGACCTTTATAGACCCCTTAGCTGGTGCCCTTAAGAAGGCCAGGCTAAAGAAAGATTATGCTCGGGCCTCCCTAAATCGAGCTTTGGAAGAGAAGCAAGAGCCTACTAATGCTTTTGAAGAAGAAGGTCAATGCCAAGAGGCCATGAGGAAACTCCTCATTAATGTTGAGGCTAATAAGACCAAGCTCTCAAGTGAATTGTCTCAAAAGAACTCTAAACTGAGGAAAGCTAGGGTTGAGAATCAAAAGTTGGATACCCAAGGGAAGCTGTAGATGAGCAGGCTGTAGAGGAGTATCTGACTCTAAGGACTTATTTGCTAGTATTGGGGTTGCATGGGTTCTTGGTTTTGAATCTAAAAAGAGAGATTTTGACTAGTCTATCTAGGCTTGCCTCTATTCTGCCTCAAGCTTCTAGATTATAGTTTGGCTGCAGTTGAATATGGCGAGTAAAATGACAATTCAAACTCTGAAGGGAATGACTCAACAAAAAAAGGTGGTCCAGGATCTTGTTAGAGCAAGGGATACGACATAGGACCAAGATACAAGTGGGATTTGGAAGGTAGTTCAGGCAACACCTATCTCTGTGGTCTTGTTGAGGAATTCTGGCACTAGTTGTCAGCATGAGATTGAATTAGACTTTGCTAGCTCTTTTCTTTTATTATTTGCTTTGTAGTAGATTCTCGACAACTATAGTCACTTGTCGAGAATCTGTAGTTACTTTGGAAGCATGACTTTAATAAAATGAGACCATCACTTTTCTGACATTCTTAGTGCTCCACATTTGACTTTGCAATTTTCTTATTTTTTGCTTGTTGATACGAAAGATTGTTTGCCATTTTTGATTGGCCTTACATTTCTTTTGTTTCCCTTGGAACTTGGATGGGAGTATGCCCTTGGTGCTTAAAACCATATGCAATAGAAATTTTATAACTAAAGGAGTAGGAAAATGTAAACTCAATGAGAATTCTTCAAGCTCCCTTTATGCTCCATTATATTTTAAAAATAGTGTAGAGAAATCTAAAAATGAAGATTAAAAATGGTGTTTGGTGGTTAAAAATGGTGAATGGAGTGATGGAATGGATAGGGGATGGAGGTGGAGGTGTATTGAGGTAAAAGAGGGTGAAAATGGTAAAATGTGCCTAAAAATTCGTGTAAAAGGAGATAAAATATGTCTAAAATGGTAAGGTCAATTTATGGCCATTGGATCATCTAAAACAAGGGTTGAGATGAAAAGAGTGAAAATAAGGTAAAAACCAATACTAGCGTGCGGAAAAACGACACATGGAAAGCAAAAAGAGGCAAAACGAATGTAGAGTAGACACGTGGCAAGGTAGAGAAAGCTAGTCAACCCTCATGTTGAGTTGGCGCCATACGACACTTGATGATTCACTACAATGGCTTACGCAGGGCTCCAAGGATGAAATTCTGGCGAATCACATTGAAAATGTTGCAACGCAGAGAGATAACTTCTTCTGGACATGTGCGTAAATTTATGTAGGCATCCCTTCTTACTATTTGACCCAAAACTATTCATATTTTAATATTCCAAAAGATATTAAACATAAAAATGATATAATAACTTTATTTTCATAAAGAAATCAATGACCTCCACGAATTATAAAGGTTATTTGGAAGGCACCACCCTTAGGATGGATAAAGATCATAATCGATGGTGTGACTTTTGGAGCACCGGCTTAACTAGTTACGCAAGTATTTTTCGAACTTCAAGATCATTTGTTAAGGGTTGTTTCTGCATTTCGGTTGGAGTCTCATATTCTTTTAAGGTAGAGCCTGTGGTAACCATTCAAGTAGTGATATAGGGTATTAAATTTGGGTGGACATGACTTTGGTTAGAGTTAAACTCAGCTTATGTAGTTACCTTTTTTGGGACTTGATCCTTTATGTTGCATTGGTGATGCTATTCTACTTGGGCTGATTGTTTAGAAAAATTTACTCACATGAAGTTCCACTCTTCACATGTTTATAGGGTGGGTAATGATATAGCTAATAATATAGCCTCTAAGGCTCCTAGATTTTTGCACAACAACTTGGTGATGGGAAGCCTTACCATTCGATAGTTCTTTTATTTTTCTTAGATGCTAACAATAAACCCAATTATAGGTTTTGTTGGAAATTAATTTGTACCTCTTTTTTTCTTATATTTAATAATACTAGAGATTCATGAAAAATGTGCTAAGGAGGTGGCAACCCAGTTGGGATGTTTCGGTACACCCACTGGACCTGCTAACTACAGCCTTTCATTTAAAAATAATAGGTTATATTATTTCAAAAAACTTTAATAGTTTAATTTCTATATCTCTCTATTATACTTTCTTCTAAATATCATACATTTCTAATAGATCTCAAATGATGTGCAGAGTTTGATTGGATGGTACAATTAGATCCACAAAACTGTATCAAATGAAATTATGCCAAATCAGCTATGTTTGTGATATTATGATATATAGTAGTACTCCTATTTAAAAAGCCTAAATGGGCAATGGTTATTCTCCTTCCTTGTGAGGACAATTTTCACCTTCGTTCTCATTTTATTTATTTACTCATTAATTTTAACATTTTTATTTATTTAATTTTTGTTAATTTTTCTTGTTCATCAATAAATATATAAAAAGACTTAAATATATTTTTTAATTACAGACTACTTATAATAAGTTTTTATTTAAATCATCTTATTCAAGTAGCACATTAAGAAATGATAATAATTGCAATTGTGTAATATTCAAGTAGCTCCCACTTTCATATTACAAAGGAAAATATGGATTTATCTATTAAAGTAACCGGCATGTTCATCTTGTTAAGCATGTCGTATATTTATGTAAAAGTCGTGTAATATTTTTTAGTTTTAAGTCTCATAAAAATGGGTAACATGTTATCGTTGCGTATACAACATTTACGAGGGTTGGAATGGTAGGATATATAATAATCCAATATGGATGAGACTTACAAGACAAAAAAAAATAGATCAAAGAAAATGTTTCCCAAAGGTACACATCCTTCGATCCTAAGTTAACCATGAAAATGTGAGATAAAACATACGTAGAAAAGATGAGTTGGAAGAGAATATAAAGAGAGTAGTGGAGGCTCTAAAGAGATGTGCCCATACTTACAGTTTTCTATGACTTATATAGGATATGGCCATTAACTGGGCAAGATTATTTCCAAATGAACTTGGGTCCAACGGATAGAACCTCCAGTCTTGTATATTATCAAATAGTTACAAGTACATTTGAATCAATTTGTGATTGTTTTCATTAAGGGTGTATGTAGCTGCAAACATAGAATGTATTGGTACACCTACTGAGGCTTGTCACTTAAAATCTTTCAATATTTATACACATACATATATAAATATACACACACACACACACACACACACACACACACACACACACATATATAGCGACCATTCCCCATACAAATAAATTAGACAAATCTTTTTGACAAATCATTTTTAACCATTGATTTAAGTGAATCTAACAGTGAATATATATTATTATTTTATTTGATTTTACAATTGATTTTATGAGTTATTCATTAAATTCAAAATTGAAAATATAATATCATCCACACCATTGACTTAGATTATCTTATAGTTATGATGATTTGTTAATATCGTTTTTTAAATTTATTTGTCACTGGAATGGGCACGTATATATATACACACACACACAAACATATATATGGTAGTAATTTGATCATGTATGTGTGGCACCATTTGATTGGCTCACGCCATGAGTTAAAAAGTCAAAAAGTGAAGTTAGCATATAGTTAGATAAATCTTTATTAAATGATTTCTATTAATTGTACAGACATTTAGATTATTTTTTGATAATATAAATACTAATTAATATAAGTTATTTACTAAATATCATCTATCAAAAACCTATAAATAGGTCTCCACAACCTGAAAAGGTACACGTAAGCTCATACAAAAACCTCTCAAATTGCCTCTGATCTCAACATTCTCTCAAGAAATTGACTTAAGCATTGAAGTGGATACAACATTCTACGATTCGAATAGGGTTGACATGCCAAGAAAAGCAAGTGAACAGAAATTGGCTTCAACATCTAGCACCATTTGTGGGAATAAATTTGGTGTTCAACTGATTAAGCTAACAAAAACTCAAGAGCATTCATTGTGTTCTTGGTATTCTTCATCCTTGTTCATCACGTACTTCACCCACTTTTTGTCCAAAAGTATGCTCAATCCATCAAACTACTAAAATGAGCTCTCAACATGTTCGTGATGACATTTCACCTCCTCAACCATTACCATGCTGGCCTCTATGACCACCAACTTGTCTTCAACATGCTTCCTTATAATGGATGCACAAAAAAAAAGCATAGTTGCCCTGATTCTAGATCACTACCACTAGCAATCCGGACCCAAATCAACCTACAGGCTCCTGATGGGAAACTCCCAGAGGCATCTAAGTAGGAACTGGACCCTAGGTTGAACCATGACCCTATCACTAAGCTAGTTGAGGATACTAGAATTTTCATCCTTTCAAAACATGAGCCTCACAAACGTGTCAAAATAGGACACACCATAGAAGTCTATGTGGATGGCATGATCACCAAAATTCAGAACTCAACAGACCATATCAAACACTTAGAACTTACCTTCAACATAATTAGGAAATATGGAATGAAGCAGAACCCTAACAAGTGTCTCTTTAGGGTAGGACCTGGAGAGTGCTTTAGATTCATGGTGAGCTGCGAGGCATTGAAGTCAATCCAGAAAAGATAAAAGCATTTATGGATATGCATTCACCAAGAAATATCAAGGAAGTTTATAGATTAACTAGAAAAATGGAAGCACTGAATTGCTTCATCTCCAAAGATAACAAAAAAATTCTCTCATTTTTCAAGACACTCAAGGGATTGAATGGAATCGGGAATGTGAATAGGCCTTCCAAGAACTCAAAACTTGCTTGAGTAGTCCGCGACTACTTGCGACCTTACAGCTAGGTGACAAACTCATATTGTACTTAGCTGCGTCAGAGTCAGCAGTCAACATTACTTTTGTGAAGGAGGAGGACAAGATCTAAAGGCTGATTCACTATGTTAGCAAGTCATACAAGGGAGCTGAGTAGAGGTACCTAGGGATTGAGAAGATGGAACTAGCCTTGGCAGTGGCAACAAGGAAGCTGCGCCCCTATTTTTAGGCACATATTATCATCATCCCAACTAATACTCAGCTAAAGCACGTCGTATCCAAGCCAAAAGTCTCCAAAAGACTAAAAACTGTGTAATTGAACTCAATGAATTTGACATCCACTACATGCCACACACTGCCATCAAAAGATAGGTACTGGAAAATTTTGTTACAAAACTATCACAAGATGAATGCCTAATGGAGGTTCAGCCCAAATGGAAGAGATATGTAGATGGCTCCTCATACCAACATGGGAGTAGGGTGGGACTCATCTTGGTAAATGCAGAAGGAAATAACCTTCACTTGGCTCTTCATTTCAAATTTAAAACTTCGAATAATGAAGTAGATTATGACGCTCTCACTGTAGGCCTAAACTTACTACTTGAACTTGGGGCATAATAGCCTGACTGCTTCAGCAACTCACAATTAGTGATAAAACAAGTGACTGGTGATTATCAAGTTAAAGGCCCCAGCCTATAAGAATATCACACTCTAACAAAGAGTCTACTTGGAAGGCTTCACTCTTAGACTTTGAGCCATATTCTTAGGCAAGAGAACACCCAAACTAATGCACTCTCTCATTTAGCCTTAGCCATATATGAGGAATTGGACACATCAGTCACAATTGATCACTTGGCAGAGCCCAATACTAAGATTCAAGAACATGAATTGTTACCAGTATTCTTAGAACCAGGATGGATGGACACTATCAAAGAATATCTCCAAGAGGAAACTTTACCATAAAACAAAATGGAGGTTAGGAAAGTCCGCTTCTGGGCCACGCACTTCCTCATCATCAATGATTTACTTTATCGACGTGGCTTCCACACACCATACTTGAGATACTTGACTTTAGAGGAGGCTAACTATGTAACCTTAGAAATTCATGAAGGGGTTTGTGGGAACCACTCAAGACCAAGAAGCTTGGCTCTCAAGGCTACAAAGCAAGGATTCTATTGGCCCAACATGATCAAGGATGTAGTTGTTTAGGTTAAGAGATGTGATAAATGCCAACGTCACTCACCAATGCCTAGGCAACTAGCAGAACAATTTACAAGCCCCATTGTCCTTGGTAGTTTGCATAGTGGGGATTGGACTTCATTAGACCCCTTCCACTTGTCAAAAAAACCAAGTATGCCATAGTAGCAATTGATTACTACACCAAGTGGGTAGAAGTCATCCTACTCAATAAGATCTCAGAGAACCAGGTCATCAACTTCATCTAGAAGAATATAATCTGTAGATTTGGTCTCCTTCACACTCTAGTTTCAAACAATAGTACTCAATTCATAGGCCAAAATTTTAGAGAATTGTGTGATCAGTATGATATTCACCATGTCTTCTCAGCAGTTCAACATCCACAAGCCAATGGGCAAGTGGATGCAACCAATAAAATATCAAGCTCAACTTGAAAAGGAAGTTGTAAAAATGAAAGACTTCTTGGATTGAAAAATTTCCATAAGTACTTTTGGGCATATAGAACAACATCCAGAACTGCAATCACTGAAAATCCCTACTCACTAATATACAGAACAAAGGCAGTCATCCCTGTAGAAGTGTGAATCTTGAGTTGCAAGACTACAGTGAAAAAACTTAGTAGGAAATGATGAAGGCCTTGCCCTCAACCTAGACCTCCTAGACAAAATGATAGAATAGAGTAGTATAAGATTTCCAGCATACTAGCAATAAGTCGCCAACTACTACAATAAGTCAGTGTACCCCAAACAATTTAGAGTTGGTCACTTTGTTCTCAGAAAGACCACACAATCAACATGCAAGAGGGGACTTGGAACTCTAGGACCCAATTGGTAAGGCCCTTACAAGATAAGAAGGTGCTAGGAAAGGAAGCTTATTGGAAAACTTGAGCGGTACAAAAGTTCCAAATGCTTGGAATGCCCATCATCTCAAAAAGTACTACTAGTAGACATAAGACTTCACCTATTTTCTTTTTTACTTTCCAAAGTGTTAGGTGAGGTCCTTCTCGACCATGTCAACACCAACACCAAATAATGTATGCTAAAAATAAATAAATACTCTAGCCAACTTGGTACTTATGTAACATCTGTAACTCGGCCCTCAAGGCACTTAGAAACTCCTTTGCCACTAAAGCTCCAAACACAACACTATAGTCATCAACAGATTTAACCGATCCAAGCTTTTTGCCTTTTCACATTACTATGGCTTAGGACCAAACACTAGCCCTTCCTAAGACCTAGTAGCCACACTTGGCCTGAGTTATAATCTAGGTGCTATAACCACAAAATGAGCTTCAACAACTCATTCAACCTCTTCCTAAGACCTAGTAGCCACACTTAGCTTAAGTTAGGATCTAGGTGCTATAACCAAAGAATGAGCTTCAGCAACTCATTCAACCAACTCTAGCTTTACACCATCATATGCTACTACACCACGGGAGCAAGCCTTGGCCCTCCTTTGGATCTAGTAGCCACAATTAGCCAGACTCAGGACTCATGATGCTTCACTACCTAGAGTTTAGGTTTTGACTACTACACCATGGGAACAAGCCTTGGCTCTCTTAGGAATCTAGTAGCCACAATCAGCCAAACTCAAGACTCATAAAGCTTCACTACCTAGAGTTCAAGTTTGAACTTAGGACAAACTAGTGCTGTAAATGGAGTCTCACCTCCTTCACATCGGAGCCTCAAGACTTATAACTAGTTGTCACTACAACCTACTCTATTTTGCATGGATCAGGAAGGCCCTTCCTTCCCTAGAGCCATGCAAACTCAAGAAGCTTTGCTAGTCAGAGTTCATGTTCGAACTTGGGACAAACTTGCAGTGCGAATGGAGTATCAACGTTTCCACACCCAAGGAAACCATGAGCTCAAGGCTTAGAACTAGTAGCATTTGTAACAATCTCCATCCTGTATGAATTTGGAAGGCTACTCCTTCCTTAGAGCCATTAAGCGGACCCTCACACTCATAAGGGTAGAAGGGAACCACAACCTTCCACCAAACCAACATGTGTCCTTCCTTTGGAAATGACTTAAGGCTCCAAAAGCCCCTTGTCACACTTGGAACAGTAGGACCACCCACCTAGTACCAAGTGATAGTTAAGTCTTACTCAGGAACTAGGAATCTTTGCCTCATGTCACCATCATCTCAAAGAAACTAGTATTATGCATTATTCATCCGCATCACACATGATTCGAGATCCAGATGATGGCCAACTAGTTTCTCAATGGATAGGGGAAACGATGCGGGCATTCACCCTTAGGAACTTGATAGATCAATATTTGTTCTAATATTTTTTTATATTTTAGGCATTACTTTTATATTTTATTTAAATATTTTACCCAAACTAAGGAAATTTTTGGTCATTTTTAGGTTCATAAGTATTTAGGAAGAATTTACAATTTTTTGGATTTTTTATTTTTATGAGTTTAATTAGAGAGGTGGATGTATATAGAAGGATTTGTGGATGTACTTAGACATGTGGATGCATAAAGAAGAAATAATGGATCTACATAGAAAATCCCAGTGAAGTCATCATCCAAGTCAAAAATGTTAGCACTACGCAATTCAATTCATTTCTATCAGAGGATGCCACACGGATAACTACTCAGCAAACAAGCATTTAAAGTGTGCAGTCGTGTGCCAAATGCGGACCACCCTTTTGACATAAGTGGAACGTCAATTTCTATAATTAAAACTCCCCACATGGACAAAACTGTCCCCCACTTGCAGGGTCAGCTCTTTCCTACCAATCATGATCAGCCACGTGTCATACTCTTTGCTACTCTGCTTCTACTTCCTGTTTTGCGGCGCCTCCCAACCATTCACATTTTTCCACGTGTCTCTTTTTGCAGTGCATCATCCAATGAATTGATGACACGTGACAACACTTTAATGCATCTTTTACCACCTGTTTTGCTTATATATACAAGCAGAAATAGAGAAGAAAAAATTATGTTAGTTTAGTGTTAGTTTTAGTTTTTACATTACGTTAATTTTTAGTTTTTACTAGAGAGAATTTTTTCCCTTCTTTTATTTGTGGTTTCTGATACAACTTTTATATTACAGTTTAATTTTACGACATTTTAAAAAGAAAATATAATATTATTGTGTAATATTTTAAGTTTTTGGAGAAGGAACATCAACAAATTCAAGAGTTTGAGTATTTCTTTTATTATGAATATTTTCATCTCTCTAATTTTGTAATATTATTACAGTAAACATTATGCCTCTAGTAATTAAATTTATGATTGTGAATTTAATTATGTATGGCTAAATTTATATATAAAATTTTAGTTATATTACCATGATTATTTTGGATTAGTAAGTTAATTATTATATAAAAGTTTGATATTATTTCATGATAGTTTGAATTTTAAAATTTATATTTATTTCTTAAATAATTGTTTTCTTGTTTTCTTTACTTCGATAAACTTTTTTGTTTTATTGGGTTATTTTAATTATTTACTTCAATAAACTTTCTGTGGTATTTTGATATTTCTTGTTATTTTTGTTAGTTTATGAAAGGTAGAAGATCCCTTGAAAATGAATTAGTAACTTTCATAGACAACATTCACAAGACGAACGAGCACTTAAAAAAGCTGAATACTGAAATCTAGGAAGAAAAAGAGCTAAATCAAGAACCACTAGAAATGGATGACGCTATAGAAAGGCAAATGGTTATGAAGGAGTATGCAAGGCCAATCATTGGGACTGCCACATTATGCATATGATTGACAGAGACAACTAGGAAATATGAATTGAAAAACATTCATTATTCCATGCTTCCCTCCTTTTATGGTATTCCTAATGAGGACCCTTTGAACTTTATTTGTGAATTTTATGCTATTGTGCAAACATTTCCACTATAGCAGCTTAGTAAAGATCAACTCAGGATTAGGTGTTTTCCGTACACACTCAAAGAGCTAAGTCCTGGTTCATGACAATAGCACCCAGATCTTTGGCTACTTGGGAAGACGTTTATAACAAGTTCATGGGTAAGTTTTATTCCCATAAAAAAACTTCTAACCTCATAACCAAAATTGCTACAGTTTCATAGATGAAAGGAGAACCCTTTCATGAAGCTTGGGATAGGTTCAAGTTTATCTTGATACAGTGTCCACATCATCACTTCCCACTACAATTGCAGAACTAGTTTTTCTATGATGGATTGACATAGCAGTGATGTCTTAAATTTCATACGAGCCTTCCCAGTTTGCCCCTAATTTACCGACCCTCCATTCCTTATGACAAGGGAGAACTTTTCGTAAGACCGAATCTGTCACTGCAAACGTCTTGGACCGAGATGTAGCAAAAGATAACTTTTGTGGGTATCATTTCTTTCATTCGATAGACCAAGGGAAATGGTGATTCATTTGTTACCTCTCGGGGACTAGGTCGAATCGACCATAACGCTCCGAGAAATTCTTCAACCCATTTTCCTTTCGTCGATGCGAGTTTTTTCTTTAAAAGGGTGAGTACAAGCTTATTCGAGGCCTTGGCTTGACCATTGGCTTATGGATAATAGGGTGATGAGTGGTTGAGCTTTATTCCATACTTCAAAGCGAAGTCTTTTACTTTTTGCCCGACAAATTGTTTACCATTATCGGTAACTAGCTCTTTAGGAAGACTGGACCGAAAAATTATGGATTTCCAAAGGAAATTGATGATTTTATTCTCACAAATTTGACTTAAAGCCTCCGCCTCGATCCATTTAGTAAAATAATCTGTGGCAACTAATAGAAACTTTTTCTGTCCGATTGCTTGTGTTAAGGGTCTGACGATATCCAATCCCCATTTGTAGAAGGGCCATGGGCTTATGACACCTGTCATGCGAGTTACCACGATGTGTGTAAGTTGGCCGAAATGATGACATTTGTTGCAACCTTGAGAAAACTTCGCACAATCAGCCAACATAGTCAGCCAATTATATCTTTGTCGTAATATCCTTTCTGACAACTTACAACCCCCGGAATGCGACCTACATTCTCGTTCTAGGAGAGATTCATCGATTAGATACCTCAAAAGGGGCGCGAACTAAGAATCTTTATCTTGCTCAACTTGACTAACAACTTTGACAGCTTCAACTGGGATGGCCTTAGACAATATGGTAACATTGATGACTCTACTTTCACAAGTATTGTGTACAGAAGCTAGAGTTGCTAGTGCATCGACATTACTGTTGCTACTTTTGGACAACTGTTTGACCTGTATTTCCTCAAGATCCCGACATTCTAATTTTAATCTTTCCAGGTACCTCTTCATCTTGTCATCTTTGGCTTCGAACAAGCCTGTGAATTAATTAACATCAAGCCTCGAGTCAATAAGTAGGTCAAATTTTCTAGCACAGAGCTTTTTAACGGTCATAACTCCAAAAATGGTGGCCTCATACTCAGCCACATTGTTGGTAACTTGAAATGCTATTCTAACGAAGTACTCATAAACATTTCCATCTGGATCGGTAATGACGATTCTGATGCTCGCTCCTTTAAAGTCGTTGGCCTCGTTGACATAGGCTTACCATTTGTCGAACATACTCTCTTAATGATTCTCATTAATCTCGGACCCTTGTGATTTTTCTGGGCATTCTATAAACTCAGCAACAAATTCTGTGACTGTTTGAGCCTTTATAGATGTTCGGGGTCAAAATTTGATGTCAAATTCTCCTAATTCAATAGATATACTTGCTAATCTCCCAAGTATGTCTGGCCTGGAGAGGATATTTTTTAACAGACTGGAGGTAAGGACAACAATAGTATGGGCTCTGAAATAATGCCATAGCTTCCTTGTTGCGATTTTGAGTGCAAAAGCCAATTTTTCTAACGTTGGATACTTTCTTTGCGATTCGATCATAATCTGGCTCACATAATACACATGGTGTTGTATGTTTTCACGCTCGACCAGGAGAACAACACTGACGTTTTGTGTTGTGACTGCTAGATAGAGGTACAAAATCTTGTTCTGTGACAGGCTTATGAGGATCAGTGCACACCTGAGGTAAGCTTTGATCTTCGTGATCACATTCTTTATTCCAAAATGAGGCAGTGTTCTTTCTCAAGAGTTTGAAAAATGGCATGCATTTGTCCGTGCATCTTGAGATGAAATGATTAAGGGCGGTAATCCTCCCATTGAGTTGTTGGTTTCCTTTCATATTTGTGGGTGGCTTTATGTAACAATGCCTTTATTTTGTCAGGGTTAGCTTCGATTCCCCTGGCTGATATCATATATCCTAAGAACCTTCCATCACTGACCCTGAAAGTACATTTTCTCGGGTTCAACTTCATCCCATACCGCCTCACGATGCTGAATACCTCTTCTAGGTCTTTGATGTGTTTGTTCTTATTTGTCATTTTGATCACCATATAATTAACATATACTTCCATGTTCTTTTCAAGCATAGGATTGAACATATCATTTACCATGCGCTGGTACGTTGCACCTATATTTTTCAGACCAAAAGGCATTCTGTTATAGCAAAAGGTACTTGCTTCGGTGATGAAGGATTTTTTTCTTCATCTTCTTTGTCCATATGAATTTAATGATAGCCTGAGTATGCATCCAAAAAGCTCATCAAACTGTAGCCCGATGTGGCATCAACTAGTTAAACTATACTTGGCAACAGATAACAATCCTTCGAACAAGCGTCATTCAGGTCAGTGAAAGCAACACACATTCTTGGTTCTCCATTTGAATTTTTGACGAGGACAACATTCAAGAGCCAAGTGTGGTAACGCACCTCTCTTATGACATTGGTGCGAATTAGAGTATCTACTTGTGCTTTAATGACCTCGTTCTTTTCTCTAGAAAACTTTCTCTTCTTTTGTTAGACAGGTCTCTTTTTGGGATAAACATTTAACCGGTGGGTGATGAATCCCTGATTTATTTAGAGGATATCTTTCGGTTTCCAAGCGAAGATGTCCGTGTTACATCTTAGAAAGGAGACGAGGTCATATTTGTATTCTTCCTGTAAGTCAACGCTTACCCTTAACATCCGATCACTTCCTTCTTCTAGGGGGATTAATTCAACTTTGTCATAATTGATGACACCCACTCAATTACCATGTTTATGCGACTTGTTAACTAGATTATTTTGTAGTTGCTATATGGTCTGAGCTTCTTTCATGGTTGCATGATAACAACTCCGAGTTTTACCTTAATCTCTCCAAATTTTGAGGATACCACTATCCGCGGGGTATTTCACGACCTAATGATATATTCAGGGTACTGCTCTCATTTTGTGTATCAAAGGTCATCCTAAGATTATGTTGTAGTGAGTATGGGAATCGATGACCACAAAGTTGGACATTACCATTGATCCCGGTGCATCAACAAGCAACTTGATAGTGCCTAGTGCATATGAAGTGCTATTATTGAACCCTATTAAAGGCATCTCCCTGCTTATCATGTCTTCAATCCGCAACCCCATGGCATGCAAACTGGACAGGAAAAGCAGATCGACTGAACTACCAATATCAACAAGTATTAGGCAGATGATGCATGAGCTTACTTTCAACGTGATGACCAGTGGATCTGCATATGGACTAGAAACTTCATCTTCCTCATTAAACATAATTTCTTCAGACTTTGACCTCCTTTTTAAGCAGTAGATTTCGAGCCCCTCGTTATTAACCATAGCTCTGGCATACCTCTTTCGAGCATTGTTTGAATCTCCACCATACCCAAGTCTTCCATGTATTGAGTATATTGTTCTTATGTGGTTGGAGTCATGTGGTCTGTTAGTATGAGCATTTTTGTTGCACGGTTGCAATGCTGAAAAAATAGACTTACTTCCTTGTTGTCGAGGATCGATGCATTTACCATTTTTGTTGACCAAATGTCTTAAATACCCCTTCAAAAGTAAATCTTTCAATTCTTTTTTCAAATGTCTACAATCGTGTGTTTCGTGATCGATGTCTTTGCGAAATGCACACCATTTAGCAGTATCTCTTCCTAATGTCCTCATTTGTTGTGGCCATCTTATATTCTGCTCACACTCCATTTCAAGTACAACCTCGGCCAAGCTTACTCGTAGGGGAGGCCCTCTAAAGGGTGATAATGACCTTCCCCAAGGTTCAAGATTCCTTATCCAGCTATTTTTCTTCCTGAATGACTGCCCCACCATTCTTTTTTGCATAGAACTGATGCTTAGCCTACCTCGATCAGGACTGAGTTCGCATTTCCCTTTCCATTTGAAAGTGTGACCAAAGGTTGAGTTCTCGCTCCTGTTTGACCTTAATTCCCTTTCAACATTGACAAATTTTGTTGCTTCTTTATAAGCCTCCTCCAAGGTCTATGGAGTTGTTTTAGTGTGTTTAATAAACAAGCCAGAATTTCTACGAACACCTCGTCGAAATGCTTGCACAGCTATTGAGTCAAGGCAATCAAAAATTTCTATTTTTTCTTCCAGAAATCTTTTCATGTACGCTTCGACAGACTCCTTTGTTCCTTGGGTGAGCAAAAATAAATGGTGAGGCCCTTTTTTTAGGGGCTTGTTGTTGGCTTAGTTGGTGACGAACAATTTAACCAAATCAGCAAATGATCGAATGCTCTCAAGTTGCAGGTCATTAAACCATTTTTGTACGACATCATGCAACGTGGCTTTGAAGGATTTACACAACATTGCCTCTCTTGAGGCATGTTGATAGGAGCCATGGTTGTTTTGAAGAGGAGCACATGAGCGATGGGGTCTTTGGTTCCTTTGTAGTTCGGGCACTTGGACGTAGTAAACCTTTCAGGAGGTTCACTCAACTTAATTTCTTTCAAAATAATTGACCCGATTAGTTGCTTGTAGACCTTATCCAGATATGATTGGGAACTTCCCGTGCTTTTCCTTTTAACCTGGTCTTCCAGCGCTGTTACTTTATTCTGCCATATTAGTTTTTCTTTGAGTGCTATACTAACTTGCTATTTCTAGGTCTTTAACTCGCTATCTTTCAAAGTGCTCTTAGTGTCCAATAAATCATGATTGCGAGCCATTTGGTTGCGGGATTCTCTCTCGTGTTTTGCGATGATTCGTTCAACCTCGTCATCTTCTTTGTCGACACCAGCTCCCATATTTTGTAGAGCCTCGGCATCCTAGGATTTTTGAAATCCTCCTGATTGTGCTTCTACCTGTCTTCTAAGCTCGAGATTTTCTTTTCTTTTCTCATCTCATCCTTCATCTCTAAGATCGACTTCTGCATGTCTAACAGTTCTTGCAACAACTGCTCCTGGGTGTTATTGAAAGACCAGACTTCTACCTAGGCCATTCCTTCAAGCACAACTAGTTCAATATGCTCATCACGACCACCAGGTTGATTGTGGTCTATAGCTCTGGTTCCTACCATTTCATTGATCGAGATTTTAAGATTCGGTCTTATTCGTTATTTCGGTGAGATTATTATGGGAACTTGATCTAATCTTAGTATTGGGGGGATCAAAGCAAATTTGTGTATCTATTTGTCTTGAGCCCTATGGTGGGTGCCAAAATGTTGGGAGATAGATCAAGTTTAAGAGAGAAGGTAGAGAGAGAATAGGGAAAGTTATAAATGATGTGATTAATACTGGTGGCGCAATAGCCTTTTATTGGATTATTTTAGGTATTACACTTTTGATGGGGGTGCATTTATAATCTATACACAAAAACATATTTAACATGAAATATGGCCAGTAATAAGGCCGGTTTCTGAGGTTTGATCGGCCTGTTCTCTGGTTTAGTCATGCAAGTTAGAATCGAACTTAAGAACTTCGCTGAGCTTGCACTGAACGGGCTACAGGTCGATAGGTTGAAGGTAAGTTACGACCACGAGGTCGGTGTTTGAACAACTACCAAGAATTTACCTGAAATTTCTAATAATTTACCATTTGGTGCAAGTAAGTTGGATGATGAGCATATAATTTCCAAGGATGAGGAATCAAAGGACAAAAACGATGAACCTTCCAAAGAAGTGATAGGAGAGTCATCTATTACTCCTAAATTGCACAAGACATTAGAGCAGTATCGACCGCCTATACCATTTCCACACCGTCTAAAGGACGACAAATAGAATAAGTAATTTTCTAACATATTTAACATGCTTTCTAAAGTTCAAATTATTTTGCCTCTCTTGGATGTGATTAGAAATGTTCCTTCTTATGCTAAGTTTTTCAAAGACTTAAACATTAGGAAGAAAAAATATGAACTTAATGAAAGAGTTGTTGTCTCAGAAGTTTCTAATCCAGTACTTCAACAAAACTTGTCACCAAAATTAAAAAAAAAAACCCGGTAGTTTTATTATTAACATTGTCATAGGGATAAAAAAGTGGCTAAAGCTATGCTAGAGTTAGGTACGAGTGTAAATTTAATTCCTTATTCAATTTACTTACAACTAGGTTTGGGGGAGTCAAAGCCCACTACCATGTCCCTTCAATTAGCTTATAGGTCTGTTAAATGTCCAAAAGGGATGGTTGAAGATTTGCTAGTGTAGGTAGATAAGGTAATTATACCTATTGATTTTGTTGTTTTAGATATGTAGGAAAACCTCTCTATGGACAAGGACCATGATATTCTTCTTGGAAGGCCATTCATAGCCACTACTAAGACTATTATAGATGTTTATAGTGGAACTTTAACTATGATAGTTTTAGGAGAAACTGTCCATTTTAAAGTGTTTGATTCTTCTCGTATACCTTCTATTTCAACTGTTGAAGAAATGCTCCTATATTGATCATGTTAATACTCTTGTTCATAATATCTTTTTGCAGGATGAGATGAAGAATAAACTTAAGTATGTTTTAACTGTTGATAGGATTGATGATAGATTAGATGAGGAGACTAAGGGATACACTAATTTGTTAAATAGTGTTGAACGTTTTGAAGAGCCTAGTACACCCTTAGAATTACCTAAGACCCCACCTAGGGAGGACACCACTCCACCTAAGCTTGAGATTAAAGAGTTACCTAAGAATCTCAAGTATGTGTTTTTAGGAGAGGGAGACACCTACCCAGTTATTATTTCATCCACTTTGACCCAAACCCAAGAAAAAGAACTTATGAAGCTGCTTAAGAAATTTAAAAAGTCATAGGTTGGAGTATTGGAGATATTCGAGGTATTAGTCCAGCTATGTGTATGCATAAGATAATTTTAGAAGACAATACCAAACCTATGAGGGAAGCCCAAAGGAGACTTGACCCAATTATGCAAGAGGTAGTGAAAACAAAGATTTTAAAACTCTTAGAAGTAGGAGTTATTTATCCAATTTCTGATAGCAAGTGGATTAGTATGGTACATGTAGCACCTAAGAAATCAAAAATCATCAGGGTAAAAAATGACAAGAATGAGTTGGTGCATACTAGAACAATCACGGGATGGAGGATATGTATTGATTTTCGTAAACTGAACTTGTACACAAAAAAGGATTACTTCCCCCTTCCTTTTATTGATTAAATGTTGGAAAGATTAGTTGGGTATGACTTTTATTATTTTCTTGATGGTCTTCGAGGATATTATTAGGTACCTATTGCATTAGAGGATCAAGAGAAGACCACATTCACTTGCCCATTTGGAACATTTGCTTTCATGAGAATGTCATTTGGTCTATGCAATGTCCTCGCCACATTTCAAAGATGCATGATGTCTATATTTTCAGATATGGTGGAGAAATTCATTGAGTTATTCATGGATAACTTTTCTATGTTTGATGACTGTTTGCATAATTTGACACTAGTGCTTGAAAGATGCATTGAATGTAATTTAACTCTTAGTTGGGAGAAGAGTCATTTCATAGTCAAGCAAGGCATTATATTAGGAGATATTATCTCTAGTAAAGGTATAGAAGTAGACAAGGCCAAAGTTGAATTAATAACTAAATTGCCACCTCCTATTAATGTTAAAGGTATTAGAAGTTTCTTAGGACATGCAAGTTTCTATAGGAGATTTATTAAAGATTTTTCTAAAATAAGTCGCCTTTATGTAATTTGTTAGCTAAGGATATCTTCTTTGTGTTTGATAATGATTACCTTATTTCTTTTAATACCTTAAAAGAGAAATTAACATCTACACCTATTATCATGGCACCTAATTGGTCCCTACCTTTTGAAATAATGTGTGATACCTCTGATTTTGCTATTGAGGCTATTTTGGGGTAGATAGTTGATAAATGTTTACATGTCATTTATTATGCTAGTGAAACACTTCATGACTCCTAACTTAATTATTCTATCACTGAAAAAGAATTATTGGCTGTTGTATTGGCAATGAATAAATTTAGACCTTATTTGGTAGGATCTAAAATAATTGTGCATTCTGATCATGCTGCTTTGAGATATTTACTGAGTAAACAGAATGCTAAGCTAAGATTAATTAGATAAGTATTACTTTTGCAAGAATTTGACTTCGAGATTAGAGATAAAAAAGGAACTAAAAATGTTGTACCTGATCATCTATCTAGGTTAATTTCAGATTTTGACACTACTGAGAGTGACAAAGAAATGAATATTGTTGAAAATTTTCTTCATGAACAATTGTTTACTATAGGTCCAAACCCATGGTATGCTGACATAGTAAATTATTTTGCTAATGGTATTTTGTGGCCTAAAATTTCTTTTTAGGAAAAGAAAAGACTTTTTTATAACTGTAGGCAATATTTTTGGGATGACCCCAATCTATTCAAGCTTTGCCAAGATCAAATCATTCAAAGATGTGTACCTAAGGAAGAGCGTGAGAGCATTTTGGCCTTTTTCCATGAACTTCATTGTAGAGGCCATTTTGATAGTAAGAAAATAGCCCTCAAAATATTACAATCTAGTTTTTACTGGCCAACTTTGTTTAAAGATTCTTATACTTTTTGTATTCGATGTGATATTTGTCAAAGAACTGGTAATATAGGAAAACATAATGAGATGCCTCTAACATACAATTTAGTTGTTGAGCTATTTGATGCTTGGGGGGTTTATTTTATGGACCCTTTTCCCTCATATTTTGGATTTGAATACATTTTAGTTGCAGTTGATTATGTGTCTAAATGGGGAGAGGCTATACCCACTGTAAATAATGATGCTAACTGTGTTATCAAATTTTTGAAGGACGTAATATTTAGTAAGTTCGGGACACCTATAGCGATAATTAGTGATAAAGGAAGCCATTTCTGCAATAAAATTTTTGATGGTTACTATAAAAGTATAACATCACACACAAAGTGGCCACTCCATACCATCCACAAGCATCCAATCAAATTGAGGTTAGCAATAGACAAATCAAAGGTATCTTACAACGTACAGTGAGACCTTTAAGAAAGGAATGGGCAGCCAAGTTAAATGATGCATTATGAGCATACTGCACGGCGTACAAGACACCCATTGGAATGAGTCCTTATCCATAAGTTTTTGGAAAGGCTTTCCATTTGCCAGTTGAGCTTGAGCATAAGGCATATTGGGAAATTAAGAAGTTAAACATGGACTTGAAACAAGCAGGAGAGAAGCACGTGCTTCAACTTAATGAGCTAGAGGACATTAGGGATGAGGCCTATAAAAATGCTAAAACCTAGAAAGAACGGACTAAGCGTTACCATGACAAGGGCCTAATTCATAAGTCTCTTTATCTTGAAAGAAAGTACTCTTGTTTTAATTTTTTCTAGGAAAGTTGAAGTAAAGATTGTGTGGACCATTTCAAGTTATTCAAGTGTTTCCTCACGGAACTGTAGAATTGTTAAACCCAAAAACTTAGGTGATATTCAAGGTGAAGACTTACTTGGAAGGAATAAATAACAAAGGAAACATTGAGAGCATAGAACCTCATGAACCATAGACTTATGCAATGTTTGGCTGAGGACGTTAAACTAAGCGATTTGTGGGAGGCAACCGCCCATATTTGGTTCTATCTTTTCCTTTTAGTTATATTGTGTGTTTCTTTTCTCTATTATCTTTTGATTACTTTTTTGAACATGCACTTAATTGGAAACATTGAGGACAATGTTTAATTTAAGTTTAGGGAAGTATTTAAGTATTTTGAGATGAAAATTTCATGCTTATTAATTTATGATGAATAATTGAGTATAATATGCAAATTGTTTTTGATATTCTTTAATATTCTCAAAAATTTATTGTAACAATTGGTTCCTAGTCATAATCCATAAATCATGTTTTTATTGAACTTGAGTTTGATGTCCAAAAATCAAATAGTAAAGACTACCTTGTGAGATAATTGAGCCTTTAACACTTCATTTTGAGAGATTAATATTCTTCTACTCTTTAAACACATTTTCTTATAATTTAAATTGTTAGATGATCTCTATAGATTTTGCATTGAATATTAAGCTTTTACATATGGTAAAGAGTTATTTTGTTTATTTTCATTATCTTAATTAAATGACAGTTTGAAAATTAAAGCATGTGTCTAACCTTCATGATTGACATATTATACCTAATAATATATGTGAGGCTTAAAAAAAATTATATATATATATATAGCCATTCTTTATGAGTCATAAATCCAAATTTTAGGGTTATTTTTATCCTTAAATTTTACCAAAAAAAAAAAAAAGAAGCCCTTTGAAGTCACAAATCATGCTAATGTCCATTTATCTCAAGCACACATGCTTGATACTATTTACTTAAGAAATTTGATTAGAATATGATATATACAATATGATACATTTTTAGCGGCTCTAGTTCTCCACTTCTATTTTTGTGGCTCCTCCCAACCATCATGTGTCCCTTTTTGTAGTGCGTCAACCAATGAATTGATGACACAACGACACTTTAATGCCTCATTAACCACCTCTTTTGCATATATATATATATATATGTGTGTGTGTGTGTGTGTGTGTGTGTGTAGAAACAGAGAAGAAAAAATTATGTTATTTTAGCGTTTGTTTTAATTTCTACGTTACGTTAATTTTTGGTTTTTACCGGAGAGAATTTTTTCTCTTCCTTTATTTGTAGTTTTTTATATAACTTTTATTATAATTTAATTTTATGATATTTTAGAGAGAAAAATATTACATTATTGTATAATATTTTAAGTTTTTGGAGAAAGAACATTAACAAATTCAAGGGTTTGAGTATTTCTTTTATTATTAATATTTTCAAATTTCTAGTTTTTTAATATTTTTACTATAAATATTATGCTTCTAGTAATTAAATCTACAATAATGAATTTAATTATGTATGGCTAAATTTATATATTGAATTTTAGTTATGCGACCATGATTATTTTGGACTAGTAAGTTAATTATTATATAAAAATTTGATATTATTTCATGTTTATTTTTCTTCAAAGCTTTAATTATGAATAGTAGATTGATCAAATCATTATTTATAGTTAAAGTAAATATCTGTGAATTAGGTTATTAAAAACATCATCTGCATCTAATTATGCCCTCTTAGACATGAGTTTAAATTAATTACATGATCATTGTGTTAGTTTAAATGATTTTATAATTTTCTTATACTCATTCCAATTGTTAAATTAATTATCTCGATCAAAAAAGTTGATTAGGTTACCATGATCAAAGAAATTTTTTAATTTTAATGGAAAAATCAGTAATATCAACTTATGAACACGTATTAAATTTAACTTAATGAATCAGTTAGCAAACTAAAATCCTCATTACTTATCTAATCTTTTTAATTAAAATTCTTCTTTTATTTTTAGTTAATTTAGTTGTTTGATTACTTAACTATTTTATTATCATCCATTAGCTCTTAATATTTTTATTTATTTTATATTTTTCTACTTTTGAAAATATTTAAAGAATTTTAAAACTACTGCAATTCTGCGAGAGATCAACCTTAGAGGTTACTTATCATTAAACCATAAGTGATTCATACGCTTACGAGTACTATAATTTGCACTTCAGCACTGATGAGTTCTTAAAAAGTACTAATATTCTATAATTTATTGCGCTTAATTGTGACAAATAGATTTGATTATAACTCTTTTATTTAATTATTTGCATAAATCTATCAATTTGGATTCACGGTATATTTTTATGTATTTCAGGTGTTTTTAGCTTCAAAAGAGATGAATAATATAAGCACACGAAAATGGGACACTTCGAACACTCAAATAGCAACCTATGAGCAAAAAAGACTAAGTCATGTAAGCTTTACATTAGAAATCAACCAATTTGTAAGGGTTACATAATCAGCTTGTGCCGCACCAGAGGTTTTTTGTGCCGCAGCGCAATGCTCTTGAATTTCTGTAAGGGGCAATTTTTTGGCTTGTGCCGCAACGTGTGTGTATTTTTGGAGAGTCCAAATTCTATACAACCCTTACATCTATAAAATCCACTTACGTTTTCAGCATTACATACAATTTTTTCACACAATTTGGGGATGATTTTCTACAAAACTAAACAAGATTTTGGAGCTTTGCCACATCCTAGGGAGGCAAGAGAAGCACATCTAAATGAGACAAGAAACCTTTTAAGATTGAAGATCAAGCTTTTGGGGAAGGAAACATCATCCAAGCCAATTGTGGTATCTAGATTTAGGTTACTTGTTGTTGTTAAATATTTCTTCTTCTTCTTTCCTCTCTAGAATGTATGTTAGATTACATTTGTCTATGAATATTAATCTAAACATGTTTGGCTAAATTTAACTATGGATGTTTAGCTTTTCTTGCCATGTTTGCTAGATTTGTTATGGTGAATATTTTTATTGCTTAAATAAATAAAATTTCCCTTTGATTAAGAATTTATTTAAATGTTTATTTGTGAATACTTATGGGCCAATTTGAGGTTCACAAATGGATTTAAAAATTTTAAAGTTTAGTTTTAGGAAAGCCACCTTGACTATATTTTGAAAAACTTAATCAAAGCTTCAACTTGATGATCTAGCCATGGCATTGATATGATGGGCATATTTTTTCTTATGCATAATTTGTTTGCTATTGAATTTACCCGATCGTAGGATATTAATTATTTAATCAACAAAGAAAATTACCCGATCATAGGAATTTTCGTAAATAAAAGGAAAGCCGGTAATAATTATTTATTAGAACATTCATGTTAATTCACCATAACATTTCGATGCAAGCATGGTCAATCAAGCTAAACGTCCATATATCCTCCATTGATATTTAAAACCTTTTTGAGTTGGTTCAAGTTTGCATTAGTGTTTTCTTTCTTTGTTCACCACCATTGATCTTACTCTCAAATCCAACTTCATTTATTGTTTTATTAGCCTTAGGATTCTAATTATGTAGAGTTTTAGTAGTTCTAAAATTCTAATTAGTTAGTATTTTAGTTGCTTTAGGACTCTAAAGAGATTAAGAAAAAGATTATTTTTAACCACTGCAATTCCTTGAGAGATCAACCTCAGAGGTTTTCTTATCGCTTGCTACAAATGATTCATACACTTGCGAGTACTATAATTTGCACATCAAGTTTTTGGCATTGTTGTCGAGGAATTGGCAGTTTAAATAATTTTTTCCAACTTTTAGAGATTCTAGGTTAGGTTTAGTTTTTTTTTATCTTTTATTTTATTTTTTAACATTTTTTTCTTATTTCTTATTTATTTATTTATTCATTTATTTATTTTATTATTTTATTATTTATTTTCTTAATTTATGGTATATTTTATGGTGCTTTGATTTCTTTGTGTTTTTGTTAGTTTTTGAAAGGTACCGTTCGTAGATAACATCAACAAATTTCAAAGTGCACCTAATTAGGCTGGATACTGAAATCCATGAGCCAATACAAAGCCTTTTGAAGAACTACGTGATATGACAGACATGGAGGTATGTGGCATCTATGGTTTATATGGGCATTATGCTAATGTTTGCACTTTTGCAGGTGATTACTATGTATCCACTAATTCGAACTTTGATCTTAATGAGGGATGTCACCTACCCTATAATGATCCCTATTTTAGAACCTATAATCTTGAGTGGGAAAATCACCATAATTTTTCATGGAAAGCAAACTCCACCCCACCTTATGCTCAATACTAAATGCAAAGCTCAATTTTTCATCCGTACAACCCTCCCTATCCATCTAGGAAGCCCACTTTGGAAGAGAGCTTGAATTCTTTCATACAAGCAAGTAGAGCTTCTAATCAACCTAGGAAGCCAACCTTAGAGGAAACCTTGAATGCTTACATACAATCTACTAGTTAAAGGATGGAGTCTATGGAGGCATCAATAAAACGGATAGAAATTCTAGTTGGGCAACTAGCGAAACAAATTCAAATACAAGAAGAGTTGCCTAGTCAAACTGAGCAAGTGAAGGATAACACAATCCTTCAAAGTGGTAAGGTTCTTAACAATATTTTTCCTGAAAATTCTAATGATTTACCATGTGTTGTAGAAAATATAGATGGGGAATAAACAAATCTCAAAGAAGCTCAAGCTAAGGAGAATCAAATTCTACAACCTTTCAAGGAGAACAAGGAGGAATCATCTTTACCTCCTATTTTGCATAAGGTACTTGAGACTTATGCACTCCCAAATTCATCCTCATGCCATTTAAAGGATACACATCTTAAGCTTAAAGATAAAAAAGAGTTAAACGTGTGGGAGAATGTGTGTGCTATACTTCAAAGGAGCCTATTACCAAGATGGAAGTATGTGCTTAATGAAATACTAGCTCAAAAATTTGAAATCACACACTTCAAGATCTTTGATGATGGTAGATAGAAACGGATTAGCAACGTCTTCTAAGACGTTAAAGAAAGCGCTTGATGGGAGGCAACCCACCATATTCGGTAGTATCAACTTCTCTTCTTTTCTTTTCTTTATTTATTTTTTAATTTATTTATTATTGTTTTTTTTAGTTGCTTTAGTGTTTCTTTTATATTTGCTACCTTTGAATACTTTTTTAAACATATACTTGATTAAAAATATTGAGGATAATGTTTGGTTTAGGTTTGAGGGTGTGAATAGGGTCAACTAGAAACTTTTTAATACAAAACAATCATGCTTTTGGTAAATTTATGGTGAGTAATTGAGTATAGTATGCATATTATGTTTGATTTTCTTTAACATTCTAAAAGTTTGTTATAAGAATTAGTTCACACTTATAATCCATTAATCATGCTCTTGATATTGAAACTGAGATGAACCTAAGTTTAATGTTATAGAATCAAATAGTAGAGACTACCTTGTGAGATGTTTGAGCCTTTAGTGTTCAATTCTGAGAGACTAATTTTCTTCTACTCTTATAAATACATTTCTTATGATTCTAAATTATTAGATTATCTCTATAGGGTTTTTCATTGGATGTCAGAATTTTTAATAATTAAATGAAGTTCATGTTGTTTATTTTCATAACTCTAATTGAATGACTTAAGTAGCAATTGAAAGTGAGTGTTTAATTATCTTCATGCTTGACTTCTAGTCCATAATATTATATATGGGGTTCATTTAGAGAAAAAAAGAAGAAGTTATAATAGCCACTTAAACAAAATATGTACTACAAAAAGAGAAAAAAATGGTTGGGGTTTAAAAAAAATCGAAATCTTAAAAGTAGTAAAGTGACTATAACAATCTATAAGTAATAACCCTTTGAAGTCAAAAGCATTTTCTTTCATCCATAGGCACGTACTTGATATTGTTGGCTTAATGAGTTTGATTAGAGTATTATATGAGCAATGTGATTCCTTCATAATCCTAGCATCTGATTCCTTCTATGAGATCAATTTTGTTGCACTTGAGCTTTCATTCTTTATATGCATATGCGAATCTATTTGTTTTCTTCTTTACATAACTTTTGTTCGCATACACTTTGTTCATTGAATGAACCCTTATGATCGGTATGATAATAAGAGTGAATCTTGTGAGGCTTAGAGTCGAAGCGAATTCGGATTCTTGACATTAAGTTTAGAGAATTTGATATGAATATGTTGGAGCATTGGGATATGGATGAACAATATGAATTTGATTTGCATGATAAACTTTGATGAATGTTGAGAGGTTAAACATGATTATGCATAAAACTTAATGATGAATTGTAAAACTAAAGCATGAGAAATTTTGTTGATTTAAGTTAATAGTTTTGTTTGTAACTAGTTTTAGTTTATTTTGTTTGTTAAGATGTTTGTGGGTATCATCACTGGAAACCCTCACGAGACTATAACTCGTCCACTAGGGCCACCTAGGGATTTAAAGGCTTGTTGCATATGCTAAATGCAACCGTGGTAATCTACGGAAGTGATTTAGGTTAGTCTAATTTAGTTTATTTATTTTTCTTTTAATTTTTAAATCGCTTCACTTGCTAGAGACTAGCAAGAAGCTAGTTGGGGGTTGTGATGAGTTCTTAAAAAGTACTAATATTTTATGATTTATTATGCTTAATTGTGACAAATAGATTTGATTATAATTCTTTTATTTAATCATTTGCATAAATCTATCAATTTAAAATCACGGTATATTTTTATGTATTTTAGATATTTTTAGCTTCAAAATAGATGAATAATATAAGCACACGAAGATGGGAAACTTCGAACACTCAACAAATAACCTATGAGCAAAAAGGACTAAGCATGTAAACCTTAAATCAGAAATCAACTAGTTTGTAAGTGTTACATAATCAGCTTGTGCTGCAGTAGAGGTTTTTTGTGTTGCGGCGCAATGCTCTCGGATCTCTGTAAGGGGAAATTTTTTGGCTTGTACCGCAGCTCGCATGTATTTTTGGGGAGTCCAAATTCTGTACAATCCTTACATCTATAAAACTCCCTTATGTTTTCAGCATTACATACAATTTTTTTACACAATTTGGGGGCAATTTTCTACAAAATCAAACTAGGTTTTGGAGCTTTGCCACATCCTAGGGAGGCAAGAGAGGCACATCTAAATGAGACAAGAAGCCTTTTAAGATTGAAGATCAAGCTTTTGGGAAGGAAACATCATCCAAGCCAATTGTGGTATCAAGATTTAGGTTACTTGTTATTGTTAGATATTTCTTCTTCTTCTTTCCTCTCTAGAATGTATGTTAGATTATATTTGTGTATGAATATTAATCTAAACATGTTTGGCTGAATTTAACTATGGATGTTTAGCTTTTCTTTCCATGTTTGCTAGATTTGTTATGGTGAATATTTTTATTGCTTAAATCAATAAAATTTCCCTTTGATTAAGAATTTGTTTAAATGTTTATTTGTGAATACTCATGGGCCAATTTGAGGTTCATAAATGAATTGAAAAATCTTAAAGTTTTAGTTTTAGGAATGCCACCTTGACTATATTTTGAAAAACTTAATCAAAACTTCAAATTGATGACCTAGTCATGGCATTGATATGATGGGCATATTTTTCTTTGTGCATAATTTGTTTGCTATTCGATATACCTAATCGTAAGATGTTGATTAGTTAATCAACAAAAAAAATTACCCGATCATAGGAATTTTCGTAAATAAAAGGAAAGCCGGTAATATTTATTTATTAGAACATTCATGTTAATTCACCATAACATTTCGATGCAAGCATGGTCAACTAAGCTAAACGTCCATATATCCTCCACTGATATTTAAAACCTTTTTGAGTTAGTTCAAGTTTGCATTATTGTTTTCTTTCTTTGTTCACCACCATTGATCCTGCTCTCAAATCTAACTTCATTTATAGTTTTATTAGCCTTAGGATTCTAATTATTTAGAGTTTTAGTAGTTCTAGAATTCTAATTAGTTAGTGTTTTAGTTGCTTTAGGACTCTAAAGAGATTAAGAAAAAGATTATTTTTAACCACTGGAATTCCTTAAGAGATCGACCCCGGAGGTTTGCTTATCGCTTGTTACAAGTGATTTGTACACTTGCAAGTACTTACAAAGACTTCATCTAGGATCCAAACATTAATTGGATATGAGTCCTACTTGGAACAACCAACTCCTATAATGAATCAGGAAATAATCACCTTCCCTAAAACCATGTAGCAACGACTTATCTTGTTGGGCATGGATCAAGAAAATAGGATGTTCTCCAAAACCATCTATTGGCCATCACATCAAAGGGGTGGCGCTTAGCACTAAACCATATATTGGGAAAAGAGAGTACTGATGAGTGCTTGAAAAGTACTAATATTCTGTGATCTATTGTGCTTAATTTTGACAAATAGATTTTGATTATAATGCTTTTATTTAATGATTTACTTGAATCTATTATTTCATAATCACGGCTATATGTTGGTGTATTTTAGGTATTTTTAGCATCAAAAGAATAAATAATGCTTAATTATGACAAATAGATTTTGATTATAATGCTTTTATTTAATGATTTACATGAATCTATTATTTCATAGTCACGGCTATATTTTAGTATATTTTAGGTGTTTTTAACATCAAAAGAAATAAATAATGTAAATACACGAAGATGGAACACTTGGAACACTCAAATAGCAACCTAGGAGCAAAAAGGACTAAGGCATGTAAGCCTTACATCATAAATCAACTTGTATGTAAGGGTTACGTACATAGACAAGAAAACCAACTTGAGCAGAGGTTTTTGTGTGCTGCGGTGCACTGTTCTCGGATTTTTGTATGAGGAAATTTTTAAACTTGTGTTGCGGTGGATAAAAAGTTGTGTTGCGAAGCACGTGTATTTTTGGAGAGTTCTATTTCTAAACAACACTTACATCTATAATAAAAAAATTAAAAAAAAAACATATGTTTCTAACATTTTTTTTTTTTTTTTTTTTTTTTTTTTTTTTTTTTTTTCATATGTTTCTAACATTACATATATAAAAATACACAATTTTTAGCCAACTTTTACACGAAACTTTAAGGATTTTTATAGCTTTATCGCATCCTAGGGAGGTAATAAAGGTACATCTAAGGAGACAAGAAGCCTTTGAAGATCAAATATCAAGCTTTTGAGGAATGAAACATCATTCAAGTAATTGTGGTATCTAGATTTAGGTTACTTCTTGTTGTTAGATATTACTTCTTCTTCTTTCCTTTCTAAAATATATGTTAGATTATATTTGTCTATGAATATTAATCTACACATATTTGGCTGAATTTAACTATAGATGTTTAACTTTTGTTGCCATGTTTGCTAGATTTATTTTGGTGAATGTTTTACTAGCAAAATAAGTAAATATTCTTTTTTTTAATAGTTTTTTTAGGGATTTATTTGTGAATTTTCATGGGCCAATTTGATGTTCATAATTAGATTGAAAAATATGATAATTTAGTCTTAGGAACATTACTTTGACTATATTTTGATAAACTAATCGAAGCGTCAAATTGATGACCTAGTCATGGCATTGATTTGATTGACATATTTTTCATTGTGCATAATTTGATTGCTAGTTAATATACCTGATTTATAGGATATTGATTAGTTAATCACCAAAGAAAATTACTCGATCGTAGGAATTTTCGTAAATAAAAAGGAAGCTAGTAATCTTGATTTATTAGATCGTTCATGTTAATTCACCATAATATTTGGATACAAGCATGGTCAACTAAGCTAAACGTCTATAAATCCTCATTGATTATTAAAAACCTATTGAAGTTAATTTAAAGTTAAAACATAATTTTGTGACTCATGTGTTTGCCATCTTCATTCTTTTTCTTGTTCTCTACGATCTAATTTTTTACTTTTCAGTAGTTTTAAAATTCTAACTAGTTAATGTTTCAATAGCTTTAGGATTCTAACTAAGTAGTGTTTTAATAGCTTTAAGAGTCTAATTAACTATTATTTTAGTAGTCTTAGGACTCTAACCATTTAGTAATTTATTTGTTCTAGGATTCTAGAGAAGTGTGAAAAGGTTATTTAGAACCACTACAATTACTTGAGAGATCGACCTCAGAGTTTACTTATCGCTTGCAACAAGTGATTCGTACACTTTCGAGTACTAAAATTTACACATCAAGTATCACAACCTTCAATAGGACCAACGGGGTGGCATTCCCCAGGAAAAAGACCTAAGGCCCCAAAAGCCTCTCATCACACTTGGGACAGTAGGATAACCAATCCAGGACCAAGTATTGGTTAAGTCTTCCTAAGGAACTGGGCACCACACCCCCACTTGGCCATTGTCTTAATGGAACAAGTGTTGTTCAAGGCCAATGCGAGCTCACAACACCCTAAATCCAAGATCCAGACAATGGTCGACTAATTTGTTAATGGGTGAAGCCTAGTGAGGAAATGATGTGAAACCTAGCACCTACAACAACTTGACCCTCGATCCAGAGATTAGGTCGTGTCTAGGTAGTTACTAATATATAGTTACTTGGGAACTCCTTGTCCAAGCACTAGGTGTGGCACTCGGAACCACCAAGATTGAGAGCTTGCCCACTGTTCCTTCAAGTAAAGATAGAGGCCACTCCTAGAACAAGTTGGACTCCAAAGGACAGTCATTAGTTGTCCTACTCAAAAAGCCCACCAAGTAGGGGGTTGGGTGGACTAGATCATTATAAAGGAATTTACACAAAATTTTCTAAGGCACTCAAGGAGAACATCAAATCGAGAGAACTTAGGAAGATCAAAACATTCAAGGACGTGGGAAACCACTTGAAGAATTAAGAATTTGAACTCAAAAAAATTTTAAAACAAATGGAATTGGGATTCAAGAATTCAACTACACATCAAGGCATTCAAAAAAAGAATGGCATTAACAAAAAACTTGGAGTCAGTAGAGAAATGATAAAAGTTGGAATTTGGGTAAGTCATGTTAGGTAAGTTTGAAGTGCTTATAAGATGGGACCGCTGGCCATAGGATAGGCAGTAAATCGTCACCACGGTCATAGCATATGTGATCTGATTAAACCACCTAAATGCTGACGAGAAGAGGGCGTCAAGGCACCACCAACTCAGTCGGGCCACCAGGCTAACTAGCTAACTGGCCAATAGTCCACCAACAGCACCTTGAGCATTCGTTTCCTCGCATGCTAACCAACCATCAGACTGGTTAACCACTAGACCTGTCGACCACTTGGCTGTCTCCTCACCAGTCACGCTGTGGTTTGCTCCTCACCATATGTCAGTCATATTATGTCCCGCTTCTGCAGCTGTATGTCCCGACTGTGCCTTTGATAAATTTTTTGGATCCACGCCGGGGATTGGAACCATGCTCATCCTTGGTGACTAGGCTAACCCATCTTGGTCTTGTCATCCTGACTTCTGAAGAATTTTGCAAAAGTGTAGGGTATTTCTTGAAAATTTTTGAAGTTACTAAGTGGAGGTGTGTTCTTCCAAGGTAGTTACGTTGCTGATGTATTCTCGTTATCCAACTTCCAAAAGCAACGTGAAATGCATCCCTGTAGTCGAACTTCCAAAATTATTGCTAAACTTATTCCCAGTCTAGGCTCCGACAATTAAGCTAAACATGCTTTCCAAGGTCCAAGTTCATTACAATGCAAATGATTATCTCCTATGGACACAAAGTCCTAGAAATGACAAGTTTTGGATCAAATGGTAAGAAGGGATGAAAATATAATTTTTGAAAATTTTAGGAATTTTAAGGGACTTTTTAAGAATTTTTAAACTCATCTGGATGAATATAGAACCTGTTCGAAATGCCTACATAAATTTGTAAGAGCCAATTAGAGAATGACACATGTCCAAAAAAAGCCATTGAGAAAGTGCACCACGTAGAACTAGATGTTTGCCACATAGTCAAGAAGAGCCAATCTGCAAATGTCAAGTGTCGGAGAAATCTTGTTAGCCTATCCACATGTTGACTGCACATTTACTCCATATTCGTCACTCCGCATTGCCACTTGTTTCAATTCAATTTTCTATAAATGCATTATTGGAGTGCCACCTAAGCCATTTCAGCAAATCAATCAGCATCGTGTGGTGCCAACTCAGCATCCGCATTGACTAACTTCCTCTACCTTGCCACATGTCAACTCTACAATCGCTCCGCCTCTTTTCGCCTACCATTTGTCATTTTTCTACTGGCCAATACTGGTTTTTAGCTTATTTTCACTCCTTTCATTTCAACCCTTGATTTTTAGATAATCCAATGGCCAGAGTATGACCTGAGCATTTTACACCTATTTAAACTCCTATTGCACAAATATTTAGGGACTATTCATCATTTCTCACCCTTTTCCAGCTTCATATCCATCCCTCATCCATTCCATCACACCATTCACAATTTTTAACCACCAAACACCATTTTCAATCTTTCTTATTATATTTTTCTACACATTTTGAAAATATAAAGAGGGTTTTGGAAAATGTGTTTGAGAAGCACCATTGGAGCACAAAGGGAGCTTCTTAGAGAGCCGAGCTTGAGTAGTTCTCATTGGGTTTATATTTTCCTACTCCTTTAGTTATAAACTTTGTATTGCATATGGTTTTTACTTTTAATTTTATTATATTGAAAATGGGTACTTTGTGCTAGAACTTTCTCTAAGAATTCAATAGAACTCATGTTATGACCATGATTTTATCCTATTAATTTAGTATTTTGTGAATGTTTTAATTATCTAATTTAATGTGCTTAATGCTCCTATTTAAATTTACCATTTATTTAGGTAATTTGTTAATTTTGTGCACAATTGAAAGGTTTGTATGAATTAAATTAGCATATTTGTAATGAGACAAGAAATTCTCATTATTACGTGTGTAATCAATTTTAAATTCTAAGTACTTAATGACTCATATATTCTTAGATGACAATAGACATGTGGACTAGGGATGAGGATTACCATGAGCATAGACATGTAGGTGATAATTATTTGAGTAGAATTTGATAAATAATCCATGTATTTTATTTTTTTATTAGATAGACTTTATAAAATCATGGGATTAAAATGAGGAAAGTTGAATTTCTTAGGTTTTTTTTCATTGTGTAGTGAATCTATTTTTTTTTTCTTTTATTAGCTTAATTTCTTTATTTTAATTTTTCACTAATTTTTTTATAGTTCATATAGAAAGGGAAAGTATTGACACGAATTTCATAAGTGCATCGGTCACACACATGTTATAAGTATTTATAAACAAGATTATCGTTCCCACGATGATTTAATTATTGAGCAAATGAATACCAAAATTGGGTCATGCTACCACTATTTGGACTATGAAAATTGGATTATGAAGAAATTAAACAAAAACTAAGTAAAAATATGTAATTAAATAAAATTAAGTAAAACTATCCACAATTAGGTAATTTATAAGATAAATGAGTTCTAGAGTCCTATGTATTCTCATTTATTACATGTCACTATAGTTCTTCCTAATTGAACACAAACATAGATGATCAACTTACATGTATCTATTCTATCCTTGTGTTTTTTCAAGTACCCATGAGATTTCCTAATATCATTAATCATACTTTCATGTTATTTTAATCAGAAAAGCCATATTAAGAACACACGTAAATATATTGCACATAATTAGTCATGTTTTCGCCCTCTCCTAATTACATGTTAATTATCCATGGCCTAATTAATCATCAACCTACTCTTTGAAACTAGGTTAATTAACCAAAAAATAATGAATTAATTAAAGGCATTAAATTATGGGTAATGTAATCATTCAATCATGTGAAATCAATTAGAAAATTGTAAAGATTCAATTATGCATAAATGAGTTCAACATAAACCCTAGAACAATGGGTCTAACAATCCATAAGAAAATACATTAAATTCATTAATAGGAGTTTAACAAAAAAATTAATACAAAGTCGAGTAAAAGATTTAAAACCCATATCTTTAAACTCCAATGCTCTACTCCATCTTCATTACAGAAATCTCCAAGCTTTTCCTTTTATATTAGAAACCTAAGTATTCTATCTGTAATTTCCTTAACTGGGACTTAAACTAAGCTAAAATAAATAAAATATAATAAAAAAGATATATGGAGGTGTATGGTATGATGGAGAAGTGGAAATGAGGAAATGAGATGAAAAATGGTACAAAAAAAATTGTAAAAATGGGGACAGTCAGAATTTTGTGTAGGAATTAACTCAAAACCCTTGCAATAGGCTCAAACTAAATTTGAGCCATTGATCAAGCTTTATCAAGTGGCTGGAATGTACTCCACATGTCGCGCGCTGATTGGAGGAATGGAGGAAGTTGCAGATCTCTCAGCTAACATTGTTGTATTGCCTGACATATTGCATGTTGCATCCGTCAATTGGCTACCACGCACAGATTTGGATTGCTCAGCTGGAAAAAAGGTGGCAAGCCAAGAGAGGCATACAAAACACGGAGTGAGCGCAAAGTTGACAGCTGGCACGAGCTGTTGAGCTAGTCCCCTATGATAGACAGCTCGTAGTAATTTGCTACTGAAGCTTGCACTACAAGGAAAAAGGGTTTTATGTATAGTTGTTAACTGTACCTAAAAGATTTTAGGTACGATTGTCTTCGGACTCGTAACCGTACCAGTAGCTACCATCGCCATAGGTTCAAAATGCTTACATTGACTAGCTATTAACATATATTGTATGTACATGCATGAAAATTTTTTTAACTTACTAGTAGTAATCGAGACTTTCTTGGTTGACATATAATATCTATCATATATCTCATCACAAAAAAATACACTCAATACCATTATTTTGAATAAGTGCCTACACATATACATAAGACAACATAAATGTCAAAGTTCATTAATATTGACTAGCCTAGCTAAATATTTACTTGTAATTAAAAATCTACATACATATAATTATAGATAAATTAATACTAACCTTAATAGGCTGAAAACTAAGTGGTGGCTTACACAAACGTGTAATAGTTTGGTACCATCTAAAAAAAGCACTATAATATTGACATAATAAAATAAACATTATTCATAATCAATCATGCATGATTTGAAATAATTTAAAATTAATTTAATTAAATATATTAGTTTCTCCTACCCAATGATCATATCTTGAAATTTTTGTAGTGGACTGTTTCCAAGTGAATCAACCCACTCAACAACACCACTATATAGGTGGATCCCCCCAAGCATCCAATGATTTCTACAATTAATTGTAAATCATTTAAATAAAAATAAACAATTAACAAAATTAGAACATAAGAAAAACATAAATTAATAAAATACTCACGCCAGCTAATAAGAAACAATAAGTCTTTCATTCTCTCCTACTCTAAGCATTCGTTCAATGAGAGAATCGATTTGATAATCAAGAGTAGGGCTCCATTGATTTGATATAAGTACAGGATGCAAAAAGCGATATAACTTGTGATTTTTTACATTTTTTTGTTAAGTGATCAAATAAAATCCTATACTTAGAAGAAAAGATAATTATTATATGACAACTATTCAATAGAACTTATAAACAATATAAAATATTAAAATAAATATTACCTCTAACATACTGAAATAATTGTTGCTTGTAACCACCAGACAATACATAATGGCATTATGTCCTCGCTCTTAACCTCTAAGGGCTCCTCAATGCCCAATGTGTCTATGACAGATATTTGAAATGATTCAACATCACCTATCATATTGGTGCATAAATACATTGCCATACATTTAATGGCACCTCCATCATCTACATATGGAATATCTTCTATTCTTTTTCCATGAGAAGTAACCTTTTTATTTCTCTTCATTTGCTTTTGGGAGGTCTACACTAATGTAAAATTATGTTAATAAATATAATTATAATATGTATATAGGCAAATCAATTAATGTTCATTTGTACTAACCGAATAATTTTTTGTGATTATCCAAATTTTTTACCAAGCTACCATACATTCTTCAGCATGTCCAACATACATCAACTCATCCCCAATAGGAATTGGCAAAACCTCTTCATCTTTAATTGACTTCTCAATACTAACTTGTGCATTGTACCTACCAAGAACTATATGATGCACTTTAGCATATGGGTCACTTGTTTGGTAAACTTTACCCTTAGTCACAATATTATTCAATTCATCCAATGCTAAATAATGAGTTCTCTAATAATATTATTAAACTCGTATTAGCATTGCTTATAATAAAACAAGTTATAGTTATAATTATATGTGATGCATACCTTTAAGTCGTTGATAGGAATTGTTGGATTCGTTGATTGAAATTGTTGGATTTGTTGAAGGAATAAAAGTGTTGTCTCTTGAGTGATACCGGGACTTTTTGCCTTAAGTGCTTGATTCTCTACCCTTAATCTATACTTCTCTTCTAAAAGTTGTTTTTTCTTGTGAACCCTCTATTTACCTTTATTTAGCTTTATTGGGTTCTTTTCTCGTGTGGGTGTGTGATATCTCTTAAGTATGGTAACCCCATAACTAGCACCTCTAACACGTCTAGGATGTTTTTTTATCTGTAATGACTGATCCAATATATCATTGTGACCAACGGGTTTAAATTCTCTCGATTGTGCCTTTCTTTCATATTCTTCCTACAAATTAAGTAATCACTATATAAACTTCATGATAGTATTAATAAAAAGTTATAATTAATATATTTTATGTTAAACTTAATTAATTACCATCAATTTTAATGCCTTTTGGGCAGCTTTATTAATTGGAACTCCATCTTTGCAATGCATGTGCCTCCAAGTAATGTGTCTTCTTAGAATAATTCCATCCTGAAAGTTTGTTTTCTACAATAATAGACATTACCAAGTTAGACAGATGAATTTTAGATATAATGTTAAGTAATATCGTAACATGTTGAAGTTTTAATACCAATGACTCTTCAGTATTTGCAATACTTGTTCGAACCGTATAATTACATACACTAATTGTTCTCTATTTTGTTTGGACTCCTTGCTCAAATCTTATAAAAACTTGCATCAATAAAATACTTGAATATATATATATATATATTGTGATAACAATATGGTATGTATTGAAAGTAATTGATTTATATGTCATTACCTGAAAAGTTCCAGTTTCTGTCCACTCCGCAAACCAATCTCATTGTTCTTGTGTAATAAAGTCATATTTTTCAGGGGTGTTCTCAACAAATCCATAAACTCAAGATTAGGTACCACATGTTCTTTGTATAACTTATATTTATATTTTCTCCATTATCACACAACTTCTTCATGGTATATACTTGTGCAATCTCCGAGTCGATATTAGGAAATATAAAAGTTGTCTACATAAGACATGTACACAATATTGAGAACCATATATAATTAACCTTACATAAAAGTAGAATAAGCAAAGATACATTATTACTTACTATAACATCCTACCACAAAAGTTCCTTACAATCATCAGGCACATTCATCCATGTATTATAATTAATTGGAATTGAGTCACATACTAATACCCCCAAATAACTAAGGAAATCATTAGAATTTTGTCCAACACGTACGTTTTCTGAATTAAATAGTACGAAGGTCCTAATCCTTTCACTTCGTAACTTCACCAACTTATTCATTTGTGTACGACCTCTTGTTTTCTTCTCCGTACTATTACTTGAACGTTGAGATAACTCCATCCTGCAATATTTTACAAATATAAGTTAATAATATAATGAACATTTAGCTACTAAATATAATAACAAATTATAAATTAATTAAATTAAAGTATAACTTACAAATACAATATAAGTATAGCATTATTTTTCTTTTTTCATGTGTAATTCACATTCCTTCATACTCAATTTGACAATAATCAACCTCATCATCTTCTTGTTGGTCTAAAATGTCACTTTCATCTAAGAAACTAACAACCTCATCACTCTCCATTATGATGTCTCCTAATATGTCAATATTAAAATTGTCATTATAATCCCGACGATGAGGAGTTAAGACTTTCCGCCATTATTTTTCTTGAGCATCATGAATGTAGAAAACTTGTTTAGCTTGTGAGGCCAATATGAAAGAGTCATTTACATGTGAAATCTTATTTAAATCAACCAATGTGAAACCAAGAGCATCCTTGTTTATTCCATGTTTGCTATCCACCCAAATATACTTAAATAAAGGAATTCTAAAATTGACATAATCTAGATCCTATATTTCATCAATAACTCCATAATAATCAGTGTCTCCTTCAATAGGTTGCATATACTTGGCACTTGAAAATTGCATAGTTCTTGCCACTATAGAAACTCCACTAATTTGGGTAGAACGATTGTCACTTCTATTTTTTTTTTTTGGTAATGGGTCTCATTTATAGTATAACCATGATACTTTATGATAATAAATCGGACCTTGTGCTGTCCATCTCAATTCTTCAGAGATATTACAACTTGTTTTACACAATTCATTTGCAATCTAAAGAAAAAGAAAAAAGAAAAAAAAAACACCTAACTCATTAGTAATTAGTAATAAATAATATAGTTAAATCTATGTGTAGTAAATACAACTTATAATTTACTTACTTGAGCTTGTAACTAATATATAAATGTACGATTATGTTCATTTAATATCCATTTTTCTCTCTTATTTTGATTGGTATGACGAATGTGTTTCATATGTTTCCTACAAAATTAATTGAAAGGTATCAAACTAAGATAAAGATTTCATGCTTAAATCTATAAAAATAAAAACATTAAAAAAAGTATGAGGAGTACACATACTCAATGTAAGGTTGAACTACTTCCAAGTTGTTCAAAACATTATTATATGTTTGTTCCCAAAGTGCACGATCTATAGAATCAACCCACCCACCTTTATCTGGCTTTCTGGAGATGCTCTCACAATTTAAGTGCTTCATCAAGTCAATTGAAAGACCAATTGGTTTCACTCCAATTAAAAATTCAGAGCAAAATTCTATTGCTTCCTCTGCCACATAACACTTTGCCATACACCCTTGTGGACGATTCTAATTACGAACATAACCTTTAAGCACACTCATATGTCTTTCAAAAGGGTACATACACATTAGATATACAGACTCACAACTCCAACTGTCTTGTGAGATGCACTATTAGGTGTATCATTATGTCAAAAAATGATAGTGGGAAATACATCTCAAATTTACATAATGTGAGCACAACTTTCTTTTGAATTACTTCAAGCCTTATAACATCCACAAACTTTTTGCATATATCATTAAAAAATGTACACATGTCTATGATTTCACTTCTAACATCCTTAGGCAACATACCACGTATTAGAAAGGGCAATATTTGTTGTATTAAAGTGTGACAATCATGAGACTTCATTCCATTCAATTTAGAAATTTGAAGTGGAAACTAAAGACCGTATGTTAGAGGAATATCTAGAATGAACTTTAACATTGGATAGTGCTTCCATAAAAAAAATTTCCTCCACTTTAGACAAAGTAAACACATTGGAGGAATTAAAGTGCGACGCTCCTCAAATTGAAGATGCAACTCTAGGCGTAACTTCATGTCTACTAAGTCCAATCGAGCACCAATCCATCTTTTATTTTTTCAGGAATATTCAACAAGGTGCCAAGAATACTATCATACACATTTTCTCAATATGTATGACATCAAGAAGGTGTCTAATTGGCAAATGTCGCCAGTACTCTAACTCAAAGAACATTGATATCTTCCTCCAACATATTGAAGTATCTAAAAGTTTTTGTTCTTTTGATTTACTACGAGGGAAAGTTATTCCTTTAACTTCTTTTAGAATATCATCTCCAGTTAGTGGTAATAGAGTTTCATTATATTCTTGTGTTCCATCAAAACATCGTCTTTGATTTCTATATTTATGCCTCAGTGGAAGGAATTTATGATAACCTCTGTAACACATCTTATGAGAATGGGTTAATTTATTCGCATATGTGTTCGTGCTACAAACTGGACAAGCAAAGTAGCCCTTAACGGCATAACCAGAGAAATTGCCATATGCTGAAAAATCATTTATAGTCCACATTAGAATTTCCTTTAAGTTGAACTTCTCTTGACTATATGTGTCAAATACTTCAATACCATTATTCCATAAAAATTTTAAATTATCTATTAATGGCTTTAAAAACACATCAATATCATTTCCTGGTTGCTTAGGTCTTGATATCAACAATATTAGCATCATAAACTTCCTTCTCATGCATAGCCATGGTAGGACATTATAATTGACCATCATAACAGGCCAAAAACTATACTTGCTACTCATTGAGCTATACAGATTAATACCATCATTTGCAAGTGCAAGTCTAAGATTTCTAGGCTCTTATGTAAATTCAGGCCACTTTTCATTGATGAGGTTCCAAGACCGAGAATGTGATGAATGTTTTATTTTACCATCAACAACCTCTTGAGCAGCATGTCAAGATAAATTTTTAGATGCATCAATGCTTCGAAATATCCTTCAAATTCATGGAATAGATGGAAAATACCACAACACCTTTTCCAGAATTTTTTTTGTTTTTTCATCTAATCCAATTTTGGACTCTTTTCACCTTGATTCCTTACATATAGGATATTCACGTGCATCTGTATACTCTTTCATATAGAGTATGCAATCATTCTAACATGCATGTATTTTCTCATATCCCATACCTAGCTCATTAAGTGTTTTTTTTAACGTCATACATTGAATGAGGCAATTTATGATCCTCAGGTAACATATCACCTATTACTATCGAAAGCTCTTTAAAATGTTGTACAATATGACTAATGCATACATTTTAGTATACTTCTTACACCCATTCCATAATGGTTTTTCGGCATCCTTTAAAATCTCATTAAACTCTTGACCCAAACTATCAGCATTCAAATTATCTTGCACTATATCTAACATTTCAATAGTGTCAACAAAGGCTTCATCATCACGCTTTCTCTTTTGTGTAGAGGATGCATTACAGAACTCATTATTATTCTTCATAATCTCCTCCCCGTGCCAAAACCATATTTTCTAACTTTTATTAATACCATGTTTAAATACATGATTTCAAATTTTCATCACATTATGTCCTTTTTGGTTCCCACATTTGAGACAAGGACACCTAATTCTTTCTTAATTACTTGCATTATCAGTAGCAAAACTAAGAAAATATTCAATCCCTTCACTGAATTTATTTGACCTTCTATCCATTGACATCCAAGACTTATCCATTTCAAAACCTAATTATAGATATACATATACATAAATAAAAACATTATATCAATAAACATAATAATGTGAAACAACAAGTGATACAAATATTAAAAAAAAAAGAATCAAATAATATATATATACAAATACAACATTAATTCATAATAATTATCCATATTAATAGCACATCAATATCAACCTCGTATTAACTAAAACAAAGACACTAATCAAACCAAAAATAAATTAAACTATAAATTAAAAAAAATAGTAACAAATAATATATATATATATATATATATATATATATATATATATATATATAAAATTCAACATCAATCCAATATATATATAACTCAAATATTAAATATTGAAATTGTTTTATCAAAATTACAGAATCAGTAACAAAAAAAAAATTATACAATGAACAAGCTCTTATCATATATAATATTATAAATAATTAAAGAAAATAATTAATGATAAACAAAAAACTAAAAAAAATATTTGAGTCATTCAAGTACAGCATGCATTTCCATGGATATATAACAGTTAAACATTCAACATAACAATCATTGCTCGAAAAAGTGCAAAAAAAGTGTAACACATACATACTTTGTCAGAGAAAAAGATAAACGACAACGATGGTGGTTGAAATGGGATGAAACAGGCGGCAGACAGCAATGGAAGGTTGGGGACTGCTCAAACTGGTGAATACACGACGAACAGGGCTGACGGTGACAGCGTTGGAAGGTGGAGGAAGAGAGGGGGTCGAGGATGGTGGCAACTGGGCTGGGGTACGCGTGGGTCACGAAGTGCTCGAGTGGGGGAGAAGAGAAAAAAAAAGTTTATATTTTGTGGAGCCCTTATGCGTGGAGCGCTAATTATATTGTCCTAAATGAGATTTAGGTACGGTTGTTAATCGTACCTAAATCCCTACAAGTACGGTTAACAACCGTACCTAAAACCTTTTATAAAAGATTTAGGTACATTTGTTAACTATACTTAAAGCCTTTAGGTACAGTTAACAACCGTACATAAATTGCTTGTTTTAGGTGTGGTTCTTAACTATACCTAAAAGTTTCCGTATGCTTCCGAAAAAAGTTCTATGTTTTGGTTCATTTTTAGGTACGGTTAACTCCAGTAGTTAAAACTAATTCTTTCTAAAATCACGCATAACCATATTTAAAGTTATTTAGGTATAGTTATTTTCAATTTTTTAATAATAGAATCGTACCTGAATGGGACTTAAACTAAGCTAAAATTAATAATATATAATAAAAAAGATATATGGAGCTGTATGGTATGGTGGAGATGCGGAAATGAGATGAAAAATGGAAGGAAAAAAATAATATAAAAATAGGGACAGTCAGAATTCTATGTAGGAAATAACTTAAAACCATTTAAATAGGCTCAGATTGAATCTGAGCCACAGATTGATCGACCTTTATCAAGTGGCTGGAATGTATTCCACATGTCGCGCACTAATTGTTGGAATAGAGGAAGTTACAGATCTCTCGGTTGACATTGTTGTATCGCTTGACATGTGGCATCCATCAATTGGCTACCACAACAAATTTGGATTGCTTGGCTAGAAAAAAGGTGGCAAGCGAAGAGAGGTAGACAGAACACAGAGTGAGCGTGGAGTTGACACCTGGCCCAAGCTGCTGAGCTAGTCCCCCATGACAGACGGCGAGCTGTAATTTGCTAGTGAAGCTTGCATGTTGTCAAGCTATACTCCACATGGCTTCAACTGATTGGGATTCTAGAACTCTCTAAGGACATCCTGTATACTTTTATATGCATCCACCTGTGTTAAAAAATTCATAAACATTTTCTAAAAATTTCATAAAATTTTCAAAAATTAACTTTTTATCCCTTTTTTACTATTAATACAAAATTTGTCGTATTTTAATATTTAAGCACAAAAATACCATTTATTTAATAAAACAAGCAAATATTAAGAAAGCAAATAAAATTATAACTCTACTTTCATAGTAATCTTAACATTTTGCTTGAGAACAAGCAAAGCTAGAACCAAACTTAACTAACCTAAATAAGATATAGATGAATTAGTAATGAATATATGAGCATATATACAAGCATACTTGACAAACATTTCAGACCTTCAAAGGTTGCACATAATATACAAAGGGGAATTTCACATAACAATTGATCAACAAATCAATTTATTCAAGTGTATCCTTTATTTTTAATGAAATCTTTCGTGAGTGTGACATGTCATTCCATGTAATCACACCATGCACTAGATAGGCTCATGTAAGCATGCAATGAAAATTAAGTCTATATAAAAGATAATACACTTCATAGGTTCACTTTTCACACGTCTCTCCACTAATGTAAGCAAATATCAAGCAAAAGATCAATAGGACTTTGTTATGCTTACAAGGTAAGGTTTGGATATAGGGTAGGTAAATGAAAATATTTAAGATTAAAATCATAACTTAACTTACATTTTCTGCTCATCAACCTTTTGACCTTTACTATCACAACTAATGCACCCCCAAACTTGTTTCTTTCTTTATTTAATTCCACAATTTATTTTCTTTCTGTCAAGATACTACTCCCTAAAATTGTTTATTTTATTCTTTTTTTTTCTTGAGGTGTACAACTCCTTTTTCATTAAAAAAAATTAAACGTGCACCACACCTTCCACAATTTAACTAATCATACAATACATAACCAATGAAGCACACATGCTAAAGGTGTGAAGGGTAAGTAAGGCATATTATTTTAGATAAGCTATCAATGTGGGTAAAAAGAAACAAATGGGTAAACATTAAAGCTCAAAATGGGTGACTAATGATGCATAAATCTAAGGTAGGCTTGAAAAGACTCAAATGGTCCAAAAATGTCCTAAATCATTTCCGTAGCAACATATTATCTTGGATTTTAACTTGAGAGATGATCAAGAAAATTCTAAAGCTTGGAGACTATAAGCATTCTTCACAATATTCACACAAGCTTTTTCTAGTCAACACCTCAAATTATATCTCATAACATTTGTGCACAAGCATTAAACATCTCAATCAAAAATAAAATGATAGAATCTAGATAAATACATGTATTTCAACAATCATGTTTCATTCCATATCATGCTCAAGGCAACTAATATCATCATTGGGTCCTTACTCAATTCACCACAAATGCATGCATACATCATTAAAATGTTCAAAAACAACCATCTATATCTCACAAAAACAAAAAATTAACCTAAAAATAATAACAAAAAAGAAACAAAGAAATGGAGTTTCCTCCCCCACACTTGAATCACACATTGTCCTCCATATGAACATCACAAAGAAAAACAATAAAATATAATGGTTAAAAGAACTCTCCTATTTTAGTACTCGATCTCAATAACTTGCCTTGTTCATTTGAAGCACCATGGTTACCCCTTCATGCTTTATTCACTTACAAAACAAAAGCATATTAGATAATAAATTGATGGGTTTTCTCTCACCAAGTGTCACATTTTAAGTCCTTGACTAGACTCTCCACTAAGCTCCTCATGGTGGATATAACTTGTAGTAGTTCAAGCACGTATCCCAACTAGTCTTTTTATTGTTCAAGATATTTCAGACTACTTTGGGGTAAACTCTTCATCCACTCATCTAACCAACCTTGACTCGAGTCATAAAGATAGGGTATTGTACAAAACTTTCTTCTTCTACCACACCACCATACTTCTTCCTCCTAGCTTCTACCAAAGTTAATACTTTTCTCATCCAAATTTATTTTTCCTCCTTGGTTTTGCTTGTCAAGTCAACTTCATTTAAAGTATCTTCCTCCTCAGGTACATTTAGGAGCTCTAATGAGTTAAATACTTTAAAAATTACTTCTTCATCTTGTATTCTCATAAGGAGCTCCCCTTTTTTCACATCAACTAAATATGGCCTATGGCTAGAAATGGCTTACCAAGGATGATCACCATTTTTCGATCCTCTTCCATATCCAAAACAACAAACTCTGCTAGAAGTATTAAAGTATCCACCTTTATAAGCACATCATCCACAATCCCAAAGGTTTCCTTAAGGATCCATCTACCATTTAAAGAGTTATATTGGAGGGTTTCAACTTCTTTTGCTTCAAGCCAAGTTTCATGAGACCGACTTAGGCATGATATTCACACTAGCTCCACATAGTTCTATCAAAATCTCTTGCACCAATACTACATGGGATAGTAAAACTACCTAGATCTTTAAGCTTAGGCGGTGATCTCTTTTCAAGTATAGCACAAAACTCCTCTGTAAGCACTATTTTTCCATCATCATCCACTTTCCTCTTTTTAGCCAATATTTATTTCATGAATTTCACATATAATGGTGATTTTTCCAATAAACACACAAAAAGAATATTAATATGAATCTTCTTAAAAAATTTCAATAAATTAGCAAATTTATCATAAAAGCTTCTTTTTAAAAAAAAAAAACAATGAGGAAAAGGTAAATGAGGAGTGTAAGTAATGTTACCCAATTGAGGTGTGAGAGGAGATTGAGTGAGTGCTTCCTCCATTTGCCTTATCTTCTTGGCCATTTCTCTCTCTTCAACTTTATTTTCTTTCATGGACATGTCCTCCACAATCTTCTTTGTGTGTTTGTCAACATCTAACCTCAATTTTCTTCCACTTCAAAAAGCATAATTTTCTTCTTCTCTTGGATTATTTCTTGTTTTACTTGGAAGCTTTTCTTGAGGGCTTCTACTTATAGTCTTTGCAAGTTGCCCAAATTGCACCTCAAGGTTCCTTTGACTTGCTCTCACCTTTTCCATGATTGATTGTAAACCTTGAACCGTTGACTTTAACCCAAGTGTTAATAATGCCAAAGTCTCTACCTCACTACCCAACTTTTCAACCTTTGCATCATAATCAAACCTTGCACCATAAAGTTATATAAGTTGACCCATCATATCTTCAAGTGAAGGTTTTACCTCTTGTGTTTGTTGGAAGTTTTGTTAAAGTGGTTATCCACTAGTTGACGAAGCAACACTTTAGTTGGTGTTTTAGTTATCATTTCTCATATATTTCACCTTGTGTTTTTTAGAACCAACATTCTTTAGATAATTTTATTTACTCACACACAAACAATGAAGGGATTTTACATCATATTTTCTCTCACTGGTACAATGCTTTTGACTAATCTCTCTAAGAAAGCATTTTAACTAGACATAAAAGAAGACATTTGAGAGGAAAAAAAATAAATTATCATTTCTCTCATTAGTCTCCATAGCTTTTCTTGGTGATGAATGTTGCTCACAATGGTGTATAAGCTTTTATGCAAGTGCACGTGCCACAAACAAGTAATATAATGGTAAGAAAGATCGCTCCCACGAAGATTGGAATACTAGAAAGTATCGTAAAAATTAACTATTAAAATCAATATTTGGTATTTTTGTTTATTAAAATAAAATAAATAGTACGAGAGGATAAGAGTGAAAATACTGAAATAAAGTTTAACAAGAAGGATATCAAGAATCGCAAGTAGATAAATCAGTTAGGATTACAAATGTGACAAGTGATGTAGACAAACTGCGTTGCTGCAGAATTGCTGTAGCAATGCTGTGGCAAAGTGAACCATTAACTAGAATTGCGAAAATTACAAAGGATTCTTCCAAATCTGCAATGTTTATATATTCTATAACTCAATGAAACATATTTCTATGCACAACTGAATTTAAGAACAACGTTTCATGCACAAATTTTCTTGGGTTATGTGAGATAATTATATATTCCTATATTAATTTCTTCACACTATTCTAGCTTCATTCAACTAAAATTAACCTTTCCAGATTCAATTTCAGTTTACTATCCTATCAATTGTTAATCAAGCAATCAATAAGAATAAATCAATCAATTGTGCATCAAATAACTAATACCCTTTGTCAAGCAAAGCATAAGTTTTTTAAAATTAAAGCACAAGGTCTACATACACTTGCACATCCACAACCCTAACTGAATGAAAATTTAGCCAATCATATTTATGAAATCAAATATTAATTCATCTATATTCCAAATCAAATCCATAGAGTTATAGAAATTTGAAAAACAATAAAAGAATAATAGAAGAAGGAATAAACTAATAAAAGCCCCTTTTAATTGATTCTCAATCAATTGGATTCCAAATCTCTAAATCTCTCTTGCTTTCTTCAATGATTATCCTTACAAATCAAGCCTGCAATTGGTCTATTTCCAGATCCCCCTTGATGCTCTATTCTGCCTTTATTTTCTGCATAATTTCTTGCTCAGATCTGTCCTGATTTTTCTCTGTTTTGGTGCCGCCAAACTGCTGTATATTTTCTCATCTGGTATGCCGAATCTGTCTCTGTTCTCTGTCCAGGTTGCTACCACAAATTTGCTTATTCCTCTCTGTTTTCTACTGCCCAGAATTCTGTGATATATATCTTTTATTTGCTGCCGCAAAACTGTTTGTAAATCAGCCCATCTTTACATATTAAACCCTAGGTTTAATTGGAGATAATTTCTTTTTGTGTTGACTTCCAAAATTATATCCCTAAAAAGGTGAGTTAATGAGTGTCCAATATTGATATTTTGAAAGTCAAAATCAGCTTTTAATATTTATTTCCAGATCAACTTTTGTTTTGTACGCTGTTTTTTTGGTATAATTTTGCTGTGGCAAAGCTGCAGCAAAGCTGGATTCTTGCATTTTTTTTTTATTTTCTTTATCTCCTGCAAAGGCAATAAAAATCTAATGAGTGGACATCAAAATATAACTCTTTCTAACGAATTTCATGATTATTTTGGATTTATTATCAAAGAGTTTACTTAAATCCACAAATTCCACAAATATTGTATAAATGATTACTAAAATATAATAAAAAATATATATGGAGGTTTATGACATGGTAGATAAGTAGAAAAGATGAAAGGGGATTAAAAAAATGATGAAAAATAGTGTAAAAATGAGGGTTGTCTAAATTCTAATGTGGAAAATAACATAAAACCCTTGAACTAGGCTCAAATTAAATCCGAGTTGTTTATCAAGCTTCACCCAGTTGCTGGAAGATACTCCACGTGTCGTGTGCTGAATAGAGGAATGGAGGAAGCTTTGGATCACACGGCTTGTTGTATTGCTTTACACATGGCTTCCATCAATTGACTACGGCATGGATTTGGATTGCTCGGCTGGCAGATAGGTGGCATGTGGAGAGAGGCAAATGGAACACGGAGTGAATACGAAGCTGACACCTGGCTGTCTCGAGCTACTGAGCTTGTCCCCTATGATACATGGCGTGCAATAATTAACTAGTGAAGCTTGCATGTTGTCCATCTATACTCCAAGTGGCTTCAATTAATTGGGCTTCTGGATCTCTCTAAAGGCATCCCAAATACTTCAATATGCATCATTTGCATTAAAATGTTCATAGAAAATTCCCAAAATTATATTTTTATCTCCTTTTTGTTGTTGACCCAAAATTATCATATTTTAATATTTTAAGCACAAAAATACATTTATTTAATTATTCAAGCAAATATTTAACCCAAAAATATAATTATAACTCTATGAATAGAGTTATCAAGTATATATTCCAATACGTAGTCCTAGTACACGCTTTTACAGGTTCCTCATAGATACGACAACTAGTACATAAAAATATTTATCACTTATACACTACCTGTACACTTGCGGATTTCATGTCACTTGTCATGGATGCTTGGTATCTGAAGATGTTTGAGCATCTAAAGATCGTCCACTATATTCCGCATAGATCTACCTTGTGATAGACTCGCCTCACAAATGAAGACTCACCAAACTGTGGCAAAAGCAGAACTCAAAGTCGTCCACTATTGTCATACCGATAATAATTTATGTTTTTCCACATCACCCAAATGAGTCACTACAACAAAAAATGCAAAATAGAACTGTCATTGACCATCCTAATTGTCTTATAGAACAGTCTATGACAGTCTTAGAATCGTCTGTCCTAAAAAAATTCAATGTATAAGAAGGCAACTGATTGTCCTATAAGAAATTTATATAAGACGGCTACTATCCGTCCTATATGTTTTCTTATATTGACCATCCTATTTAATGAAAGCGACTGTCCTATAAAAATTTAATAAGACAATCTGTGGCCATCTTATATGTTTATATAAAACTGTTAGTGACTGTCTTATATGTATAATTAACAAAATTAAATATTAATCATTTCCTGTATTTTTAATACATGTATAAATAAAATCTCATACCACAAAATTTCATAATTAAATTATTATTCAAGTTTTAAATTTATTACAAAAATTCATCATTCACATATACGTATACTTGTACATATATATACATATACATATATATAAATATATGTAAACATATATATATGTATATATGTAGGGCATGTTCTATGGCCCTAAATTTATACACAAATTTTTACATTAACTTTTATGTATAATTAAAAAATATTAAATATTAATCATTTTCTGTATTTTTAATACATGTATAAATAAAATCTCATACCATAAAATTTCATAATTAAATTGTCATTCAAGTTCTAAATTTATTACACCAATTCATCATTCATATACACACACATATATACACATATATATATATACACAAACACACACAATATATATATATATATATATATATATATATATATATATATATATATTTTTTTTATAAAAGGTTGTGGCTAACAGTTTTCAATGGGTGCACCGGGACATCCCAACTAGGTTGGCACCTCCTTAGCACCTTCTTCATTAAACCACTCAAACACATATATATATATATACACATATATACACGCGCGCGCGCGCGCACACACATATATATATATATGAATGGGGCAGATACTATGCTCCTAAATTTATGCACAAATTTTTACATTAACTTTAAACTATTAGATGACTTTTTTTAATGGCTCATATTTAAAGCTTATATCTTTATACTAATGCATAAATTACCCCTTTATTAATAATGCCCAAGTTTAAATGCACTTTTTCTTTCATCCATACTCTCATTAAATAAAACCTTTTCTACTTCAAATAAAAAATATTTAATCAAAAACTTGTATCCAATTAATTTATATATATTGCCCACATATACCAAAACATTCCTTTTATCTCTCCCTCTTTTGTGTTTTTGTTAAATAATTTATGCACTCATAAAATTATATTAATTTCTTGTTTCAAAAAAAAAAATCCTTGTATTAATTTACAAATATTTTTGACCTAGAAACTAAATAACATATTCTAAAATGCTTAAATCAAAATAGTACACAAAAATATTTTTTTTTTCCTTTTTAGCTAAGAATTATTTATTTACAAAAATTTGTTATTTTATCTTTGTACTCTAATTGGCAGAAAAATAGTAGTTTGTTACAAGAGTGGAATTTTTAGCTTATTTTCGTTACTTTTATAATAACAAGTGATATGTATTTTTTTAAGAATTTTCTCACACTAGAAATCACTAGAATTGTATATATTGATTTAGAATAGAATGTAAAGACAATAAACATACATATATATAGACATTTAAAGGTTTACAGTTGTCTTTCTCTGATAGGTGAATTCTGACACTGTGATATGTCAGCCTGACTTGAGGGTTGAGTCTGTCAGAAGTCGTGTCAATGATTGTGACTAGCTTTACCTGTGGGAAGGCATTTATATGAGGATGATGTTCTACTTCGTACGTATGACATCATACAATATAGGTCGTACGACGCTTGATGACCTTGTAAATACAAGGTCATTTGGGGCAACAGGTATGATGTTAATTCACCTTAGGCAGCGAGGAAGAAGTTAGATCACTTCGTATGTACGGGGTCTCTTGTTCTGATAGGATGTTTAACATCCACTTCGTACGTACGAGATCATTTGGTTTTCCTCAGATTGATAACGTTAGGTATGTTATGGCAAGTCCGTGCCCTTCAGACAATGTAGCACATCCGTTTACCAAAGATGCCTAATATTAGCTTACATTCTAATATCAAGTCCCCCATTCTTTAACTTTGAGATGAAGTGAAAGAATGTAGTCTTCGTTAATACCTGCTTTGTTTAACTTTCCTGTAATCACATATAATATTGCAATTAAAACATTTATTGACTCTTTTAATTAGTGTCTCTTCCTCATTTATTGATTTTTTTCATTGGTGTCTCTTCCACTTCCCGAGGTCATACCGTTTCAAATTATAAGTTTATAAAAGGGGATTTCTTGTTTTGATCATATCACTTATGTTTTTCTAAAGTCTTCAAAGAAATCTAGAGCAGAGAAAATTAGATCGTATTCTTGGAAAATAACTTCGTGAGCATGCAGAAAAAGGAAATTAGTTCGTGAAGTTTGGGGAACAAGATTGTCTCTTTTGGCGAATTAGTTATTCAGATCAGAAAAGGATTTTCAAAAAATAAGAGTTCTACATTCTTTGGATTTTACAGGTAAAATTTTGTTCGATCTTGAATTGGTTTCCTCATTTTTAGTTTTAGTTTTCTACATTTCTTTGAATATGACTTCGAGCGAGGAAAGAGTACAACCCTAAGTGGGTTCCCCAAAATTTGTTACCCCTTCAGATCACCCCGAAAGTACTAGGTCACCCCTTAAGGCAGCCGAACCAAAAAAAGGAAGGAAAATAACTTTTAAAATTAGTACGGATCAGATAGGGCAGCACGCAGAAGTTGTTTTTCCTTCGGGTCGTACAACTTTGATATCGAAGGACCAAAGTACAAAAAAAGAGATACCTCGTCGGCTAAGGACAAAGTTTCTGATTATACGACCCCACAAAAGGAGAGGGTCTTGGCCCTACCTGTTACTAACAAACCTGACCCAACCCCAGCACAAATTGGGTTGTCTTCGTTAGGTCTTCCACCAAAAATTCACATCCCCAATGTAAAAAATCAAGAACTAAGAAAGAAGAAGTTTCGTATGAAACTATCAAAAAGAAGTCAAGGACAGACGAGGAATCGTAGGGATACGATCTCGAAGCTACCAAGTAGGTTGGTGGTGTCTGATCTAACGAGGATAAGGTCTACGTACCATATTGCGCCTGAAATCGACCTGCAACTTGTGCCTTCTCATTTGAAATGACAATCCTCCTGAGGGATGGTATGTGCTTCACGAAGAGGCTTTAAAGGTTGGACTTCAATTTCCCGCACCTCGTATTATTGCCAGATTTCTTGGTATGCATGACATTAGTCCAACTCAACTGAATCCCAATGGTTGGAGAATTTTGTTGTGTCTCGCCGTACTCAGTGGAGAGTTGAACATTGATATTGATGAAAGATTAATTCATTCAATGTATATGGTAAAGAAGAATGGGAAGGACATTGGGAGATCGTACATATCACCAATCCAACAAAAGGGGCTCATTTTGAATCTAAAAGACAGTCAACATTCATGGAAAGATAAGTACTTTCTTATACTAGGTGATTTATGGGAACCAGATAGGGGTCGTATCGTTCGAGCGAGATGGAACCATAATTTTATCAACGATCTCCCAAAAGGAGACGAGGTTCTTTACAGACAGACACCTAAAGAGAAAGAAAAACTCCGGGTATTAAATCAAAGAACTCTGAGTACTACTCTTTCAAAATTATATTGACGCCAAAGAAGATGTTGGAATCAGGTGTTTGGAACAGTGTAGCAATACGACAAACAGGTCGTGTGCTTTATGCTCGCAGAGGTACTTTTTACGACCTTCAAACTAGTAATACTAATATTAATTTTGTATGTTGCAGATATGGATACTCTGGAGTTGACTGTTCAGACTTACTAATGGATGTTGAGGTGGAGAAGAGTGCACCGGAACCTTCTCAAGTTGAAGTACGAGCTGAAGCAGAGGATGACCTCGTGAGGCACTCAACTGCAGTGACTGAATCTCCTCTTGCACCTAAAGTTCGTCTCATACGAAGTCCGATCCCCAACCATCAAAGAAGAGAAAAATGAAAGCAATTCAATCTGATGAACGATCTTCACCATTTCGTGTTCTGGATCCAAAGAGAGTTGAACTTAGTGACATCTATCTCAAAGATGTCAAGTATGTCAACACCCCAATGACATACTTCAACGAGGGGATTTTTGGAAAGAAGGATTTACAGCTTGATCTTTACCAGCACTTCGGTAGTGATGGAGAACGAGCTCGTGTTCAGACGGCTTGTAAAGAAGAAGGGCTGACTCATGGAGAAATGATTGCACAAAGATTACTCGAGGTGACACCTTCATATGATGTGTTTATTTTAATACCTAAGACGTATGAACATGTTATTTGTGGTATGGAAGTAATCCTAAAAAGTTTGTTATATTGCTTGCAGGCTTTATCAATTATTCGTGAAGGGGAGATCACGAACCGAGCTTATCGTCAGAGGACTCAAGAAGCGGAATCCTTATTATCTGAGTACGAACAAGCCATCAACAAAAAAGATGCCACAATAGGTCGTCTTCGTTTAAAGATAAATGACCTTGGGACTAAGTTTTTAGATCATGTTGAGAAGTTGAAGATAGCTGGGAATGCGGCTATGGAACAAACAGCATGAGCTGACAAGGCTGAAGAAGAGCTCAAAGAGTCAAAAGAGAAAACGAGGAAGCTTCAAGACGAAATGAACTTGCTTCGTGCTGAGGTGAACTCACTTCGTGACTTGGTAAGTAAGTTAAAAGAAGATTGTGTATGAGGCTATCGTGAAGGAGTGTCGTGGTTGATGTCCAATTTAAAAACTCAAGCCTCGAGGTTGAACCTATCTAGTGCTTTTTCAAGCCTAGTGCGAGCTACACAAACAAGTGGAAGATCATCCCAACTAACAAAAGAAAAAACCAACTCCCCCGTACGAAGTGTGACTGGAGTGCAAGAGGACGTTCATGGAGAGAATATGGCATCATCTCCCAAGAAATGAAGTTGAAGACTCCGTCCTTTTATTTTGATCTTTGTTTTGATTGTATCTCATGTGGAGATACAAATTTTTGTAATCTCTTAGACGAAAAATATTGTGTAACCACTTGTCAAATTTTGTAACCACTTGTTTAAAAAATGTTGAAATATAAAAGGGAATTGATTTTGATAATTTAAGTATGTTGTTTATATTTAGTAAATTGTACTTTTAGTTATATATATATATATATATATTTAGTATATATGTAGAGCGAGGGGTTGGCTAAACAAAATGAAACAAGTTTTTTGAAGAACAAAGTTTACCAAAGAAGATAGAGGTAGTTTAAATACTTTTGAGAATTTCAGCTCTAGTGTGGGAGAAGTAGATCGTGTGTTTGATCTTTTAAGATCATTTTAGGCTTATTTGAGTAATGGATTTTTCTCAAATTGATGTTAAGGACATCGTTATGTCCTTTGGTGATGATAGCTCAGACGATGTGGAAAAAGATCTTGTATTAAAAAATGCCTACGAGCCTACGAATTCCGATCTCAAAGAGAACAGTAAGGTTGGCGATCACTCTACTTATGTAATGTCTTCGGAATCAGACGATGACGGAGTTCCTTGCTTAGTATGTCAAGATTCACAGCTCCCTCAACTTTTTGAGACTGGGATGTTTGGAAATAAATCTACACAAGACGACCTATATCACCACTTAGGTCAAAAAGAATATCATATGGCGATTGTTGAAAGAAAGAAAAAAGAGACCGGGGCCCTATGGCATATGGCAGGTCGTCGTGTGTTAGAGGTAAGGATGACAACTTTATATGCACTTCATGCATCGTATTTCGTTGGTTTACTTCGTAGCTCCTTTATTCACTAAATTGTATTGCAGGTCATAAATTATGTTTCCTTTTATTTTACCTCGTACTTGTATTTTTGTATATCTAACTTCGTTTTTTTTTTTAGGCTATATCATTGACATACGACAGTGAGAGGGAAGTTTCATGATTCAGCTTTTGCACTGAAGAAAGATTATGACGAAAGAATGCAGTTATATCATGAGACTGCAAAAGAGTTCAATGAATTAGTAGAAGATGTAGATAAACTACGTTAAGCCAAAGATATGACGGTTGTAGAAAATCATTAGTTAATGGCGTCAAAAAATCAAATACTGGAAGAGTGCAATGCTTTAAGACAAAAGAATGCCGTTCTTGAAAAAGATAAAGAAAAGTTATCTCAAGAGGTGGAATACTAGAAGAATTTGTATCGTCAATAGTTACCTATTGTAAATGATCCAAAACTATATTTTGTGATAAAGGAGCATATTCAAACTTTATGTATCTTTGATCTTATCTCTGTTACGAATGTGTTTTATGAAAAGTTTTATTTATGCTTGTCATAATTATATCATTTTATCCACAAAGAATCTATCATTTTTTGTAATTTCGTGATATCACGTTATTTTATTCGTGATGAGGGACAAATGACCGATCTGAGTCTGTCGTCATTATGTTGATCCTCTAGGAATAGGTTCTTCATTTGGGAACTCTTCGCGATGTAATTCACAATATCACGTTATTTTATTCGTGATGAGGGATAAATGACCGATCTGAGTCTGTCATCATTATGTTGATCCTCTAGGAATAGGTTCTCCATTTGGGAACTCTTCGCTATGTAATTCGTGATATCACGTTATTTTATTCGTGATGAGGGACAAATGACCGATCTGAGTCTGTCAACATTATGTTGATCCTCTAGGAATAGGTTCTCCATTTGGGAACTCTTCGCGATGTAATTCGCGATATAGATGATCTTGAAAGAACAATAAAATAACCATCCTGTATATTCGAAATCACACACAAACATATTTACAATAGTTTGACAAAAATTTACAATTTTGGACGCAAAAGGTACCTTGTCTAGAAATAATATAGTTTAAGTTGATCAGCATTCCAACTCAAAGGCTCTGGTTTGCCCCCTCTTCATTGGATGTGATAGGCTCCTCTTGGAGTAACATCGATGACTTCATAAGGTCCTTCCCACATGGTTACAAACTTGCCATGTTCAGTATTTATCTTATTTCCAACTATTTTATGCAACACTCATTGTCCGATACTAAAAGTTTTTGCTTTAACATTCTTGTTGTAAGTTCTCTAGATAAATCTTTTCTGAGCTTCAATCCTGATCAACGTCGATTCCCTCAACTCTTCAGATAGGGTGAGGTCTATTCTTCTCAGATCATCATGATCTTCAGGTGCCAATTTTAACCACAAGGTTGGTTCCTGTAGTTCTAATGGTATGACTGCTTCTGTACGGTATACCAAAGAAAACGGAGTTTGTCCCATAGCTGATCTTGGTGTGGTCCATGTAGCCCACAACACACCAGGTAATTCGTCAATCCACTTTCCTTTGGCTCCTTCTAATCTTTTCTTCAAGATGTTGATCAGAATTTTATTTGAGGATTCAGCTTGGCCATTCGCTTGAGGTCGGTATGGTGTAGAATGAGATAGTTTGATCTGCAACTCTTTACAAAAGGTGACGACCTTTTGACTTGTGAATTGTTTTCCATTATCCGTGACCAGCTCTCTTGGCAAACCAAAATGACATACAATATTCTTCCAAACGAAACCAATGACGTATTTTTCCTAAATTCTTGCCAATGGTTCTGCTTCGACCCATTTTGAGAAATAATCGGTGGCTACGATGAGAAACTTCCTTTCAGCCAGAGCAACCAACAGAAGACCCACAATGTCAAGTCCCCATTTTTGGAAAGGCCATGGACTAACAATTGACTTCAATTCGCTAGTGGGTTGATGTGACAAACTGGCGTATTTTTGGCAACGATCACATTGTTGGGAATAAATCATACAATCTTTCCATAAAGTTGGCCAGTAATAACCTTGACGCATGATTCGTTGCACCAAAGCTACACCCCCTGAGTGGGCTCCACAATGTCCTTCATGTAATTCAGCAATGATTAATTGGGCTTGGGCACTTACTAAACATTTCAACCAAGGACCTCTATTGTTCTTCCAATATAAAGAGTCTTTATATAGTACATAACTTTGAGACTTGGTTCTCAACTTGCGTGCTTCATCTTTGTCTTGAGGTAGAATTCCTTGACTTAAATAATGTACATAAGGAATGATCCATGTTTCTTTTGCATCGTCTCCAATCATCATGCTTTCATCCTTCGCTTTTTCCCCGAAGGGTATACTTGGCAAAGTCAAACATGTGACAGGGATCGTTCTCTTCATGTCGGCTGCTACAGCTAAAGCTAAACTGGCTAGAGCATCGGCATGATTGTTATTGCTTCGTGGTACTTAGATCAAAGCAAAATCTTCTATTTTAGATATTTCCATCCGAACTAATTCCAAATATTGCACCATTCGTTCTTCTTTGGCATCAAAAACATCATTAACCTGATTTACAATTAACCAAGAATCACTACTCATAATTACATTTCTTGCCCCTAGCACATTCAATTGTCGTAATGCCAAAAGTACTACTTCGTATTCGGCAACATTGTTGGTTACTTGAAAATTCAATCGAATGCATTGTCCGATCATACCTCCATTTGGTGTAAGAATGACAATTCTGACACCTGCTCTTTTAGAATTACATGCTCCGTCGACATGAACCTTCCATAGTGGGGATTTAGTTTTTTCAGTTATTGTTGCAACTTCAACCTCCTGTGGTGTTTCCATCCATTTAGCCACAAAGTCTGCAATTGCTTGTCCTTTAATTACCGTGGAGATTGATACTGGATCTCGAATTCACTTAATTCAATGGTGATTTGTGATAGTCTTCCAGATGCTTTGATTTTACCCAATACTTTTTTCAAAGGATATGAAGTGATAACGATGACAACACGTCCACTAAAGTAATGACGCAATTTCCTTGCCACCATCCTTAGAGTGAAAGCAGCTTTGTCCAAAGCGGGGTATCGTTGCTGAGCTCCTGTCAATGCTTGACTAACATAATAAATGGGTTGTTGTATGCGATCTCAATCAACCATCAAAACGGCACTTACTGCAGTTGCTGCAACAGCCATATACAAATACAGGGTTTCTCAAGCAGAAGGACTAACTAAGATGGGAGGTTGTCCCAGGTATTGCTTGATAGTTTGAAAAGCGTCTTCACAGTCTGTGCCCCATTTATAATCTGTATTCTTCTTTAAGAATCGAAAAAATGGGAGACATTTCTCTGTGCTCTTAGATATGAATCGATTGAGAGCTGCAATTCGACCATTCAACTGTTGAACTTCTATAATGCATTGTGGGGAGCGCATGTTGATTAATGCTTTAATTTTATCAGGATTGGCTTTGATACTGCGAATAGATACCAAATACCCTAGAAATTTTCCTGATGACACGCCAAAGACACATTTCTTAGGGTTCAACTTCATGTTATAAAGACGAATGATTGAAAAGGCTTCTGGAAGATTTGTGATGTGATCCTCTATGTTCTTTGTTTTGACCACCATATCGTCGACATAAACCTCCATACTCTTACCAAGTTGTTGTTCAAACATCTTATTAACCATTCTCTGGTATGTTGCAGCAGCATTCTTTAGACCAAACGGCATACGTGTGTAACAAAAGGTTCCTTCCTCAGTGATGAAGGCTGTTTTTTCTTCATCTTGGGGTGCCATTTGAATCTGATGATAGCCTGAATATGCATCCATGAAACTCATAATCTCATAACCGGCTGTTGCATCTACTAATTGATCGATACTTGGAAGCGGGAAACACTCTTTAGGGGGTTGTTGTATTGACGTCTGTGAAATCCACACACATGCGAGGTTCTCCCCCTGCCTTCTTAACCAATACTACGTTTGACAACCATGTAGGATAATCTATTTCTTGAACCCAATGGACCTTTTTGAGGGAGTCAACTTGTTTTTTGATGATCGTGTTCTTTTCTCGTGCAAACTTCCTTTTCTTTTGTTGTACTGGACTCTTAGTATGATTAATGTTCAACTTATGTTGAATAACCTCAGGGCTTATTCCTGGCATATCCTCTGGTTTTCATGTGAAGATATCCACATTCTCCTTAAGAAATGTAATTATAGAATTTCGTACTTTATTAGGAAGTGATGTGTTGACCCTTAAAAATTTTGTTTCTTCTTTATCTCCTATGGGTACGAGTTTATAGTTATCTGACGAGGCTGTCAAGACTTGTTTAGGAATATTTGGACCATCTAGCTTGCCGTTCTTGCAAAATGGTCTAAACTTTGGTTGCTATTGAGCTTCGGCACTGTGAGCTTAAAGTTAAAGCTTTTAACATTGTATACTGTTGTCGGTTATAGATTCCATACTTCCATTGCAGTATTGCATTATATACTACAAGATATTTCAAAATGAGTGGGTTCCATTGTATACTACAAGATATTTAACATATTGTGTACTGTTATAGGTTCCATTGCAGACACATTGTATTTTTGTTTGTTTCAGACTGAAATATGTGCTGTTTTTTTACATCGAATATCGAATGAGTTTTTTGTTGTATCTGTCTTCGCCCGATCTCCGTTCGGTTATAACTGTACTCGAATCGGAGCAATATTCAGACAATTTTAATTAGATAGTTAATTGTTAACAATTAACTATCTAATTAAAATTGTCTGAATATTGCTCCGATTCGAGTACAGTTATAACCGAACGGAGATCGGGCGAAGACAGATACAACAAAAAACTCATTCGATATTCGATGTAAAAAAACAGCACATATTTCAGTCTGAAACAAACAAAAATACAATGTGTCTGCAATGGAACCTATAACAGTACACAATATGTTAAATATCTTGTAGTATACAATGGAACCCACTCATTTTGAAATATCTTGTAGTATATAATGCAATACTGCAATGGAAGTATGGAATCTATAACCGACAACAGTATACAATGTTAAAAGCTTTAACTTTAAGCTCACAGTGCAATACTGTAATGGAACCCACTTATTTTCAAACAAGAAGTTAATAATCTGATTCCTTCTTGAGTGGGATATTTCAACAATTGATGATAAGTGGAAGGAATTGTTTTCATTTTGTGCAACCAACTTCACCCTAGTATAACATTATACGAAGTTGGAGTGTTGAGTACAACAAAATTAGTGAAAATGATGGAACCAATGACTGAGACAGGCAATCGTATCGTTCCTATTAACATGGTTGTGCTACCATTGAATCCTACCAACAGCATTTCTTTGCGAATAATTTCATTGGGATCAATTCCCATGTCTAACAATGTGGTGAGATACAACAGATCTGATGAGCTACCATTGTCTACTAGAACCCTTTTGACTTCACAATGAGCAATCTTCACAGTTATTAGTAATGGATCGTCATGAGGGGGTGGTGCTTCCCTTTCTTCAAAACTTATTGGATAGACCGCGCTCGATTCTCTTACTGAATAAGCTAGTCGGTTCACTTCACGCACCTCCCTAGCGTGCCTTTTCCTTGAGTTATGTGAGAAACTGGACATAGTTGGACCTTCATGAATAGTGTGAATAATTCTCACATGAGCCGATTGTCCTTGTTTAGGAAGATCATTTCTGGGAGGGAGGTTATGTGTGAATTCTGAGGTAGAATTTTTTCATTCTCTACTGGATCCTGCCATACCATCATCTACCAATTCACGCAACAGACCTTTAGATAGAAGTTGCTCAATCTCCCACTTCAGATGTCCACAATCATGTGTCCAATGTCCTGTATCTTTATGAAAAGCACAGTATTTATTGGGGTTACGTTGAACGGCCTTCATCTGAGCGGGCCAACGAACTTGTTGAGTTTTTTCCATATGTCGTACCACTTCGGTTACTGAAACACGAAAAAGTGGTCCTCTAAAAGGAGATAAAGATCTCCCCCAGGTTCGAGTATGTTGAGGAGAAGTATCATTAGGTCGAAATTTTGAAGAGTATGGTTTGATCCCTTGAGATGGTCTCCTTACATTAAGTTTTCTATCAGACGAAAGTTTGCCTCCGTCATTTCCAGCTTTGGTGGTTGATAGTTTTATTGAGGACATTTCTCTTTCCACGTTCACAAACTTGTGAGCCTCATCATAGACTGCTTCTAATGACCTCGGGGTGATTTTTGTTAATTCGATAAAAAGTGCATAACTTCTTTTAATGCCCATTCTGAAAGCCTCAATCGCCAAAGATTCAGGACAATCCATGATCTCAAGTTTTTCAATTTTAAAGCGTTTGAGATAGGCCTTGATAGTCTCTAGTGGTTCTTGCACTATCGTAAAGAGGTGATGTGCTTATTTCCTTATAAGCTTGTTGCTTGTGTAATTGGTGATGAATATCTTTATGATTTCCCCAAAGCATGTAACACTCCTTGGAATCAAACCGTTGAACCATTTCTGAGCAGAATCTTGCAAAGTGGATGCAAAAATCTTGCACATCATTGCATCTTTTTTGTCGATTGGGAGACAAATTGGTGCCATTATTGTTTTAAACTGCATGACATGGGAGACAGGATCTTTGGTCCCTCTATAGGCTGGACACCGAGGAGAAGAAAACTTCTGAGGAGGCACAGTATGTTCAATATGATCAGAAAAAGGAGAGACATTTAATTGATCACAAACTTTATCAATATCATATTGAGTCTATCCCGCTCCCTGCTGCTTAACCCGCTCTTCCATTTTCTTCATCCTTTCCTCCCATTCTTGATCTGTTGGTGACTTCTGATGAGGAACGCAAGGAATTATAGATGGGATAATTTCTTGAGAAATTGGGGCTTGATGAGGAAGTGAATTGCATGCTCTGTGTGAGCTTTCAGCATCATGAAGTAGTTCTTGTTCTCGTAGATCCAATCTAGGATTACGAGCATTTGCCAAATGATTTCTTAGTTCAAGATTATCCTTTTAACTTTGTAAAAAGGCTCGTTGCAACTCCAACAGTTGTTGTTGCAAAAGGATCAATAGAGTGTTATTCCCCTGAGTAAAACGATCTGATGGCTTTGAAGAGTCAGAGTGTTCCTCAGATAAAAGATGAGTGGTCTAGTCATTGATTGGGACAAATTCCCTTGTACGACCTAAGCTTTCATTCACAACATTGGGTATTTGATCTAGCAATGGTAAACTGTTGGGATTGAGTCCCGTCATGGTGGAGTACAAGTAAGGAACTGAGTTCTCAAAGTGTGATCTAATTCTCTTAGTTATGAACTAATTTTAAGGTCTCAAACGAAAATAGCAAGAGCTAAAAAGCTTGAAACCCCACGGTGGGCGCCAATTGTTTTTAAAAATTTTCTCACACTAGAAATCACTAGAATTGTATATATTGATTTAGAATAGAATGTAAAGACAATAAACATACATATATATAGATATTTAAAGGTTTACAGCTGTCTTTCTCTGATAGGTGAATTCTGACACTGTGATATGTCAGCCTGACCTGAGGGTTGAGTCTGTCAGAAGTCGTGTCAATAATTGTGACTAGCTTTACATGTGGGAAGGCATTTATATGAGGATGATGTTCTACTTCGTACGTATGACGTCATACAATATAGGTCGTACGACGCTTGATGACCTCGTATTATAGGTCGTACGACGCTTGATGACCTCGTAAATACGAGGTCATTTGGGGTAACAGGTATGATGTTAATTCACCTTAGGCAGCGAGGACGAAATTAGATCACTTCGTATGTACGGGATCTCTTGTTCTGATAGGATGTTTAACATCCACTTCGTACGTATGAGGTCATTTGGTTTTCTTCAGATTGATAACGTTAAGTATGTTATAGCAAGTTCGTGCCCTTCAAAGAATGTAGCACTTTTGTTTACCAAAGATGCCTAATATTAGCTTACATTTTAACAATGTACAATTTTTTCTTTTAGTTTCTTTAATTTTTTTATTTAAGAAATCACATACCGATACTTATTAAAAAAAAACTAATATTTAATGTTGTGTGGTTTAATACATGAATAATTTACACACACACACATATAGAGAGAGAGAGAGAGAGAGAAATGTTCAAATGAGCAACGTCGCTCATGTTACGGACACACACACATATAGAAAGAGAGAGAGAGAGAGAGAGAAATGTTCAAATGAGCAACGTCGCTCATGTTACGGTAGGCGAGAGAGGGTGGTTGTATAATTTTGCTTGGTTTCTGCACTAATAATAGTAGTGGAATCTTGTTAAATTCTTACCCTCACCAACACGTGTGGAAAGAGAGTATTCGACATAAGTTAGTAGGGTCCATTATTTCAGTTTTGTGTGAAGGTTATACGTGTGAGTTAGTGCTATTTTCAATCATCGCTCACTTTATTATGAGCAAAATCGCTCATTTGATCATTGATATATATATATATAGAACAACTTTTGTGTTTGAGGTTGCTAGATTTCTTTTAAGGAAAAATTATTTGTTGCGTTTGTTTAATATTTAAGATGGCTAACATTTCTTTCTAAATTTTTGATTAATTAAAATAATTTTTAAAGTAATGCAATGTTATTTTAATGAAAGTATAAATGTAAGAAAAAGTGCATTACAACTTGTGCAGCATTAATAGAAGGGGTAATTAATGCATTAATACAAAGATATAAGCTTTTTAAGTCTGGGCCATTAAAAAGAAATTCACTAATGATTTAAAATTGATGTAAAAATTTGCGTATAAATTTAGGATCATAAAACTTGCCCCTATATATATATACTAGCCATCATGCATGTGCTAATGCACATGATATTATATATATATATGTATGTATATATGTACATATATACATATATGTATATATATATACATACATACATATATATGTATATCATACTTTATTTTATATATATGTTTCATTAAAATTGAAAATTTTAAGATAAATTAATTAAGTAAAAAAAAACTTAAAATTAATTAAGTAAAAAAAACTTAAAATTAATTTTTAGTGGGCTTATTTTTTTTTTTTTTACTTTTTTTAAATTACTCACTTTGAAATTAATCTAAAATTTTAAGCACTCTAAATTATTAATGTGTTTGATTATTAGTCAAAAATAAAAATTTATAATATGACGCCTTATTTATTTTATTGGTGGCTTGGTACCCAACCTATTATTAGTTGACTTCATCAAGTTGGTTCATAATATTTGTTACTTAAGCTTGATTTTACTTGTAATAAAGTTTCAATTTGTTCAAAAAATTAAACCATTGACAGCAAAAAATATAATTATTTTATATGATTAATAATATATGATTGCAAAAGTTTATTTTAAGTTGTGAAATTAACTTTCAACCATTGACAACAAAATTTATTTTCTTTCTTTTTTCAATAAAAACTATAAAATATTATATATTAGTATGTATTATATAAAATTACAAGTATGAAAGTGACACTTTAATACAAAATACATAATTTATGTAAATTATTATTAGTCTAAGTTATCTACTTAAGAATCTCATTTTTTATTGACCAATATTACTGTGTAAATAAAAATCTAAAGAGATTAATAAATTATTAATTATAAAAATATTCAAAAGAGATATTATATTATGCTAATTTTATTTGAATAATATTAATTATAGTTTAAATAGAAACTGAATTATGTTTTTTTTTTTTTTTATAAAAAAATTTGCACTTTTTATACGAAAATCTTGAAAGAAAAAATGTAGTATTATAAATTCATAATAAGGTGCCTTTACAGTTCACCAAAGACACCAAAACGAAAATTAATTAATTTTTGAAATTAAGATTATATATATTGTCTAAAAGATGATATGGTAAATAATTAACTTCTTAATAAAAAAAATGCAGCACTTTGATTTTTAATTTTTTGGTATGAGATTTTTTATGGATAATTGAGATGAGTAGAGGATTATATAAAAATAAAAGAATAACTAAATAAGATATATCATTAAAAAAATGAATCAAATAACTATTTTTTGAATTAATACAAATCTTAAGTAAGAACTTATGAACCATATACTATATATTATGAGAATCAAGATCAAGTCCACATCCAAAGTGGTATGCAAGAAAACCTTTACTACCTTTATACACATTTAATGACTCTACTAAGCTTGAAGTTCCATGATCCAATCTCTACATGTGAAAAAAATTTGCAAGATTTTTTCAATTATCTTAAATTTGGTACAAGTCATATGATTTGTTTGTTTTAGCATTGGATTGGCAAGAGTATCGAGTATTGAAAAACATGACATTTCATCACTTTAGCATAATTTATATTTATACATGCATAAAAAGACTATATTTAATTATTTTGATTTCATGATGCGGTGAAAAAAGTTACATATATAAAATGTCGTTACATATTATTAAATATAATGATGTAAAATTCTGAATATTATTAAATGTCATTAATTGTACATTGTCCTCAACATAATATAATTTATTTTCAAATTTTAATAATTAAGATTTATAAGCAATATTTTAAAAAAAGAAAAAATTATATTCATTAAATAATTTTAGCCAGTTAGTAGTGACTTTAATATACTTAGTATATTACAAAAATAATATAATTTCAATCAAGTAGCAATTAAATACAATTAATACTTGCAACCACAAGTACTTATTAATCATTACCACAAAAAGATACAATTACAAGTATAATATAAGCATTTTATATTGAATGCTATGTTATAGCAACAAATTCTAATAATAACTTGCAATTTAATTTAAATAATTAGAAAAAGATAACTTGTAACTTTATGAATTAAAACAGTTTGATAATAAAAACATTGAATTAAAGTTATTTATATAACCTTTTATAATAATAATAATAATAATTAATTATGAAAATTATGATTCTTAAATGAATTTTAATATAAAATCTGAAAATATATTTTCAATCAAACAATAACTAAATAAAATCAATGCTTATTGTTTGAATATGGATTGGGCTCACTCTAGGGGTGGCCCATAGATCCTTAAACTCAGCCCATCAAAAGGGCCCAATTGTTTGACCTAAAGGGGGCATGGATGTTAGGAGAGGGGGGAGCTCTTCCATTTTTGGGGTTTTTGGGTCCTCTTCACCGACCCATCTTCTTGGTCTTCGTGGCTTGGCTCCTCACGCTCGGCATATCAGCTTCTTCTTCTTCATGGCTCTGCTCGTGCTCCTGCTCGGCCTGGTCTTCTTTCTTCACGCTTCAATGGCTCTGCTTCTTCTTCTTTCTCTTCCATGGATTTCCTGCTTCTCTTTTCTATGTCTGACTTGAGCGTTGGAGAGGGTGTCTTCGACGGACACCCTCCTAACCATCGTACCAACAACCCTTCCAATATAGGTAATGTTGCCTCTCACAACACTTATAATTGCAAGTATTTATTAGTTATTACCATAAAAAGGTTACAATTACAAGTAAAATATAAACATTTTATATTAGATGTTTTGTTATAGTAACATATTTTAAGAATAATTTACAATTTAATTTAAATAATTAGAGAAACATAATAAGTAATTTAAAGGATTAAAATTGTTCGATCATAAAAAATTTGAATTTGAATTAAATTAATTTATTTAATTTTTTATAATAATAATAATTAATTAAGGAAATAACAGATGATTCTTAAATGAATTTTAATATAAAATTTGAAAATACAATTTTAATCAAACAATTAAATACAATTAATACTTATAATTACAATTATTTATTAGTTATTAACACCAAGAATTACAGAGACAGAAATATAAGCATTTTATATTAAATGTTGCATTATAGAAACAAAAGAATTTAATTTGAATATTTAAAGAAATACAACTTGTAATTTAAGAATTAAAATTGTTCAATCATTAAAAACTTGATCCAAATTAATTTATTTAGGCTTTTATAATAATAATAATAGTAATAACAATTAATTAAAGATATAACTTATATGTTTAAAATAAATATTTAATAGAAAATTAAATAAATATTAGGAAATGAATTATTATAATGGACAAATTAATGGTATAATAAATATAAATTAAATTAATTTACTTAATTATTATTCTTAAAGATATAATTGATCATTTATTTTATTATTATCAAAGATATAATTAATGATTCTTAAATAATTTTAATGTAAATTTGAATAACTTATTTATTTTGTTTTAAATAAGGGCAAGCTTGTAAAAATGAAACAATAAGGATAAATTAATAAATTCCTTTTTCAAGAACAAACTTCTTCTTTTATTGTATACTAGATTTAAGCATGTGCATTATTTTTTTAATAAATTATTTTATTGATCTTATTTTATAATATATCCATATTTATTATAAAGATAAAATTAATATAGGATTTTTAATATAAGCCAAAATATTATATATATTATTTTGATTTTTTAATTATATTTTCATTTTCAATTCTTTATATATCAATTTATAAAATTTTAAATAATTATTATTATATGATATTAATAAAAATAATAATAACCGGTTGAATGAAAAGCTTGTATGAGTAATTAGAAGAATTCAAATTTTATGAAAAATTGTTGGAACAAAAAAAATGAAATTTTATTAATAATAGTTATAATAATAGGTGTAAAAATAAATGTTAGTTTGAATGATTACCAGAAAATATGAGGTATTAGTATTATTATATTATATTAATAATAATAAAAATAATTAGTAATGGCTCCCTGAAGTTGTCTGAAAGAAAGGGGAGTACGACCAAACAAACAAACATTAATTCAATTGCCAAAGATAGGTTGTCCCTAATGAGTAATTAACGAAGGATAATGAAAAGTAAAAGAAGGAGAGGATGAACAAAAACTGATGGTCCTAAAGATCATACCAGCAAGATCTATAGACTCACCATCAAGAATGGCACAAAGAAAATGTCCCTGAAAAATATTCACAGAAGAGACACGAGTGCAAGGAAAGATGCAAGTAGAAACAACTTGTAAAAGAAAGTCTCTAGCAGCAAAACTTCTAACAGTAACAGTACCTCTAGTAAAATAAGAGTCAAGTCCAAAAAGTTTGGTAGCCATGTCAGACTAATTTCGAGCTTTAAGATGCTTAAAATCAACAAAAAAATTAGACCAGTAAGATTTTCATATTCAAAAGTAAAAATAGAAAAGGAGAGATTTTTCACTTTCGGAAGAGAAAATAAGTCTAAGACATTATCTTTAGAAAATGTGACCTCAAGTCCCTTTAAAGTGAAAGAAATAGAAAAGTTATGAGTGCTATAAGCACATATCATATAATAACAATCTACAACAAAATAGGGTCGCAAGAGTATGCAAGCCTTTCTTAGAAATTAGGAAACTCCTCAATCAACACAGCACATCACAAAGGCAAGATGGAGACTTCTTAAGTTGGGAAGTAGAACCACTAGATGGAGAAAAGGGACCAGCTTCATCTTGAGTAACGTGGGATCTTTTAGTTTGACAAGGCATTTTGTGGAGAGAATGAGGGTAAAAGATTTTAAAGGTAGATAAAAGTAATTTAGGAGGTATTAGGCAAAAGTATTTTAGGGTAGGAAGTGTTTAGAAAATTATATGGTTTGAAACAAATGAGAAATAGAATTTACATAAGGAATTTGCACACCTCGCTGACCCTTCGCAGAGGGAGTTGATGAGGTATCCGTGAGTGTGTAAAACACAACCTCTGTAAGACCTCAGCGAACCCTCCACAAATGGTTGGAGAAACCTCAACGAGAGTGCTCGGCGAGCAACCCTAAAGGGTGAGGAAAGAGAGAGAGAAAAACCTTAAAAAATTTTAGAAAAAATCACAAAAAAATTATTTTTAATATATTAAATTAAAAAAAGAAGAGAAAAAATAAAAGAAAAACATTTAGACAAAAACATAAAACACCTAAATTAATACAAACAAAAAAATGCTACAAAAAGATAGAGAAAGAATAAATAGCTCAAAACAAACTGACTCACACTCGAAAATAGTGTGATCAAACTACATCCCTCTGTCTAAAAAAGAAGTGATGAGCGGCAACAAGAGCAGGATGTAATCTTTATTCCATATGAGCATGAGGACTATTAACCACTCGAGAGTTTTTAGAAATTCTCGAATGATCAATCGAGTGATCATACATGTTACTATGAAGGCTTTTAAAAAGTTTTGCCCTTTCTTTACTAAATTTTCGGTGCATAATACACCCAGAAATAAAATGCTCAAACGAACCACAGTAAGTACATCCTAAGAAGTCAAAATGAGAAGAGCGAGAAGGAGATCTCCTAATAGTATATCTTGGACACTAGTTGGCAAGGTGGCCAACAATACCATAAGAATGACAGGAACAAATTAGAGAATGAGAAGAACTAGGTCTCTATATATGAGGAGTAACACGAGAAGAAGAGGGAGTGGTAGAAGAGCTTATACTAAGTCTCATGTGGGGGGTGAGAACTCAACTTCTCACAGTGAGGTCTGATATGCCCACGCTTACCACAGTGGTGATAAGAAGGATGAAGTATGTAGATAGTGGTAATATACCGTCATTGGCATGACGTGAAGGAGAAGTAGGAGGTGAGATGTTCACCTTGCTAGAAAAGACTAGCTGAAATGACACCTACGACTTACCTTTTTTTTTTTGCAGCAACAATCTTATAAAGAGGGTTTTCTATGACTAGTCTGATGAAGAGAGGAGTCGTAATAGAAGTAAGAGCAATAGTCAAGATAAGAGGAGTAGTAGAAGCATTAGACTTAACAAAGAGAGAAGTAGAAGTAGTAATAATATGAGAAGAAGCTGCACAACCATCTTTAGTAAAACCTAGTCTACGTCTATCATTGAGAGCCTTGATCCCAACAAGGATCTCATCAAGTTTCCAAGAATTCATCAGAAGGTTCTTAACTGTGGTCCTAGAGTGTTCCAACTCTTTCTCAAGGTCGAACCGTTTTGCAGTTAAAGTAGTGAGTAAATCATTATTTTTCTTAATGGATGCCTCAAGAAATCTGGCAAAACTATCCAAATTATGAATTTTATCTTGAAGAGCTAGTAGTTCCTCATCTTTTCCAGATAAGGTAGGAGCAAGATATGCCTTTTTGCTTTTCAATTCTCAACCTTCTTTCCTAGAAGTGAGATTTTTTCAATATCATCTTCAGACAAATTTAGACTAACTATTTGTTGATCTTCTGTATCAAGAAGTCTCTTCAAGGTTTACTCAAGAAACCTCATTCTTGATTTGTTAGACTTTGCTTCAATAACCATGCTTTTAAGCCTTCTTTTTCTTTTTTTTTTTTCCATAATCTCACATTTCTTATAGAGATCATCTTTGTCCTGGATGTGAGTAGATTGCTTATTATCAAAATCATCGTTGAGAGCGTTCAGTTCTTTTTCTTTAACCTCAAGGTTGTTCAAAGCCTTCTTTCGAGCTTTCTCAATCTTAATGTGCTCCCAAAGCAGTTCGTTGTAAGTATCCAAGAGCTCACCATGCTCGTCTTTATCAAGGAATCTAGAAGATTGAGAGGTCATATAGGAGGATCATCTTTAATCGCCATAAAGGCTATAAAGTTACTTTAATCCTCTTTCGAACTACGGCTACTATTCGAAATAGTAACCTTTGCCATTATGGCCTTCTTACTAGATTCTCGTCCCTTTAAACAATACTAAGCAACAATGTGTCAAAGTTTTCTATACTCGTAACACATAACTTGTCTAGTCTGACCCCTAGACTTATGTCTATCTTCACTTTCCTCAGAGTCTTCAACTTTGACTCTAAAATCTCTTTAATAGGAACTTTCCTGTTTAAATTTACTAGGAGCTTTCCTTTTGCTTCTGAAGAATTTCTTAAACTGCTTTGCTAACAAAGTAAATTTTTCTTCATCCAAGCTGGATGAGTCATTACTATCAACAGTGGCTTTACCTTTTCCTTTCTAAGTCTTGGTGGTTTTTAAAGCAAGACTCTTTCCTTTATCAATAGAAGAAGTCCTTTTAGGGAGGAGGTTATGAATCTCAAAGGCTTGAAGATCTCTAACAATCTCATTAATCTTCAAAGGTTTTTCTTTAAAAGTTATTTCAATAGCAATAACCTTTTTCACGAAATGCTGAGGCAAGTTACATAGAAACTTTTTAGCTTGAATTTCTTCATTAATAGGATGGCCAAGGTTGTAAGAAGTGTTAATGATGTCTGAAAAATGGCAGTAGAAGTTATCAAAGGTCTCATCCTCTTCCATTTGAAGAAGTTCATAATCCCTTTTCAGTCTCATTAACTTTAATTTCTTTACAACAAAGGTACCCTCATGTAATTTTCAAAATATCCTAAGTTTCCTTGGAAGTAGTACAAGCAGAAATCTAATTTAGTCCATTTAATCATTGGAAGTAGTACAAGCATGAGTGAGTGTGTATAAACCTCTACTATTCCAGTCGCATTCATAACTTTCCTCTTTAGTCCATTTAATCATTGGCTTAGGAACAACTGTTCTATCATTAAGAGTTTTTGTAGAAGGCATCCAGCCATTTTCTACCTAATACGAAACATGGTCTCCTGTCGACCAAAAGAACGCCAGCATTTGAGACTTTCAATAGACATAATTATGCCCAGTTAGAAGTGGAGTGATAACTCTAATTTATTAGAGTAAATATTATCTCTTATTTCTTAAAACTTTCTTGGTCATGTGGAAAGAATTGCACATCATGCTCATTTGGACACCATTTATGAAATTTATGAAAATGAGTGGATTCCTTGGTATTAATTCTAAAATTATCTTGCATTACATTAAAAAGACTTATACTTTAAACTTCATTGATGAGATTTTTATGTGTGCCTTTGCAAAGAAAAAAAAAAAAGCAACATAGAAGCATTTCGCAACTTTGCTTCAGCGTTGCCGCAATGTGAAAATCCAAATTAGTAGTTAGGCTTGGGCTTCTAAATAAAAGGACAATATTGGACAGATATTAACTCATCAATTTAATGGTAAATTTGGAAGTCAACAAAAGAATTGATCTAAAACTTAAACCTAAGGATGAAGATATAAATCTGAACTGATTTTGGGCAGCAGTTGAGTAGAAGAAAATGCAATAGAGGAACACGCATACCAACAGGAAGGAACACGAAAAATAGAGCAACAATTGGGATCTAGGAAGAGATAAATTGAAAGGCTTGATTTGCAAGAATTATTGGTAAGGAAAGCAAGAGAGATTTAGAGATTTTTGTAATCCAATTGATTGAGATTTAATCAAAGGGAGTTTTATTAATTTATTCCTTCTTCTATTACTCTTTTATTGTTTTTCAAATTTATATAACTCTATAGATCTGATTTTGAATATGAATGAATTGATATTTGATTTCATGAATATGATTGGCTAAATTTTCATTCAGTTAGGGTTGTAGATGTGGTCTTATTCTTTAATTTTAAAGATTTGTGCTTTGCTTGACACAAAGGTGCTAGTTATTTAATGCTTATTTTTTTTATTAATTCCTATTGATTGCTTGATCATCAATGAATAGGATAGAAAATTGATATTAATTTAGGAAAATTAGTTGAAGTTAAATGAAGCTTAAATAATATGTGTTCAATTTAAATCTAGGGATAAGAGTTAAAATTGTCATTAATATAAGAATATATAATTGTCTCACATAACCCAAAGGGATTGCTATGTTAAATATTGTTCTTAGACTCAGTTGTGCATATGAATGTATTTCATTGAGCTTAGGAAATTATCAACATTGTAGATTTGGAAGAATCTTTCGTAATTTTTGCAATTCTAGTTATTGGTGCACTTTGCCACAGCAATGCAGTCTGTCTACATCATTTGTCATATTTGCAATCCTAACTGATTTATCTACTTACGATTCTTGATATCCTTCTCGTTGAACTTTGTTTCAGTATTTTTACTCTTGTCATTTCGTGCTATTTATTTTATTTTATTTTGATACACAAAAATACCAAATATTGATTTTAATATGTAATTTTTATGATACTTTCTAGTATTCCAATCTCCGTGGGAAAAATCATTCTTATCATTATATTACTTATTTGCGACACGTGCACTTGCGTAATATCTTATACACTTATTAGAGAAATAAGTTTTTGGCACTGTTGCCGGGGATTGGCAACATTAGAAATTATTCGTAGAAATCGACTTTTGTTTTTATTTAATTTTTGTTTATCTAATATCTCCTTTGTGTCTTTTGTATGAGCAGATTTCGCGAAGAGGTTATGATCCCGAGATTGAGCGTACTTTCATACTAAGAAGGAGAGAATAACAAGGTTTAACTTTGGTTGAAGGAATGGCACAAGCAAGGAGCAGAAACAATGGCAATGGACTAAATGTAAACAATGCAATCAATGTGATACCTCCAATGGATGATAGGGATAGAGCTTTGAATGAATATGCATTGCCTATGCTAAAGGGGTTGAATCCAAGCATCACCAAACTGATTATTCAAGCAACTCACTTTGAATAAAAACCAGTGATCTTTCAAATGCTACAAACAGTTGGGCAATTCAGTGGGTTACCTACAGAAGATCCTCATCTGCATCTCAAGTTGTTTATTAAAGTTAGTGATTCTTTTAAATGGACAGGTGTGACCGAGGAGGCTTTCAGGCTCAAATTATTTCCTTACTCCTTGAGACATCGTGCTAGAGCGTGGCTTAATTCTTTGCCACCTGATTCTATTTCTACTTGGAATGATTTGGCAGAACAATTATTGATGAAATATTTTCCACCAACAAAAAATGCCAAATTAAGGAATGATATTACTTCTTATCAACAAATGGATGGGGAATCTCTATATGAGGCTTGAGAAAGGTTTAAAGAATTACTCGGGAAGTGTCATCACCATGGTATTCCTCATTGGATCCAAATGGAGACTTTTTACAATGGTCTCAATGCCCAAACTAGAACTATTGTTGATGCATCTACTAATGGAGCTCTTTTGGCCAAGTCTTATAATGAAGCTTATGATTTACTAGAGAGAATGGCCAGCAATAATTATCAATGGCCAATGGATAGAGTAACAGCCGCAAAAAGAGTGGCCGATGTGCATGAGTTTAATGATGTTATGGCACTTACAACTCAAGTTTCATCTTTGGTTAATCTGTTGAAGAATCAACATGTGATAACAAATGTGAATTCAATCCAAGATTCAGGAATTTCATGTGTTTACTGTTCAGGACTTCATGTGTTTGATAACTGTCCTTTAAATCCATAATTAGCTTGTTTTATGAGTAATGTAAACTGAAACCATAATCCGTACTCCAACACTTATAACCCAGGATGGAGGCAACACCCAAACTTATCTTGGAACAACCAAAGTGGTGGTCAAGCAAGTTCGTCCATGCCCAACCGCCCTGTATATCCTCCAGGTTTTCAGCAGCAGCCACAAAGAAACCAACCAAATGAACCATCTAGTTCGTTGGAATCTTTACTCAAAAAATACAAAGCTAAGAATGATGCAATCCTCCAAAGCCAACCTGCGTCAATGAGGAACCTATAAAATCAAGTGGGTCAGCTTGCCATGAGCTTAAAAATAGACCACAAGGTGCACTTTCAAGTGATATCGAAACTCTAAGGAGAGAAGGAAAGTAATTTTGCAAAGCTATTACTCTAAGGAGTGGCAAAGAATTAGAGGGACCAAGTGGACAGAAAATAAATCAAAATGAGAGCATTTCAGTCCAAGATAAGTAGGAAAAAGCTCTAGACAAATCTGAGGCAGTTTTAAAAAATGCAAAAAATCTTAATCCCCAAAATGCTACAGTATTGCTACAGAAAAGTTCCCAGCAGCACAGACCACCTCCACCATTTCCTTAGCGATTTCAGAAATAGCAGCAAGATCTTCAATTCAGGAGATTTCTTGATGTTCTTAAGCAGCTTCACATTAACATTCCATTGGTGGAAGCATTGGAGCAAATGCCAAATTATATCAAGTTTATGAAAGACACCTTGACTAAAAAGAGACGGTGTGGCGAATTTGAGACGGTTGCATTAACAAGTGACAGTAGTGCTATGTTATAGAAAAAACTTCCTCCTAAGCTCGAGGACCCTGGAAGTTTTACAATACCATGCTCTATAGGAAATCAATATTTTGACAAGGCTCTATGTGATTTAGAAGTAAGTATTAATTTGATGCCGATGTCAATTTTTAAGAAGTTGGGTATTGGTGAAGCTAGGCCTACTACAGTTTCTTTACAATTAGCTTATCATTCTATTGCTCATCCAGAAGGTAAAATTGAAGATGTTTTGGTTAAGATAGATAAATTTATTTTTCCTATAGATTTCATTGTGCTTGACTATGAAGCGCACTGAAAGGTGCCTATTATTTTGGGTAGACCATTTTTAGCTACAAGCCAGATTTTGATTGATTTTCAAAAAGGAGAATTAACAATGAGAGTTCAAGATGAGCAAGTCACTTTCAATGTGTTTCAAGCTATGAAATTCCCCAACGATTTGGAAGAATGTTCATCCATCTCTGTTATAGACTCTTTGGTTGAAAACTGTTGCTATGATATATCAAACACAGCTTTGCTAAAACATGAATCAAAATGTGAAAAAAATGAAGAAAAACTAAAATTGGTAGAGGCAGGGTATAATTCTTTCAAAACGAAAAACAAGTTTGAATCCTTAGACCTATCTTCTCGAGAATTCAAGGTTCCTAAACCTTCTATCATCGAACCACCATCTTTGGAGCTAAAACCTCTCCCAACCCATTTGAAGTATGCATATCTAGGTGAATCTTCTACTCTCCCTGTCATCATTTCAGCTCAACTATCAGAAGAACAAGAGTTTCAGTTACTTGATGTGTTGAAACTGTACAAAAAGGCTATTGGTTGGACTATTGTTGATATAAAGGGTATTAGTCCCTCATTTTTTATGCACAAGATATTGCTAGAAGACAATGCAAAAGGATAAATAGAGGCTCAAAGAAGACTTAATCCAATCATGAAAGAAGTTGTCAAAAAGGAAGTCACTAAATGGCTTGATGCTGGAATCATTTACCCTATTTCAAACAGCTCATGGGTCAGTCCAGTCCAATGTGTTCCTAAGAAGGGTGGTATGATTGTAGTGGAGAATGCCAATAATGAATTAATTCCTACAAGAGTTGTCACTGGATGGCGGGTCTGCATGGACTTTAGAAAATTAAATAAGGGCACCCGAAAAGATCATTTTTCTCTTCCATTTATAGACCAGATGTTAGATCGTCTCACAGGAAAAGAATACTATTGTTTCCTTTATGGATATTCCATGTATAATCAGATTGCCATAGCTCTAGAGGACCAACACAAGACTACCTTTACATGTCCTTATGGTACTTTTGCTTTTCGAAGGATGCCATTTCGATTGTGCAATGCACTAGCTACATTTCAGAGGTCTATGATGGCAATTTTTACTAATATGATAGACCACTTTGTTAAAGTCTTCATGGATGATTTTTTCAGTATTTGAAGATTTGTATGACTCTTGTTTATGAAATTTAGTTTCAGTTCTACACCAGGGCAAAGAAACTAACCTAGTCTTAAATTGGGAAAAATGCCATTTCATGGTGAAGGAAGAATTGTTTTGGGACATAAGGTATCTATGAGTGGGCTTGAAGTTGATAAGGCAAAAATTAAAATAATAGAGAAACTACCACCACCAAGTTCAATGAAGGGGATTCAAAGTTTTCTTGGACATGCTGGGTTCTACAAGCATTTTATTTGAGACTTCTCAAAAATCTCAAAACCTTGATGCTCTCTACTTGAAAAGGACAAATCATTTTGCTTCAATAACGCCTATTTTCAAGCCTTTCTTGAGCTGAAGAATAAACTTGTGTCAGCCCCTATAATTGTAGCTCCAGACTAGTCTTCACCTTTTGAGCTTATGTGTGATGCGAGTGACATAGCAATAGGGGCAATCTTAGGCCAGCGGAAAAACAGAGTATTTCACTCTATTTATTATGCCAGTAAAACATTGCAGGAAGCCCAACTCAACTACACGGTAACAGAGAAAGAATTGTTAACTATTGTCTTTGCATTTGACAAATTTCGGTCGTATTTAATTGGAACCAAGGTTGTTCTTTATACTGATCATTTTGCTATCAAGTACCTTATAGAAAAGAAAGATGCTAAACCGAGACTCATTCGATGGGTGTTGTTATTGCAAGAATTTGATTTGGAAATTAAAGACCGAAAAGGAACTGAAAATCAAGTAGCTGACCACCTCTCTAGATTGGAGCAAAAGGACAACCACTCAGTTGAAATTAATGAGAATTTTCCCGATGAACAACTCTTTGCAGTATCTCAAGCTCAAGTGCCTTGGTATGCAGATTTTGTGAATTTTTTAGTGAGTGGACTGCTACCTCCTGATTTAAGCTACCAATAAAAGAAAAGATTCTTCCATGATGTGAAATTCTATTATTGGGATGAGCCCTTCTTGTTTAAGCAGTACGCAGATCAAATGATAAGAAGGTGCATTCTTGAAGAAGAAATGGAAAAGATCATACAACAATATCATGCATCACCATATGAAGGACACTTTGAGGGAACTATAACTGCCTCCAAATCGGGTTTCTATTGGCCTAGTTTAGTAAAAGACGCTCATAACTTTGTGCCTCAATGTGATCGATGTCAAAGGGTTGGAAACATTTCCCAAAAGCAAGAAATGCCTCTTAACAACATTCTGGAAGTGGAATTATTTGATGTTTGGGGGATAGACTTTATGGGGCCATTCCTTTCAAGTTATGAGAACCAATATATCCTTGTGGCAGTGGACTATGTCTCAAAATGGGTTGAAGCTGTTGCACTCCCTACTAATGATACCAAGGTGGTGGTGAAATTTCTCAAGAAAAATATATTCTCACGCTTTGGAACACCACAGGCTATTATCAGTGATGGCGGAACACATTTTTGTTATTGACAATTTGTAAATTTGTTAGCCAAATATGGAGTCAAACATAAGGTAGCCACACCTTACCACCCTCAAACAAGTGGCCAAGTTGAAATCTCGAACCGAGAAATTAAGAGAATTTTGGAGAAAACAGTTGATCCATCTCGAAAAGATTGGTCCATGAGTTGGACGATGCATTATGGGATTATAAGACAGCATACAAAACACCATTGGGGATGTCTCCATATAGATTGGTATTCGAAAAAGCATGTCATTTCCGGTTGAGCTTGAGCACAAAGCTTAATGGGCCATCAAAAACCTGAACTTTGAAATGCAAGCTGCTGGGGAGAAGAGATTGATGCAAATCAATGAAATGGATGAATTTCAAAACCATGCATACGAAAATGCCAAATTATACAAAGAGAAAACCAAGCAATGGCATGATAGGAGGATTACCACGAGAATTTTTGAAGTTGGACAACAAGTCCTATTATTCAACTCCTGGCTGAAAATTTTTCCTAGGAAGCAAGTAGAAACGAAATCATTGCAGTTTAAAAATTGGGAAAACTTTGCGTAGCAAATCTACAGCAAGACCTGTACAATGTTCTTCTATGAACACATCTGGTAGAGCTGATTTCTTGGTGGTTTCAACAACTCCTTTTCTAGAATGGGCTTCAATGGAGGTTCAAAATTTGGGGCAGATAAGAGAGAGTGAAGAAAAATGGCTATTGGCCCATGAAAAGAAATTTGATTTAAAAAATATATATATATATTTGGCCCAGTGAGTTTCGACCTTTAAAGCCCACTCACCCCACGCTTCACTCATATTTACCCTAGACTTTCATCTCTCCTTTCTTACTCCCTCTCCTACCCGAGCACCCTCAACACCGCCAACTCTCCTACATGAGCACTCTCAGTGCCACCAGTCCCCAGCACCAACTCCCAACGTTGCCACTACTCACACAACCACTCACCACAACTTCAACACACCTCTCACCTTCGTGGACACCCCCATTGATTCATCAGTTTGTCTTGGTCAGTTGTTCTTCACCAAACATTTTATTTGGTTCCATATCATTCATCGGTAAGCATTCATGCCCCAACTGGGTAATATATTTGGTTCCAACAACTTTCATTTACACTGTGCCTAGGTAATTTGTGAACGTTTGGAAATCTGCTTCTGTATTATTTTTCTTTGAATCTACTAGAATATTCATTCTGTTGTGGCTCTCTGTGTGGTTGAAATCTAAACTATTTCTGCAATTTTTTTGAACTCCTGTCTGGATCATATATTTTGTGAATAAACTTAAATAGAACGGGTAAAAAAAGTATTTTTCGAAAAGCCTCCATCGCAGAGAAATTTGTTAGCGCCAAAGCAAAGGAAATTCATGATGAAATTATGAGTAATTGGACATTGTGTAGAGAAAAAAGATTTATATTCACAACTGGGGACAATTATGGAGTTCCCACTTATATTGCTGCAGTCATCAACAACTTTGGTTGGAAAAACTTCACTAAACAGCCAGAAGAGGTTGTTATACTAATAATTCAGGAATTCTACTCAAACTTCCACATTAATAATCAGGACTGGGCAGTGGTCCGTGGAGTGGAGGTGTCATTTTCAGAGGAAGACATCAATAGAATCTATCAACTTCTATCCTTGAACGATGATTTCAACAGTTACATTCAGTCCATAGATGAACCAGGATGGAATGAAATACTTCTTCGGGTTTGTGAACCTGGAACTCAGTGGGACAAATCTACACAAGGCGCTCTTACAATCCATAAAGCATATCTTCTTCCAGTGGGAAAATCTGGTACCACTTTCTCAAAACAAGACTCATGCCTTCCACCCATGGACAAACTGTGAGTAGGGATTGTCTTGCCCTTTTAGATGCTATCCTTTTGGGAAGGCCTATCAATATGGGGGACATAATAGCTAAGCAGATCTGAATGTGTGCCATCAGAAAGCGGGGCAGTTTAATGTTCCCCTCACTCATCACTACATCATGCAGGGCATTTGATGTCCCTATTGTTGAAGAGGAGGACAAATTTAAGGAAAACGGTGCTATCACAAAGAACACCATTGCTCGGATATTACAGGAGAATATTGACGCCTCTTCCTCCACAGCAAAAAGCCTCATGGAAAAATGGCTCTCTGATCTAGAAGTTCAATAGTATGAATTCTTGGAGCAATAAAAATTATTCTAGAAATACACATATGAGCTAGACATTGCTCTCCAACAGAATCTGCGGTCAAATTCCAATAAATTCTTCTCATTCCCGCATTTTCCTACCCATATTTTCGAAGACGAATATGATGACAACGCTACCCAATAGGAGACACCTCCTCCACAGCCCCACCCACCTATGCAGAACAGTAAGACAGTTCAAATTTTGAGGACAAGATACAAATTATTGAACAACCTGAATCATCCAGCAGAAAAGGCAAAGGAAAGCTATCCAGTATCGCTAGGGCACTCATTGTTCGAAGGAGCATGCTGAGGAGTGGTTCCAAACGTGACTAACAACAAATGTAGACTTTGCTGCAACTTTGTTGTAGCAACGTTACAACAACAGGGGCATTTCTTTTTCCCTTTAATTTCTTTTCGCTTGTTGTCTATTATTTTCTCTTTTTTTTTTTTTGTGTTACTGTGTTCATTAGCATTGAGGACAAAGTTTGTCTTAAGTTTGGGGGAGGTTGATTTATTTGCCTTTGTTTTGAAATCTGACTTGGTGATGAGTGTGCTGTAATGTTATAATTAATCAGGATTAATGAACTGTTGCTCTCAATCTTCTTGTGATGTCTTTGTTTTCATTTTTAATTGTTAATTTGTTAGAAGAAATATCTTGGTTTATGAATTGATTTGATTTGGTTGAGTGTTAGTTGAAAATTTTGAGGACTTATTTTAAAATTCACACCCCACAACTCATGTACACCATCATTTGATTTGCTTGTTTGATATGAACTTTGAATGAGAAAAATTTATGGGAAAGCTTAATGGTTTTGAGAGTCTTTCAAAATGAAATCCTAGAAAATTTACTAATCAAGAAAATGATTTAGGTTTTCTTTGGATTCGATTGTGCTTTTTGTGCTAACCTTGATTAAGAAAATGTTTCTTTAGTACACCTATTTTGAGCCTTAAGTAATCAAAATCTTTTTTTGATAACACCCACTTCATAGCTTAACTTTTCTTTATTTGCATATCCTTTAACTTTCACCTCACAAGTGCACTAATATTTTTATGAATTGTTTTAAAGGGGAGGTATATCTTGAGAGAAAGGAAATTATACTATTAAGAATGGGTGCTATTGTGTTGAAAACCCCTTTGTCCTGATTGTATTGAGTTTGTTTCTTCATGAAAAAAAAAATGCAGAAATTTTGGAAACAACTTTGCTACAGCATTGCTGCAGCAAAACAGCTTTAGGCTACAACATAAAAGCAGTGATGTAACCTTCAAAAAAAGAAAAGAAGATGAGAAAGAAATTGTGGAAAAGTTTGAAGGTGCCAACTCAAGAAAATAAAAGGTCTAAAAGAGTTCTTGAATGGTATTTGTGCTTGTGGAATATGAAGCCTAAATATGACATTTATCTTAGCTTAATCCAAGCCTTACATTTCAAGCTTTATTAAATCCTTTTGATCTTTGGTTAGTGAATATGTATATTAGTAGAGAGAGATTCAAAAGTCCAACTTATGGAAGCATGAGTAAAGTTTAAGGATTATGATTTTTCTTAGTTTGAGGAAAATGTCTAATAATACATCATGAATAACACACACATACATAGGGTATAATTTAGAATGAGTTTGAATTATTTAAGTTAGCATTTGAGAAAAACCAATTTGGATCATGAATTTAAGATTGTTTCTTTCTAACTTTGAAACAACAATTTTAGTTTATTTATTAGCTTATATTTATGTTTTTAGTGTAGTTTGAAGCTCTTGTTTTTCCTTACTTTATTACTTATCAATCATCCTATAATTTATTGCTTGAGGACAAGCAAGATGCTAAGTTTAGGGGAGTTGATAACTCTAATTTATTAGAGTAAATATTATCTCTTATTTCTTAAAACTTGCTTGGTCATGTGGAAAGAATTGCACATCATGCTCATTTGGGCACCATTTATGAAATTTATGAAAATAAGTGAATTCCTTGGTATTAATTCTAAAATTATCTTGCATTACATTAAAAAGACTTATACTTTAAAGTTCATTCATGAGATTTTTATGTGTGCATTGGCAGAGACAAAAAAAGCAACATAGGTACATTTCGCAACTTTGCTGCGGCAAAGCGCACAGGAAAGAATAGAGTGAAAATCCAAATCAGGAGTTAGGCTTGGGCTTCTAAATAAAATGACAATATTGGACAGATATTAACTAATCAATTTAAGGGCAAATTTGGAAGTCAATACAAGAATTGATCTAAAACTTAAACCTAAGGATGAGGATATAAATTTAAACTGATTTTGGGCAGCGGCTGAGCAGAAGAAAACACAGCAGAGGAACATGCATACCAGCAAGAAGGAACACAAAAAACAGAGCAGCAGATTGGGATCTGGGAAGAGATCAATTGAAAGGCTTAATTTGCAAGAATTATTGGTGAGGAAAGCAAGAGAGATTTAGCGATTTTTGTAATCTAATTGATTGAGATTTAATCAAAGGGAATTTTATTAATTTATTCCTTCTTCTATTACTCTTTTATTGTTTTTCAAATTTTTACAACTCTATAGATCTGATATTGAATATGAATGAATTGATATTTGATTTCATGAATATGATTGGCTAATTTTTCATTCAGTTAGGGTTGTAGATGTGCAAGTGATTGTTGTCTTGTTCTTCAATTTTAAAGATTTGTGCTTTGCTTGACACAAGGGTGCTAGTTATTTAATGCTTATTTTTTTGATTAATTTCTATTGATTGCTTGATCATCAATAAATAGGATAAAAAATTGAGATTAATTTGGGAAAATTAGTTGAAGTTGGATGAAGCTTAAATAATGTGTATTTAATTTAAATCTAAGGATAAGAGTTAAAATTAAAATTAATATAGGAATATATAATTGTCTCACATAACCCAAAGGGATTGGTGCATTAAATATTATTCTTAGATTCAGTTGTGCATAAGAATGTGTTTCATTGAGCCTAGGAAATTATAAACATTGCAGATTTGGAATAATTTTTCGTAATTTTCGCAATTCTAGTTACTGGTGCACTTTGCTACAGCATTGCTACAGCAACACAGTCTGTCTACATCATTTGTCACATTTGCAATCCTAACTGATTTATCTACTTGCGATTTTTGATATCCTTTTCGTTGAACCTTGTTTCAGTATTTTTACTCTTGTCATTTCATGCTATTTATTTTATTTTATTTTGATACACAAAAATACCAAATATTAATTTTAATAGTTAATTTTTTCGATACTTTCTAGTATTCCAATCTCCGTGAGAACGATCTTTCTTATCATTATATTACTTATTTGCGACACATACACTTGCGTAATATCTTATACACTTATTTGAGCAACATAGAGGTCTACTTATGTTTCTTCCTTCACTGGAGTCCATCAAGGTGAAAAGCAAGTGTGTGTGAAAATTACAAGAAACAAATCAACACCGGAGTAGTTAAGCCCAACAAGGGTGAACCTGCTTTGATACCAATTGAGAGAAGTCACAACTAGGTAAAAAACCAAGTCTAAGTGATGATAAGGACACCTAAGGACTAGCTCCTCTTGTACAAGCAACGAAAAGCAAATAACAATTAACAAGTAATTTACAGAATAAACAAATAAAACAAATAACAGACAATAAAATAAAGGAAGTAAACGCTTTCCAATCTGTCACACCCCAAATAACGGGTATGTGAGATATGAGTATGAATAAAAATATATATAAATAAATAATAATAATAGATAAATAAAAATATAATTTTCTTATAGAAAAATAATAATTTTGGAATATCCCTTTTTAAAAGAACATTGAATAATTCAACAAAATATTTTATCTAGGAAAACTTTATCATAATATAACAAATAAATTTAAACATAGTCAAATTATACATATTATACTTTAGTCTCAGCGATGTCTCCTAAGATACATGATACAAATGAAAATATTAAACTGAACATAAACCTTGAATTAGTTATCTTCCTTCTTAGCAGAATAACGATTGCTCATACCAATTTAATCTGAAAATTTAAAGGAAAACGGGGTGAGCTACAACTAGTTCAGTATAAGTATACTCCATGTAAAATTCTTGAATAATCAATGATGCATGCTATATTACAAATATTTCATGTATAACTTTTACTAAATCATCAACAGTGCACCTTTAATGGGGAGATTTTAATTTAAAACTGGGGCGTACCTATACTTCCTCAATTTCTAAATCGGGTGGAGTATACATTCCAGGTACCCCATGCTTGCTCATACAATCATAATGAAATATACAATGTCCAATAAATAAATAAAAAAAATACACATGTATGTTATGCCAAAATCCATATGTATTGGTCAACTCCGAAATACATGGGAGCGTGTGCGGTCAACGCACGTGGGTCCACTTTCGACCCCATGTATGGTCATACTCCGAAATACATATGGCACATGTATTGGTCAACTCCAAAGTACATGTGTCCTCGTCTTAAGGGTCCTCGTCATATGGGCGGTCCAACTCCGAGACCCATAGACCGAACAAATACCAAGACCCAAGACAAACGACTCGAAACACAATAGAGGGGTCCAACTCCAAGGCCCATGTGCGGTCTAATACCAAGACCCATGTATGGACAACTCTGAGATACATGTGAAATGTAATGCGTACATGTAGTCCATAAAAATAGTCTACTGCAATTAGTAGCCCTAAGGTACCATATCTCTGCAAGACATCTATACAAGTAATACTCCCCACAAAAATAATTTCATGATGCATGCATAAAAACTTAGATGCCATGTAAAATATTTTAATACCCTTATTTCATAATCTCATATATACATATAAAATGTTTCCAAATGGGTATCTTAATTATAACATCATTATCAACACTTTTATAAAAACATTTATAAACATGGCATCAATTTCAATCATTCGAATATCTATGATGATGCATGATATTTTCATAAAAATAATGCATGAAGAAAAAGTGGAGTAATGACCCCTACCTGAAGAGGAATTTACTCGCACAAGCTTATCGTCAAACTAGTAGAAAGGTCTTTGACCTTTAAAACAAAACATTTAATTAAGCTCCAATCCTTTCAATAGTTTGAGAAATGAAATCAAGATCATAAAGGGATAATTTCAAACGTCGTTGATATCAAGCTCAGTCTCTATCTAATTGAAAATCGATGTTAATCTCTTAACTTATACCTATTCTCGAAAAAGTCACTTTCGAACCAAACTCTACCCTATAACTAAATCGGTGATTAAGTAAATGAGACCCAAAAATTATTAAAAGTTACATCAAAATAACAAGATGAAATTTGGTTCATTTAGGAAATAAAACATTATGATAAAACAATTCATTACTTTCAAAACTTAGTTTGATACTACAAACATAACTTTATCCAACCTATCTCTGAAAATTAAGTATAACTTTTAGTAAACTTAACCAATTTAAATTCCGTAAAAAGGTTTTTAAACTAGACACTCGAATCTTCGAAACAAGATATCACACACAATCTACATTAGAAAAACCTACTCAAAATGTACAAATATCGAGCAATTTAAAAACAGTTTTCAAGTTAAAATTTCAGCAGGACATATAATGGTAAAACATGTATAACTTTTTGTAGAAATTTCCAAATTCAATTTTGTAAAAACCCACATAAACTAAACATTCCCTGCTTGAAAATAATTTATTACCCACTCACTAATTGTTCAAGAAATAGCTCAGAAAAATTAAAACACATATCAAATTTTTATAAGAAAATTGCAGTTTGAAAATTTCAGACATACTTCAGAAAATTGTCTATAACTTTATGTAGAAAAACCCAAATCAAATTATGTAAAAAAGCCTAAAAAACTAGACATCCAAAGGTATGGCACAAACCCTAACTCAAATAGAACATGCACAGTTTTTGTTTTGAAGTTTCAGAAAATGGTTTTTCAAAAGTGAAGAAGACAGTTTTTGAATCAACTTTAACTTGAATTTTTCCAACAAAAATTCTGCAGAATTTCAGTCAAATATAGCTAAAATCAAAGAAGTTTTTAGGGATTACCTAAGCAAAGAACATAAAGGAGGAGGTGGGGATCAACTACCCAAGGAGGAGCTCTCTTCCACTCACTCTTGGTTTGGAAGAAAAAGGGGCTGCCAAGCGAGAGAAAAGGAGAAGGAAAAGAGAAGAAGAAAGAAAGAAAAGAGAAGATAGCGTGAAAGAAAGAAGAGGAGAAGAAAATGGGTATATAGGATTTGGGTTGAAAAAGACTAAAATGCTCTTCCCACACTTAAAGAACTTTCTTAAGAAATAAGGGCAATTTGGTAATTTTCACCCAAATAGCCCAAAATTTTTCAATAATTGAATAAAAACAAAGAGGTTATTTTAAGAAGTTATAATTGTTTACAAACAAATTTTAATATTTAGAAAAATTATTTTTGTTATTTAAGAAAGAACACAATTTTAATAACTTTATAATGTGAAATAAAATTCATTGAAATAAATAATAATATTTATTATATATATATATATATGTATATATTATATATATATATATATATATATTATTTTTTTTATTTCCTAAAATATTAATTAAAAAAATTTGGGTCTCACACAATCTTAGTATATATTGTATATGTTGGCACATATACCGTGAATACTTAGATTGTACTAACTCATGCATCAGATAAAGCAAACGCAACGATATAACGCAGTAAATTCACTTAGACTCTAATTCTAAGTGGTAATATTCATGAGTTGCTTAAGGCAACCACTCAGCAGTCAAATTCACTAAAAGTAATAAACAGTTAATACAAACTTGATAGGGTACGACTTTGAATACTTCTATCAGTTAGGGACCATTTGTCTTAACTGCTTAGGCTACTATCACTAGTTATCTCCATAGCTACTTTGATCCTAACTGGATCTAGCTCACCTCCAGAGCCACACCACCATGTAGTGTGATGCAAATACCTGTAATTAGTATGTGTATACAATAATATATGCAATTTACCAAAAATATGTTTTTTAGGATAAAAAATCTCGTATTAAAATTACAAAAACTCAACGTATGTTGATACAAAAACTCTAGCTCTTAATAACAATACATAATACACTCGATGTATTGTTATGACTGAAACTCTGTTTATAAATGAGTTTAGTTAACTCTACCATCACCATGTAGTTTAACATAGAAAAACACTTGATGTGTTAATATTAAGGAATCACCTTTTAAAAATATTTAAACTTTAAGTGAACGAATCACTTCTGAATTATTAATATAGAAACATATTTAACATATTAGTAATACGAAAAATAAAATATTTTTCAAATACACTAAAAGATATTTTTCACACATTATAAAAATACGTAACACCAATTATGCAGTGTGAGAAATATATGTGAAAGAGGTAAGAGAGAGGATAAAAGATATGGGTAAAGGTGTATTTAATAAGAGATAAGATGGGGTATTTATAGCTAATTTTTTAGCTTTTAGGACCCTCATTAGCACCTCGTCTCGCACCCCTACGAGGTTTTGTTGACCACCTCAACGAACCTCCAACTAGATGTCAGCAAGGTCCAATGAGTCACAATTTTATCCTGTATACACTCGCAAACTCTTAGCCTACCACCTCAATGAGCCACTCAAAATAAATTTTTTTAGGCAAAACTTTACCAATTAAAAAGTCATAAATATTTATCAACTTAGGGAAACACATGCAAGCAAAAACATATTTTAACATGTAATAAATATGCTCCCAACCATCCTATGATGTAAGCATCATACAAATATATAATAGCGTTAAGATCTACGTGAGTCTGTGCGATATTGATCACAAGTAAATCACCTTATATAGGGTAGACAAAAATAATAAGTAAAATAAACAGATTCAATATTTTGCACACGAAAATATCAACAAAGGTATAAATGAACTTACAAGCTTACATAGTCAAAATTAGGGCAAAATTCAACCAAAATTAGGGCAAAATTCAACCCTAAATGCAACATTGTCTGTACAACCATAATTGATTTTTTGTTCCACTTCGTTGGCTTCATCAACTTATTATCCTGTGAAAATTTCACTAACTTAAGGAAGGAGAAACCATCATAAGAGATGGTGGTAAAGAAGGTGAAAAGGTTCAAATGAAAACTCACTATTTCGGAGAGAATGTTGTTTGAATGTATTTGGGGAAACACTATTAATTTTTTTTTTTTTTTGAATAATTACAGGAAAACACTATTATTGGGAGAAGAGTTCCCTTTATTTAGCCTAGTTCTAAGTTTCTCATAATTATTTTAAACTATGATACAAGAAGAAGCCTATTATAGATAACATAGGTGATAAATACATTTTTATCTCCACAATAATTTGTCACTAATTATAATTTTATTTAACAAAAATAACATTAGAGGTCAATTATAAAATAAAAGGCAATTCATAATTTATTTTATTGCAATAGCAAAAGTAATTATAGAAATATTATTACTTATTAAATAAAATATTATTTAAGAATGAGGCGTGCACTCTTATTATAAGTAGTATTATATTCTATATAAAAAATATCATAAATATAATTAATTGGTATAATTTAATTAATACAATTTTGTACCCGAATTGAACTATAAGGCCATGTTTGCTGTACTGTACTGAGTACCATGACTGTATAATTTATATACAATTATGTGTTTGAATTTTTCAATTATAAAATAATATGTCTTAATTTTTTTTTTATTTTAAATTAAAAATGATATTTTTTTATTTTAAAAAATGTAATACAAATATAAAAATGAATTAAATATTAATTTAAATAATTTTTATAATAAAAAATTACTTTAAATATATATTATTTTAATAAAATATATATAATCAATTTAATCCGACTATATTATACATTTTTTTATCAAACATTATACAAACTAATTATAATATTATATAATATAATTTAATTTAATATAATTATATTTAATTTATTTAATATAATGTACCCAACATACCATAAGTGACAAATTTGTAATATTTAAAATTTTTAATTTTTTCTTATAAATTGGGGATATATGAAGAAGTAATTATGTACTCCGACATTCTCAAAACAAGGAAAAAGATCTCTCTTTCCGTGTCTTCCTTGCGCCGGAAACAAAACCTAAGAGGACTGTACCAGTTTTGCCGAACCAAAAAAATACTAGTTGTTTGTCTGACCCGTGTTAATTTTTCTGCGTCTGTCCTCGATGGAAGCCATTGCAAGCTCAGTATTTATTCCTCCCTTTCCGGAGACATACCTAGTTCTGAATAACTCAACTTCGTCTTTCAAAACACCAAATAAAAGAATTGGGGCGTTAAGATTCGCTGAAACTTCTCATCCTTTTCGGGTTCGTGCTCATGTTCTACCATCGGAAGCTTCTGGGTCTGGTGAAGGTGAAGATGTAAATCCATTGAATAATGCGTTTGGTGCAGCTTTTGAAGATGTTGTCTCCTTTCCTCAGGTGAGATTCCAGATCAACTTAATATTTGGGAGAATGTTGCTATTTCAAATGACCGCATCTCATCTTTATGTTTTGCTGTCTGTCAATTACCATTCTTGAACTTGTAAAAAAAAAGGTTTGAACTGGCATTTTTTCTTTGGCTGAACTTCAATTTATTGGTTCTATATCCATGTTTCTGTTCTTCTGGACGTCCAGTCTTCAAAAAGGTTTTATAATCTAAAATATGCATGTTTGTTGGCGGTTTAATCTTTTTCTTTGGTTTGTGGTTGTTGAAACATCGTATAAGTGTGGCATTCAAGATAAAAACTAATATGTCCACCTCCCACATGGTTTTTAGTTCTTGTTCAAACAAACCTATCTGTAAACCAAGCAATACACCTTCGTTTCCACAATTAGTTTATATTCACTTCTTAATGTCATTAGGCTGTAAAATAATATCTGTTTTATTGGGCATTAATCAGTCATACGAGGAGCATTATTGATAGTAGACTGCATAAATTTTTGGATACATTCCAATTTCACTCTATGGAAGGACAAGAGCTGTTTACCTTTTATTAAGAAAATCCTTATAGATTTAAAGATATCAATGGAGTTTATTTGTCTTAGAGGCTGCTTTACTTCTGATATTTAGAATCATATTATCTTTTTGAAAAAACTAGATTTATTTCCAGATTTCTATATCTCTACATACTTATAGTTATAGTGTGCATAATTGATATGATCAATATTGTATATTGTTGATGTCAATTTCTTCTTGTGGGGAAGCTTGACGACGTGTGAGCAATGAGCGCCAACGAAAGACCACAAATTGGGTTGTGCTTCCAATTGGACTATAACAGTTAAGTTAGTGAATATCCCAAAAAGAGGAAGTATGTAGTGCATAATGTTAGCGTACAACTTGTGTTTATATTGTATTGATGTTGATGAATGTGTATATCATTTGTTAGAGACAATTGGAGAATACATAAAATGTATGCTGGGAGCTAGATTATTGAGATAGGATTAATATTTTCCTTGTTTAGCTCAACTAGCACTCTAGTCATTTTCGATTAAGGGTAGAACTTCTACTGTGGACCAAATTGGAGCATCCGTACCATAAGAGATTTCTAATAGTAGTATTTTCTACTTTCCTCAAGCAACATAGGGTTGAGTCTCAGTGAATTGGGGTAGTAAGGCGACTCTGTCACTTACAATACTAGTCATGTATTTAAGTCATTTACAAAAGATTTTACCAGCCGTTTGATCGAAATTACACTTCAAGCCGGCCCTCATGACTAGTCCGCTGCGAGGGCTTCACCAACTATGCACACCTTTGGGTGGTCGAGGCCCCTATTGCAAGTTGGCAAATGGGAGACAAGCATACGCGTCGCTTCTAGCCCAAATTTTGACCAATTGTACAAATCAACAGTTTCTCTTGTACTAGGTTGAATTACTATAGCGGCATTGCTGTTAGTAGAGTAAAATTAATGTCTCACAACAGTCTAAACCCTGCTCATGTTACCAATTGGTGGGTGAAAAATCCAACACTTAGTGAATTCTACTTCACAATGATAGGATGGCCGATATCGAAAGATCAAAAAGCAACATTGCTATAAATGCTTGGCTGCCATAAGCCAGTTATCCTTGTGGTAAAATTTATGACACCTCTAGTTTCAAATTTTGAAGGTCAAAAGGATTGATAGGCCATGTTTTCACGGTTCATATTCATATTGAAAATTAGAATCGAACAAGCTTTTACCCTTTTGTTCCACACGAGATTTCTGTTCTCATTGAGCTCATCTTAAGACACCTACGTTATTTTTTAATAGATGTGCCACCCTAGCCAAACTCTTCACCTGATAATGTATTCTGCCCAAATTGGCCTTTCCAAAGCAAGTCTTGGGTCCAAAAAAGAGGGTAGTTTCTTGGCTCTGATTTACGGAATAAGTAAATAACGTCAAAAGTAGCAGTATTTCACTTTCATTAAAGCTCTTACTTATACTATACCATTTAAGTTATGTACAAAGTCGGACTATAGTTAAGCTTAACAGGGTCTTCTTTCCTTGTTGATTTTGGTAAGCCTGTTCCCTTGGTTATGGTTTCACTAGCTAGTAGACAGGGGTAGTGGGAATCTCGTTAATCTATTCATGTATGTCACTGATTAGATGACGAGGCATTTGGCTATTTTAAGAGAGTCATATTTACTTGCGTTGCTAACCCCCGCTTGGTTGAATTTCTTCACTTTGACATTCAGAGCACTAAAGAGAAATCACATTACGTAAACATCTGCAAGAATCGTCGCAATGCTTTGTTTTAATTAAACGGTTGGATTCTCCTTGTCCATATAATTTTGGGTTGATTATTTGACGCTTGGGAAAGGCCCTGAAAGAGCCGTTCAAGTTTGTCCCCCGATTGGCACGTAGCTACCTACTTTTCCTGAGGTTACGGATCTATTTTGTCGACTTTCCTTGCCTACATTGTTCTATCGACTAGAGGCTATTCACTTTGGAGACCTGATGCGATTATGAGTATGCATGGGCATTGGAGACATTTGGTTCCTCAGATTTTCGTGGGCTATCGAGGCCCACCGGACACAATGCGAAGTGTGGTGCTCGTCCAACCACTGGACCCTGCCTCTGGTTGAGCCGTTTTTAGGGTGGTCGTCCTAAGGCCTTTGCCACTCGCTAATGTTGCTGTTAGCTGCCACTCCCTAACAGTGCTATTAGATAGGCTTCTCCCATCTCTTTGAATCGACTAACCTATGTGTAAGTGCCGTTCACATGGAAAATTTTCCCTCTTTAGCCTTCAAAGTTCTCATTTGAATATTTGCTACCATCACCAAGATCTACACTGACAGCTGCTCTGTCTAGGTTCGCGCGTTGGGTTTTGTAGCGATTGTCACACTCTCTTACTCATCGAGGCTTGACACTTGCCCTGACGGCCAGGTATAAGTTGTGCTCTTAAGCGCCATCTATTTTTGTGGCTAGTTGATTCGGCAGGATAGTTGTTACACACTCCTTAGTGGATTTTGACTTCCATGATCACCGTCCTGCTGTCTTAATCAACCAACATCCTTTGTGGGTTCTGTAACTCGGCTTTCGATTCATCCTGCATCACCAGTTCTTCTTACCAAAAGTGGCTCACTTGGACCTCTCGATTGTGTGTTGTGTCTTAATAAAGTAGCCTCTTTGTCCTACATATTTAAAGTTTGAGAATAGGTCAAGGGTGTTGCGCTCTTGATGCCTTTAATCATTGGCTTTATTCAATAGAACTTATTTGCGAGCTCCAGCTATACTGAGGGAAACTTCGAAGGGAACCATCTACTATATGATTTACCCCTATACCCAAGTCAGACGAACGATTGAGACATCGGTGTCGCTATAGGCCTCCACCAGAGTTCATCTTGCTTCGCCTTTGCTCAGGAACAATTTACTATCTTTTGGGTCCCGACCTACATGCTCTCACTCGAATGCTTCTCAAAAGATCAAGGTCGGTCTGCAGTGCAACTCACAGAGGGATCCCTTTAGTAAGTTTCCTTGCACCATACGTGTTTACTAGCCCATTGATTCGCACACATGTAGACTCCTTGGTTCGTGTTTCTAGACGGACCAAATAGGGAGCTTGTAGGTAGATGCTTGGAGTATGTAGATGACTAAGCATGCCAAGATGGCATTGCAACGATGACATCTCCATGAAAATAACAGCTCGAGCTTGGGTTGCTTTCGCAATCCGCATCTGTCCATGCCCTAAGTCAATCGGCGGATCGGTTCATCACCATTTTGCATCTAACTGAGGTGCATTTCTGATCCTATTTGCTTTCCTCCGGCAATTTCAAGTACTCTTTGACTCTTTTCAAGTTCTTTTCATCTTTCTCTCGCGATATTTGTTTGCTTTCGTTCTCTCGCCTGTATTTAGCCTTGGATAGAATTTACTGCCTAATTTGGGTTGCATTCCCAAACAACCCAACTCGCTGATAGTGCCTCGTGGTGCGATAGGGTCTGGGCACAATGAGGCTCTCACCCTCGCTGGCGCCCCCCTTCTAGTGAACTTGAGCGCGTTTTGTCGTTGATGAATACATCAGTGTAGCGTGCATGCATCCCAGAACATTATTGCCTCAAACTTCCTTCGTTTGAATGGCCATAGTCCCTCTAAGAAGTTGGCCATTGAGGGATCCTCTGCATAGCTATTTATCAGGCTGAGGTCTCATTCGTTAATAGAATTAACTAGACAAATTGCTTCACCAAGAATGACCATGCACCACTACCTATAGAATCAAGAAAGAGCTCTTGGTCTATCAATTTTTTACTATGTTTGGACTTGGTAAGTTTTTCCGTGTTGAGTCAAATAAAGTCGTAGGCTCTACTCCTAGTAGTGCCTTTTTGTCAATTCCTTTTCAGCCTTGCGATTATACTTCCTTCGAACCCAAAAACTTTGATTTCTCATAAGGTGTCGGCAGACTTATAAGCAACATTCGTTGATATCTGATTGGATAAGAGTCTAGTATTGTTATTCATTGTCATTACCTCTCCGTGTCATGATTGGATAATTTGCTCGCCTGTTGTTTTCCTTAGATGTGGTAGCCATTTTTCAGGCTCTCTCTTTGGAATCGAACCTTAATTCTTTGTCACCCATCGCTTGTCACGACCATAGTAGGTGTCACACGTTTTGTACTTCTATAAAAACAAAACAATGCCACTAGTGCCAAGTCTCACACTTAACCAACCATTTCATCCAATTCCACACTTTAGAGGTTTTTCGTAAGGCTCACATACACCTAGTGTTTAGATGGTAATTGAAATAGGACAATGTAATGTAGCAATACCCACCAATAAACTTGCATGTATTGAAATTAACACAAGTGATTGCAAGCACTCTTTACTGTGGCAATAATGAAAGAACTACTCCACTTTGCCAATTACATTAGCTCTTATTTATAGGCAACAAAGGGACCAAGTAAATGTAGTTGGCAGCCCCAACTACTAAGAAATCCCACATTTTTAGGAATCTATGATCCCATTTCCCACAAAAATAGGAACCATTACTTGCATATTTTCCCACAGATTTTTGGATAAGCATGTGACATGTCCTCTTAGCCTTATCCCCCACTTAACTTAGTCCATCCTACTAAACTAACTGCCAATGCCCGCTACTCTTGAAACATTTTGGACTCCCACATTTTGTGATTCTATCTTATCTAATTCAATCCAAAATAAGAGTCCAAAGTCACGTGCCAATCACGTGCCACAAACTTGTCAAGTGCCACTAGATTGTCCACTGTCATGCCACAAGTGCTTGCTGCGTGCAACACTACCTATGTGTAGTGCCCAGTGCCTAAACTTGCACCGATGCCCAGCGCAATGCCCACAGTATATGTGCACAGCTTGCCTTCGTGCAGCCATGCATTGTGCACTCCAGCGCCCACTAGTAGCGCACATGGTCATGCTGCAATGCCACCACCAAGCACTTGTGCGCGCACCATTTGTCACCTGCATGTTGTGCCACTGCACATGTCATGCTCCTATTCATAGAGGCACGTCGTGCCTGCGCACATGCCATGCCATCATTGATGCCCATGCCATGAAGGGATATCGTGCCTCTACCTATGTCATTGGCTAGCTGCACCATGCACACTAACTTCTTGGCTACCTCTTTAGCCAACACTTGCACCATTAGGTGTCGCCAACCAATGCCTTTACTTTGATGGTGTGATAGTAGGTCTCTATCCTACCAGCCAAAGTTGATAGGGCATAAATTTGAATGATTTGTCGCTAACATGATGCCATGCAATCTGTCGAGTTATCATGAATGATTAGAGCAACGGGCAAAGCTCTCGCGTTGACCTTTTATCTAATGAATGCATCCCTTCTAGAAGTCGGGGTTAGTTGCACATATTAGCTCTAGAATTACTAGTTATTTGAGTAGCAAATATCATTAAACAAACTATAATTGATTTAATGAGTCATTTGCAATTTTACAGTTTGACTTAGTTTATAGTTACACATGCATGGCTTAATCTTTGAAACAAACATATGACTACGGGTAGGATCAGGAAAATTTCACTCATGTCCATGAGTTTTGGCATATCTTCACTCATGCTCTTAACTTTTATAACATATCTCTAATGCATTAGAGCTTTGTGCTTAATATTAATGATACCCTTGAAGGCTAACGGTGTTAAGCTAATTGTCCATTTAAAAAAAAATGCTTAATAGCTTTTTGAATTCTCTTTAATTATGATATAATCACGTTAATTTTTAGTCAAATTAAACAGTATTTTATAGATTGTTAATTGTGATATTTCATTGGGTAATGTTTTTGTTATTTCTTTGATTAAGACTAATAATTCTATTATTTTTTTATAATATTTAGATAATTTACTTATCTTGTATTAAATTAGATAAATCTAATTTTAAACATTATTTAAATTATTAGCTTTGATGCCAAATTTCATGTAGCATTTTAATTTTAATAATTTCAAATTTCATGCAGCATTTTAATTTTAATAATTTTCAATATTTAAGCAAATAAAATTAATAATGATTTTTTCCTTTTCAACTTGTATTTGACATAATTTTTTTTTGCAAAGTATCTATTTTGAATCATCATATTTTTAAGCATAATTAAACTTTTATAATTAACAAATAGAGTTGTAACTGATAATATCTTGTTCTTAGTACATATGTGTTGACTTCTGCTTTTTGCTACAATGAGTCTAGTCTTTAGTTATTTTTGTTAAAAGCCTCACATTTTGTGTCAAGAATAATGGCCACTTGCCTTAAATAGGCAATAAGATTCGTACTTATATTTAAGACATGGGACACTAGGTTTTGGTTTTGGAGAGAGGGAAGTTTTTATTCATTGAGATAGGACTATTACAACCATATTTTCCTTATTAATTTACTCCATAGGTATTTTTTGATACATAATTTTTCTAAGAAAATAGAGATACAAAGAAAAATAAATAGAGGTTTGAGCTTTGTCTTAAGACACTCGATGCCTATTGAAATACCATTGCTTTTTTATAGATATTAGAGCAATTATTGTTTTTTTAGAATGCGTGAAAAGTTAAGGTTATTTAACTTATTGCAATTGAATGGTTCCTCAAAATTAACCACTTTGGTTCCTTTAATGGCGTCTAACTCATTTCAATTTTATTGTTTTGAAATGTTGAAAATAGCTCTAAGAGACTTGCTCCTTTTTTGAACCACAAAGAATAGGTCCTGAGCTTCCTTTTTGATTTTTCTGCTAATGGCAAATTGGTTGAAGAACACCTAAGCTTGTTGAGGGAATTTGTCGATACATCCTACTGGGATCTTGTAGAACCAGAATAGAGCAAGTCTTGTGACGTTGGATGCAAAAATCTTGCACATCATTTGATCCAAAACCTCTTTTGGCATGTAAGTTGTCATCATCTTTTGCTTGGAACTTGGTGTGTTGAACCTACGGGTGGATTTGAGCATGAAAAGTTTGTCTGTGAAGGGTGCGAGTGTCTCAGTGAGATCCTCCACATTCTGAGCAGGTGACTGAGCTGCCAGAGAAACTCTTCTGGATGCATAAAGAGTGTAGTAGTAGTTTTAATTGTTTCCTTGGGTGGATCTTCTCTTCATTAGGTGACCATCCTCTTCAAATAGTCTCCTTCAGCAGTTTTGTGGGGGCTGATGCTGACCAGCTTCTCCTAGTGAGCATTTGTAGTTGCAACATGCATCCATATCAGCATCTTGAGCCCTTGGGTGGGCCACAGTGTGTTTCCAGCGATGATGTTTTCAAGGTGCTACATACATGGCTTGATCCTCTTTCCTTTGTTTTAAGGAGTCAATCTTGTATAGGGTTTGTTTGAGCAAATATGTTTGATTGGCCATGTTGTTAGCTACAGGGGATTCAAGTGCTCTGCGAGTATTTTAGCATTCTTGAGATTGATTATCCTCAATGAATAATCCTTTGCTATCTTATTGCATGTAAGGACCATAAGCTAGTTCAAAGGTAAGTTTTGTCGTTGGAGAAATTATGTAGTCTTCCCTAAAATTACAGAATTGATTGAAGAATTTTACCATAGATGACTCCAAACTATTGATATCAATTTCTTAGTAGGAGAGCTTGAGGACGTGTGAGTAAGAACACATGAGAGCCATGTCATTAACTACAGGCCACAAGTGTGTTTTCAGCAATGATGTTTTCAAGGTGCTATGTACATGGCTTGATTGTCTTTCTGTTTTTTTTTTTAAGGAGTCAATCTCCTCCAGCATTTGTTTGAGCAAATATGCTTGATCAGTCATGTCGTTAGCTACAGGGGATTCAAGTGCTCCTCGAGTATCTCAGCATTGCTGAGATTGATTATCCTCAATGAATAACCCTTTGCTATCTAATTGGGTGTAAGGACTATAAGCTATTTTGAAGGTAAGTATTGTCTTTAGAGAAATTATGTAGTCTACTCTACAATTATAGAATTGATTGGAGAATTTTTCCTTAGATGATGCCAAGCTGTTCTTGGTAGGAGAGCTCGAGGCACTGCGAGTAAGAACCCATGAGAGGCAATGGAATACCACACAGGGGATTGGTGCTTCCAATTAGACTTCGATGCTATAGCCATTGAATAGCCCAAAAAGAGGAAGTATATAGTGCGTTAGGGCATCTTATACTCGTGTGTATTGTATTTATTTGGATGAATGTTTATATTGTTTGTTTAAGACAATTGGAGAATATATAGGATGTATGTTGGGAGCTAGATTATCGGAATATGATTTCTTCTTTCCGTGTTTATTTCTACAAGGGTATTAGTCGTCTCCAATTAAGAATAGGACTCCTACCATGGCCCAAAATGGTGCACTGTGGGTGTTCTTGTGGATAAGAGGTGTGTGGAGCGTGTACAAGTTTTAGGGGGCGTTTGGTTTGCTGGAATGTAATCGTAATCGTAATCGTAATGGAATGTAATGTAAAGGAATCAGTATTACAATTACAGTGTTTGGTTTGACAACTGTAATGTAATGGAATAGAAAAAAAAATTATATAATTATTTTAAAAATACAATATTAAAAAATAAAATTACAAAAATAATACAATTTCATAACAACAATTAATACAAAAAATACAATTAATAAAAAATACAAATTAAAAAAAAGTACATTTCTGAAAAATTACATTAAAAAAAAATACAATTTCATAACAATAATTAATAAAAATACAATTTAAAAACAATTATATTTAAAAAAATTACATTTAAAAAAATACAATTTAAAAAAAATTACATTTAAAAAAAATTACATTCAGAAAAAATACAATTTTTTATCAATAATTAATAAAAAATAATACAATTTTAAAAAAAGAAATATAATTTGGTATAAAAAAATAATTAAAAAAAAAAAAAAAAAAACTAAAATCGCGAGGAGGCTGGCGTCGCGAGGGGCTGGGCTGGCGTTGCGAGGGGCTGGGCTGGCGTTGCGAGGGGCTGGGTTGGCGTCGCTAGGAGGCTGGGCGTTGCGAGGGGCTGGGCTGGTGTCGCGAGGGGCTGGGCTGGCGTCGCGAGCTGCTGGAGGAGGCGACGCGATTCGCGATGGCTGGCCGTTGGACGACGGTCTTGGATGGACGGCGAGCTGGACGGCTGGCGGCGTGGACGGGACTCGACGGACGGCCGGATGCGACGGATGGCCGGACGCGACGGATGGCCTGGCTAAGAAGAATCGCGCGAATGGTCTAAAAAAAAAAATACTGTTCATTACAATATCAGATGTAATGGATATTCAGTATGTTTAAGTATGTAATGTTGATTACTGAAGGAGATGTAATGGATTGCATTACATTACATCTCCAAATGAAAAACAAACAATGTAATGAGGAAAACTCATTACATTACGGGTGTGATTACACCCAACCAAACGGGCCCTTAGTGGCTGAGGAGCTGTTCATGGGGTCAACTCGTAGGGTCCATGTAGGTCTTATTCATTTCCCAAGTTTTGTTGAGCTTCCATGAACCTTGGAGGCTCTGGGAGCTTTTTCTCAATGTCTATTGAGTTTAAGGATGCTCTAGATAGTGTTCAGGAGCTGCTTGGAGCTCCTGATAGCATGTAGGAGAGTGGAGAGCTTCTACTAGAGGTGCTCCAGTTCACCTTGAGGTAACATGGGTTCTGTCTCATGTGGTCCAAATCTAATGAGAATTTTAACTTCCGCATGTATAGTTTTTTCTTTTCCACTAAATAAGTTATTTGGGCATGTAGCTGTTCTAAATCTTATTAGGTTTCCTTTTTTTCTTTTTCTTTCCCTGAAGGGTAATTCAAATCACCGTCTGAGTAATGAGGACAATCAAGGTGAGGTGCCTAAACTGGGCATCTCTTTTACTTTCCAATCGGGGAGTGGAGGGGGAACCAGAGCTGGGCTCTTTAGAACACCAATATCTGGTGGGGTGCAGAGTGCAACTTCAGCTCATGGGCTACCTCGACCAGCTAAAGCTGTCCGCAATCTCATGGAACAGGTAATGCAATAATCTGGGCAATCTGGGCCATTCACAAGATTCCTCAAGTAAATGAGTTTTTTTCTTTCATTATATATGCATTTCTCTACTTTTGTAGGGTTCTGAATTCACATTTCCTTGTTATTGAAGGCCAGATTTGCTCATTTATGCACTGTAATGTCTCGAATGCACCATCGACGAGAAGGATACCCATTTGGTTCACTGGTAGATTTTGCACCTGACTCAATGGGACGTAAGTTATTCATTTCATTCACTTGAGCCAGTATGGATTTGACTTCCGGATTTCTTATGGGATATAATAGGACTGTCCTATCTACTTGTCGTTAAATAACACTTCATTTGTTTGTTTAAAAATTTCAAGAGACTATTGCAAATTATGTATAATCAATGGTCTCTGTCCTGTCATGATAAAAGATCCTCGTGTATTTTTTGTACCAAAAAGCTTGTTCTCTCTTCATAGTTTGTGTCATGAATGTCCGAGAGGTCATTAAATAATAATTGATGATTTCCCAATTTTCTTATTTTTAGATCCTATATTTTCATTTTCACCACTGGCCATCCATACCAGGAACTTGTTAGCTGACCCTAGGTGCACCCTAGTTGTACAGGTTTGTCTATTATTCATTTGTCTGTTAATATTTCTAGACTTGTTGCTCTTATTTTGTGGATCTTATTGAAGGTTGGTTTTGTAGATACCTGGATGGAGTGGATTGTCTAATGCTAGGGTGACGATATTTGGTGATGTCTACCCACTTCCAGAGCATCAACAGGTATTTTCGTAATTCAAATGTTAATTCCAGCAAACATGTTTCACTATATTTGGTAATATTTTGAAATTCATGTTTTTCCACCTTTGGCTATGAATTTTTCATCCATACCTCAGTCTCTTTTGGGTGTGTTCGTGTCAATATGTTTGGATTTGCATTAAGCTTGGCAGATTATATTCAAATATCTTTGTAATTTATTTCTCCATTTTAAGGGTCATGGATTTACCGGTTATGGTAAGGAAGTTTTGTTTTCTTTGGCAAAAGCATTCTTAATTAAACTTCATATTTGGCCTAAATTCTTCAATAGTTGGATGAATTGCATGCCGGGATGGTACTATGAATCAGTTGTTGGGTGATTAGAGATAGAAACTCTTCTACAACAGATTACTTGAGAGTTTACTGAGACCATATATCCACTGGCCTCGTATCTTCTGTTGCCCTACATATCTGCTTGTATATGTGCACTACAATGCCCTGGACAATAGACACTGTTATTTTGCTAGAATAGACTCATAATACATGGTTTTCAGGAATGGGCTCACAAGCAATACATATCAAAGCATCAGCAGGGACCTTCTCAACAGTGGGGTAACTTTTACTACTTCAGGATGCAGAAGATAAGGTTTCTCATTCTATAATCTCGCTGTGTCACCTTGCTTTCTATTTCATTTCTTACCTTGGGCATTCTTCTGTTTCCTTTTCTTTTTGTTTTTTACCATTTGGCATTTGCTTTAAAAATTTCTACATTTTTGTAGACAATTTAATTAGCGGATACCTTGATAGTTCACTTTTTTTCTTGGTTGCTGCCAGTGACATATATTTCATTGGTGGTTTTGGCACTGTTGCCTGGGTGAATGTCAAGGAATACGAGGCCCTTGAGCCAGATAAGATTGCTGTTGATGGAGGGGAGCAGAACCTGAAGGTGACTTTTGAAACTATTTGCTTCTATACATTGTAAAAAAGTAAAGCAATAAAAAAGGCTTAAATCCTCGTTGCTTTTGATTAGACTTGAGCTTACTGGCTATATTCGATTTGTTTGTCTCCTTTACATGATGATAATATCCCAATATTTTCCCATATTTTCACGGAAATTTTCCCAAATTCAAAGTACTAATATGAAAATGAGGTTAAATAAATATCTTTAGAAGTATCCAGAAATATTATAGAAATATTGGTAAATATAGATTTTGGTTTAATATATGTATTTTTTCCTTAGATATTGAAGTTTCATGGAAGTTGAAACTTCGTTAAAAAATTAAATTTTCATAAAAATTATAAATTACGTATTATTTGTATTGTATGCATATTAATATTTCCTAGAATTCAGGGAATTAATTTCCTAATTTGACTTTTCTGATTCGATTGAGATTCTCAATAATTTAATTTTGATTTCAATGATTAATAAACCATTGCATAATTGGACGTCTTTTATAATATGTGAAGTTTTTGATTCTATGTTCATAAATTAAAAAAATATTTTATACATTAACTTTAGTTAATCACCATTTTTATTTCTTTTTATTTTATTTTTCATTTTGAAATAAATAATAAACTTTAAAGAAAAGAAATATTGAAAAGTTACAAAAAATTACAATTATGCCACTAATTTCCATTAGATGTAACTTTTAGAGGTAACAAGTGTGTTTCTTTGATATTTTTAAATCAAACCTCATGGGTGTTTTTGATATTACTCTTTAGTGTCATTGATGCAAACGTCGATGAAATAGCCTAAAAACCCACAGAGAATAAAGGTCGTAGCTTTCAAATTTAAATACAAATAAGTGTAAAATTGTCCCTATAAATTAGATGCAAATTGTGGGATTGATTGGAGAGCCACAAGGTTTCTCAAACCTTGATAAGCACTTGTACAGCCACAAGGTTGAAGCCTTGATAAATTCACGTCAATGAAGAAGCCTTGATAAGTTCACGAGTTTAATGAAGAACCAAGAAAAAGCAAAGCCTCATATGAATTTTATTGATAAAACTGAATCCAAGTACATAGTGGTTCGACATTCTAAAAAATAGACTTACTAAACAGGAAAAATAAATTCCTAAACAGTATATACTTGAAAAAAATTTGAATCCTAAGATAATTATTTGCTCGAAAATAAAAATCCTAAACTAAAGTGTGCCGCCCATACTTAATTCCTTGTTCAAAAAGGAGTCTTTTTCTTGCACACATTTAGTCCATAATTGTTCAAAAAGGAGACTTTTCCTTGCTAGTCAAGCCCAATATAGTACATGTCCCCTTGCTGCTCGGCCCACTTGTCAAAAGGCCGAATTTCATTGATATAATTTGGGCCTTCATTTGGACTCTTCTTGGTATGCACCAGCTTGGATTCATCCTAAAACTCTTGGATTAACCTATTGAGTGATTCTTTGTTACTCTTGGCCCATGCTTTTATGATTGGCCGAACGGGTACATGTAATGGATGTAATGGATCTTGTCGGAGTGCTTCTTGTTTCTCATCAATTCTTCTATCAAACAATTTGACCTTGAATTAGCACTTGCATCAAAAAGAGATAGATCATAAACATTGTGTGTAGCACTAACATTATATTCACCGAAAATATCCAATTTGTAGACATTATCATTGATCCGTTCAAGGACTTGAAATTGACTATTTCTTCTAGGTTATAGCTTTCCTTCCTTAGGTGCCTCAAACCTAATCACTAGGTTCAAAGATAACTCGTTTGCGGCCTTTGTTTGCTTTGGAGGCATATTGCTCATTCTTCTTTGTGTCGTTGCAAACTTTCTTGGAGTTTCTTTACCTTTTTAGCTTTCTGTTCACTATCCATGCTAGTCCTTAGGGGTGGACAAATAAATTGTTAAACCGGACCGAAATGGATGACTGGACTATACTGTACAGTCCGGTTCGATTTGTATGATTTTTAATCCAATTATGTTGGACCAGATTGTTTGAACTATTATATATTAAGTTGTCTACTCAAATTCTCATCAATCAAAGTAGTCCTCTGGTTTAGTGGATATTAATATACACTCAAGATTCAAGATTGACTCTCGTGTATTGGATATTGTTTTAAGGTTCAATTATATAATAATAATAATTATTTAAAAATGTATCAGTGAATGACTCAAACCATGGAGCCATAGCAAAGATCACAAGTCGCCTCTGCTGGCTGCTGATAAAAATGTGATGAATTGTATTGTTTTTTAGTATTTAATGTATATATATCTACTGAACAATTTAAAACAGGAACCGGACCAGATTGTTCTAGTTTATCCAGTCTTGTCCATTATGGTTTACTAGGAAAAACAGTCCGGTTAGATTTTTTAAGTTTTTTAAAAAATTGGATTGGACAGGCAATATAATTAAATTCATAGAAGTTAGTGGAATAAAACCATAAACAACTTAAAATGGTTATCAGCAGTAGAGTGAACACATTATATGCAAATTCAATGAATAGTGTATGATCACCATGATTCTGTTGGTACTTCATTGACAACATTGCCTTTGCAAATCTTCCAAACCATGCTCGGGGAGATTGTTTGATTCTATACAATGCCTTCTTCAACTTACATACTATTTTTTCTCCCAAATTCACATTAAACCCTGGTGGAACTTCCATAAAAATCTTTTCTTTGAGGTCTCCATGTAAAAAGGCATTTTTTACATCAATTTATTGTAGGCTCCTATCTAAGTTTGCTGCCAAAGACAACAATATTCTTATTGTGTTCATTTTTGCTACAGGTGCAAACGTCTCTTGATAATCTACCACGTTGGTTTGTGTATATCCCTTTGACACTAATCTCATTTTATACCTCTCAATTGATCCGTCCAATGTGTATTTTATTGTGAAAACTTATTTACGTCCTACGGTCTTCTTTCTTTCTAGCTGACAATTCAACTAGCTTCCATGTTTTATTCTTTTCCAACGCCTCCATTTCTACCCTCATTGCTTGTTTCCATTCTCTTTTTTCAAGTGCCTTAGATAGGGTTTGTGGAATTGTTGTGGAGTCTAGGTGAGTAAGAAAGCTTTTATGTGAGAGTTTTTCAAAGGAAAATAAAATGGGATATAGGATGTTGGGTGCATTTTCTGACACCCTTTCTTGTAGCTATGGGTTGATCTAAATCAAGGACAATAGGTGAAATTTCAATGGAAGAGCTTACCTCATTCCTAGGTGGCAATTTGGCCTCTTGAACATACACAGGATTAGTCATAGGCTATAATCTTTCGAATAAACTTCCAATGGGTTTGTGACAATAGGATTCACTAGCTTTGGTGACTTTAAAAGAAAAAAATTTGGATCAGTCTCGAATTCAGCTTCTAGAACATGGTCAGGATTCTCTGACTCATTTGAGGGATAGGTTCAAGATTGGAATTGGAAGGGGTACATTGAGTAGGATGGGACGACAAGGGAGTTGAATTTAGAATGTAAGGCAGTCCTTATCTTTGATAGTTGAGGTCTCCCCTTGAAGATAAGGTTGAAAAAAATAACTTTCGTTTTCGACAAATGTTACATGCTGAAACATAAGTTTTACGAGTAGTGAGATTGTAGCATTTGTACCCTTTTGAGTAGTTAAGTATCCTATGAAAATGCATTTGATAGCTCTAGGATTTAGCTTACCCCGACTATGAGAATGAACATGAACATAGGCAACACACCCAAAAACTTTGGGAACTAGTTTAGTGGACATATTGAAATATGGAAAAAATTGAGGGAACAACTCCATTGGACTTTTAACTTCCAAGATATGACCATTTTTCCTTTCGACAACCTCATTTTATTGAGCAGTAACTACACACGACTCATGGGTTATTCCTTTTGAAAGTACGGTGAAAGAGTTTGGTTAAAGTAATCTATGGCATTGTTTGTTTTGACTCTTTTAATGACAACATTGAACTAGGCTTTGATCATGTTTATGAAAAATAGGAAAAAGAGTGCTCACATCAGATTTTTGTTTCATCAAATAAATCCATGAAAGTTGAGTGCAATCATCTATGAATGAGATAAATCATTGAGTTCCTTAAATGTTGGAAACTCGAGAGGGACCCAAATGTCACTGTGGATCAAAGAAACAGGATTGATGGTTCTTTTATTACTCAAAGGAAAGGAAAGGAAACATGATGTTTAGCAAACTCACAAACATCACAATAAAAATGGTTTACATCAACATTCTTAAATAATGATGGAAACATGATACTAAGAGTATTGAAAGAGGGATGTTCAAGTCGGAAATGATGGCGCCAGATTTGGTCTTTGTTTGAATGAACATTTCTGGATAAAAAAGAAAGTGATTTTTGATTCCCATTGCCCAATCGACTACTTGGTAACTGAAGATGGTAACTCTCAGCATGTCCAATCGTCCTCTTGATAACCTGGTCTTGAAATATGCAAGAAATAGAGGAAAAACTCACACTACAATTTAGATCTTTTGTTAGCTTATAAATGGACACTAGATTGGTAGACAACCTAGGTACATGGAGAACATTTTTAAGTACAAGAGATGGACTCAAAGCAATGTCTCCTAGCCTACAACAATAACCAAAGACCCATCAGCCATGGTTATTTTTCTATTGCTAGGGCTGGGATTATATGCAAGGAATTTATGTGAAGAGTTTGTCATGTGGTTGGTTGCCCCAGAGTCAATTGCCCAAGAATTAAAAAAATTTGAGTTTGAGGCACTTAAAGCATAGGAGGATTTTGTCTGACTTGATTCTGCTAAGGAACAAATACCTGTAGTCTTTTCCAATGAATCAAGAAGTGACTTTAACCTGTTAATGTCTTCTTTGCTGATTTCATTGCGCTCTCCACTACTAGAATTTGAGGCATCATTTATGTTGTGCTTGTTGGATTGAATCATATGTGCTTGGCCTCTTTGGGGGTTTTGAGGTTGAGCTCCATGTCTTGGTCCTCTATTCCAATGAGAGCTTTGTGGTTTTCCATGAAGCTCCTCCTTAGTATGACGAGGTTTCTTGCAATTGGTTCACCCAAGGTTGTCCTTGTTTGTGGACTGCAAATTTGATCTCCCAGTTTTTGAGTTAGTCGATGTTTTGAACCTTAATTTTTCATAATTTTCTTTCCTAGGAATCATTGTCGATTCTTCTATTGGTTGGATGTCAATCATGACTCCTCTTCGACTTTCTTTAGCATTGATGATGGAAATAGTCTCGTTCAATGACGGTGTTTCATCTTTTCCTATAATTTGAATTCTCACTTGGTCAAATTCGGCACTTAAACCAGCAAGAAAATCATAAACTCATTCTTTTTCAATGAAAGCCTGTAAGGTTGCTGCACCCATGCTGCACTTCATCTCAATGCATCGATAGTGGTCTATTTCTTGCCACAGATTTTTCAAGAGATTATCATACTCTATTACTGATCAGCCTTCTTGTTTAATGGTAGAGATTTGTCTTAATCACATAGATTTGAGCTACGTCCTTAACTTTTGAATAAGTTTATTGAATAGCGTCCCATATCTCCTTTAAATAAGTCACATAAAGAGACTTCGACGAGTAGCCAGCGAAGTAAGTCCCAAAGAGAGGTAGCAACATAAGAGCATAAGACTTTGTCTGATCTCTAAGGTAATCTTAAATATTTAATAATGGCAAGATTAATAAGAAGTTTTTCTAACCTTTCTACTACATCATCTTCAAGTAGTAACTCTAAGGCTCTAAGGCCTAATAGTGTTACTTCTAAAAGTAAAGAAGTAATTAAAGTAGAAAATATTGAACAACATTTACAAAAAATTGGAATATACCTAAATATGGTAATTCTCAAGTATGTAATAAAGGTATTTTTTAGTTTAAATCTAATTATATTATAAAAACTGTTGAAGATACACTCCTCTTAACAGGAGGAGAATATTTAGATTTTACTTTATTATCTCAAAATCTTATAGATTCATATAAACAACAATTTAATTATTTACATATTGGGCTTGTCCAAATCGCTTAAAACCCTTAACAAGGGAAGGACTAAATAATTCAGTTCTTTTATGTGTTCGAGAAGAGTTCAATATTAGCTCTACCCAAAACGAAGACCATTCTTTAATGTTCTTTTTCGCCTTATATAAGGTGCCATGGATATGGAAATGGAATTACACCATGACATATTCTGAAAAAATATATTGCCTCATAAGGCAATCATTTGCTAGATGGTCGGATAAAACCCCACTCAATGAATTTGATAACTTTAAAATTATTCAATTATTTCAAGCACTCAAAGTAAAACCATCTACCGAGCCTAAATCACCTAAAGGCAAAACTAAAGTAGAGGTGATAATTGAAACCCTAAAAGAATAGAGAAAAAGTGATGAATACATTTATCAGAAAATAGAGAAATTTTGCTCTAAAAAATATTCCAGTGACTTCAATGAAACATTGGATTTAGAGCTTCTGAAAGCGACCTTCAAATGACTAGCTCAAGCTGATCAAGCCAAGCCAAGCGCCTCTAAAGTAAGTGGCCGACACCGACACCTAAAGGGGACTCATAAAGCACTCTAGACGAACGGCTCTGAACCTTATCCGGGACACTCCACCAGACAAGGGATCCCTCTCCACATGCGAGAGCATCTTCTTTAGACTAAGCCTGATAAGGCTTATCTTTTGAATTATTGTAATTCTGTCTTGTAATGAGCCTATTCTTTTATTTAAGGCTCTTAGAAAATAAGGTCATAGATTAAGTTTTAGACTTAGAAATATATATTTCTTGATTTCTCTTCCGCTCCATTTTGTAAAAAATTCTATCGTTTATGAATAATATATCCTAGTTTTTATAATCATTTCTCTAGTTTGCATTCTTATTTTTCTTTAATATATTCCAACGAATAGATCCTAGACCATCTTGATATCCGAGCCATAATTCGTTGGTGAGAAAGTTAGTATAATGTTTGGTTAAGTCTTCTTAGTGATTCTTGCAATTAAAGAAGTTAGGTTACATAAAGAGACTTCAATGAGCAGCCAGTAAAGTAAGTCCCAAGGAGAGCAGCAGCGTAAGAGATTAGCATACTCTGTTACTGATCGGCCTCCTTGTTTAGTGGTAGAGATTTTTGTTTTAATCACATAGATTTGAGCTACGTCCTTAACTTTTGAATAAGTTTATTGAATAGTGTCCCATATCTCCTTTGCTGTTGACAGGAACATACATATGTCAATGAATTTTGGCAGCATCGAATTTCAGAGCTAGGACTTGACCATAGAGTCTTCTTCATCCCAAGCATCGAATTTGGGATCTCCTTCTTTAGGTCTAGTACCAAGAAGATGACTTATTTGTCCTTTTTCCTTCAAAAAATCCTAACTTCTTGAGACCACTTCAAGTAGTTTTTTCCATTCAACCTGTAAGCTGCTTGGAGATTTTGCAAGTTCCCTGTGGTTTGATAAGTGGCTGCAGCAGTGGAGATGGCAGTCCCTATAGGGGTGATTTCTAAGATTTCTAAAATGTTTGGGGTAGATAGGCGTGACAAGAAGGAAGGATCTATGGCAATGAAGGCCAACTGACAGAAAATATGGCAATGAAGACCAAAAAGAAGTCCTACTTTCTAGAAATCAAATAGGTAACAGTAGAAGGTTGAAGGTAAATAATGTAGAAATAAAATAGGTAGCAGTAGGCTTAAGAATTTTTCAGCAATGACGGTTGTTCTGTTCTGTGCATTGCATTTTATTTTGGAATTCCAAAGCAGGGTAAACAGTGACTGTAATATCAGCAATGAAGGCTGAAAAAACTTGTCAGTTTTGAACAAATCAGGTAAAAAAATAATAATTCAGTGATGTGCTGAAAGTGTAGTTATACTATTGGCGATTAAGGCCTAAGATTTTGAACCTAGAAAAGAGCCTAAAGCTCTGATACCATGTGAAAACTTTAAAATTCCCTATCATTTGAATGAATAATACACAGATTTATACAACAGAGAAAAAACTATTATAGGAAAGTTTGACATTTTTTTAATCTCTAAAATTCAGAAAACTAATCTTCCTATTTACATGAAATTCCTAAAATGATAAAATACAAATCTGCTCCTGTAATTACTGCTTCTAAAAATACTCCTACATGTTGGAATCTTGGTATTCTTGTCAACACCAAATCTTTCATAACAAATTGTTCTGTGACCTTCTTTCTCACATATTGTGTTTTTGAGGATCTTTCTACAAGGAAAGTGATTGGTAGTGGACACTTGGTGAACAGAGTTTACCAACTAGATCAACTTCCTCCTACGATCTCTTTTCATGCTTTTGATGCAATGTTCCAATGGCATTGTCGGTTGGGACACCCCCTGTTCGTCTTTTGCATATTATGGGCTTCTCCCTTACTAGTGAGTCTAAATTAGAGTGTCAAGCATGTGAGCTAGGAAAACATCACAAGTCTTCTTATCATTCTAGAATAAATAAGTGTAGTTGTAGTCCTTTTTCTCTAATTCATTATGATGTATGGGGTCATTGTTGCATTCCCAATGCTAAAGGCTATAGATATTTTTTGAGTTTTATTGATGATTTTTCTAGAATAACTTGGTTATATTTATTAAAAGAAAGGCCTGAAGTTCTTTTTGTAATTCAATCATTTTTTAATGAAATAAAGACTTTGTTTGGTGTTCATGTGCAGATCTTTCGTTCTGATAATGCTCGAGTTTAATTTTACTGTTTCTATGGTTTGTTCTTAAAATGGAGTTATACATGAATCATCTTGTGTTCTTATACTTCCACAAAATGGAGTTGCTGAATGCAAAAATAGGCATATTTAAGAGATTTCATTCTAGATGATTGTTCCTAAAAAGTTTTGGTGATTTTGTTCGTACTACCTATTATTTAATCGTCTTCCCTCATTTGTTCTTCGTGGTCAGTCGCCTCTTTCCATGTTGTTTCCTGCACAACCACTATTTCATCTTCCACCCCAAATTTTTGGTTGTCTGCTTTGTGCATAATGTATCGGGGTGCCTGATAAACTTTCTCCTCGCTCCATGAGATGTGTATTTGTTTACTACTTGCACTCAAAAAGGATATTTTTGTTTTGATCGTGACACTGGGAAGTATATTGTAAGTGCAGATGTAACCTTCTTTGAATCTACTCCTTTTTTCTCTAGCACTTCATACTCTTCGAATATTACTCAACAACGTCCACTTCCTCTACTAGTTCCCCTTGACTTTTTCTCCACCTTACCTTCTACTAGATCAAAACCCTTGCAAGTATATATGCGCAACCCAAGAATGCCGGTACCCACAGTGCCCTCTATTCAACTAACTTCTTCTAGTGGAGATCCTCCCTCTCCTCTAGTTGCATCTATTGATGATCTCCACCTTATTGTTTTGAGGAAAAGTAAACGTTTTACCACTATTTTTCCTTTGGCCAACTTTTTGTCTTTTCACTCTCTATCACCCTTATATCGCAATTTTGCTTTTTCCCTTTTTGTCATGACCATTCCTAAGTGTTACAAGGAAGCTATTACTTTTTTTGGATGGGTTGCTGCAATGGAAGAAGAAATGTCGGCTTTAAAGTCTTGTGGTACTTGGGAATTTACTCGATTATCAAAAGGTGAGGATGTTGGTTGTAAGTGGGTGTTGACTATCACATATCTCCCTAATGGGAATATTGAACCATTGAAAGCTCGTTTAGTTGCTAAGGGCTTTACTCAAACTAATGGTGTTGATTATTATGAAACTTTCTCTCCAGTTGCTCGATTGAACTCTATACACGTTTTGATCTCTTTTGCTATCACTCTTTCGTGGCATATTTATCAATTATATGTCAAAAATGCATTTCTATATGATGACCTTAAGAAGTATATGGATCAACCCTATGCATAGTTTGATAAATTGAGATAGTCTCCCTGTGCAAATTATGGGATTGATTGGAGCGTCATAAGGTTTCTCAAGCCTTGATAAGCCCATGAATGCCACAAGGTTGAAGTCTTGATAAGTTCACTAGTTCAATGAAGAACCAAGAGAGAGCAAAGCCTCACATAAATTTTATAGATAAAATTGAATCCAAGTACATAGTGGTTCGGTCCTTGCTATATATGTAGGTCTTGACACAAAATCCTAACTATAATTCTAAAACAATTAGACTTACTAAATATTGTAAAACTAAATTTCTAAAACAATAATAAGACTTGAAAATAATTAATTCTAAGATATTCTTTGCTGGAAAATAAAAATCCTAAGCTAAAGTGTGTCGCCCATACATAATTCCTTGTTAAAAAATGAGTGTTTTTCTTGTACACAATCTGTCCATAATTGTTCTTCGAAAAGGTGTATTTTCCTTGCTGGTCAAGCCATAGGACACGCACCTTGTAGCTCGGCCTACTTGTCAATAGCCCAAATTTCATTGATTAACTTTGGGCCTTCATTTTAACTCCCTTGATATGCTCTAGCTATGATTCATCTCAAAGTTGGATCAGCCCATTGAGTGTTGCTTTGATCCCTCTTGGCTCAACGGGTACATGTAATGGATCTTGTTGTGATGCTCCTTGATTATTATCAGTCATGATCCCCCATTAAATATGTTATGTGTTTTCTACTATTTTTAATGAAATAACATGAGTTCTTTTACCTTATGTTGCTTTCTATTTTCTTTGATTTCGATCATTTTGGTGGCCTTAGTTTTAGTGCTAGTCTAAGTCTTAATAATAGTATGAGATAAATATCCTCGGAGTTCCTTAACTTTGACCTAAGGGTGTACTTCTTCCCCCTCCCCCTTTAAACATATGCATTTAGTTCTCATTAGTTCTATAAAAGGTACATCGCAAGTTCTATGAAAGGACTCCAGATGCGATGTATACGTAACTTGTGGTACTTGAGTGCACTTATTTAAAGAAAAAGGACTAAAGTGCACTTTTAGTCAAATTTATATAAATATCCAAATACCTTACCCTAGTAGTATTAGCAGTATTAGTATCAATAGTTATTGTTCCTGTTTATTTGTTTTATATGGGGGATAAAATCGTAATTTCATTTCTATTCCTTCAGGAATTAAATGCAATATTTTCCAAGCCCATAAAAGAGCTATTGTCAGCTGAGTCAGAGGTGGATGATGCTGCTCTTATATCTATTGACAGTAAGGGAATTGATATTCGAGTCCGTCAAGGTGCACAGGTATAACTACCTTATGATTCGAAGCCCAAAATAGCACTTATGTATTGTACTTAAAATGACATTATAATGTAGTATTTTTATATAATATATGCATACGTTATGTACAAATAATTTGAGGCCAATTCAATTATGTTCAATATATGTGCTATGTTATGATCAAGACTCCTAACTTCTCTACTATTTTTTCCCCTCCTTCAATTTCTTTTTATGTATTATAATGTTCCGTTTATCATATTTATTTACAGTTTAACATACAGAGGATTTCATTCGAAGGTGGTCATGCTATTGAAACAGTAGAAGAAGCCAAGGCTGCTCTTTGGAAACTAGTAAAGAAAGGTCAACTATATAATTTGCAGAAGTAAAATTGAAATATTCTAGAGCGCATTCTTTTCAACTTTTTAATCAGGCGATATGTTTGAATTTTATAATAGAGGTCTACCCACTAAATATGGAAATTAATCGCTGCACATTTTTACTATGATTTGTAACTTTTAATTCAGAGAGTTTTGAGTAGTGAATTCGAAGTCTTATAAAGTTGGTTTTGCATTGATTTAGTTGGTAGTTATGGATGCATCAGATATCTACATAACAAATCAGTAGTTTGTTTGGCTTTGCTTGCGAGCACACCGTGACAACCATTTATCAGTCCGAAAGTAGTCTCGTCCCTGCTCATAATGTTAGCATTGTAAGAGCCTCGTTCAATGTTCATCGTGAGCTTTATTCCATTAGAGCAAGTACAAAATTTACTCAAAAATTGACAGCAATGTTTCCTTTAAAAAGATGAAATATCTAATTCATGTTAATACTGTTTAGACGTTAACTATGGTAATTGGTATGGTACTTAGGTTGAAGGTCGAGCTTGTTAATCAGACCAAAGTGTTCTTGTTAGCATTTATATTTTAGATTAAATTAGGTTTTTTAGTTTATTTTTGACTGATGTGTTAAGGTCCTACGTAAATGACACGTGTATATGGTACCATATAAATATGAGTAAAAAATAGCCTAGAGATTCATTATTTATCATTAATAATTATTACTCTTTCTATTTTCTCTCTCTAAAACTCGTATAATCTCTCAATATTTTGGCATCCGAGGTTCAGTTTGTGAGACACATCCTATACAAATTTGATTCCTCTTATAAATTCAACTTGAGTTTCAAGCATGAATAAGCCCAAGGAGAGGCCGTTTCAACTATTGACAAAAATTACAGTAGAGAGGAGCATTAGATTACCAAAAGAGCATGACATGGGAGATCAGCTTGAAGCAAGTCTTCTGTTCGAGGACAAGGAAGATGCAAACCCAGTCAATCAAGTTTGAAGCTGAAAATTCGAATAACGGAATTCCAGAGGTTGGGATTCAAAATCAAGAAATCTGGCGACATTTTCTATATACGAAGAGGCCAATGGATCAAATTAGATGCTAAATTATACTTGAAAAGGCAAGCCGACTTATTTAAAGACGAGCAGGATGGGTGGCAATTTGTGGTGTAGCACAATTGTCCAAATCGAACATGAACGAATTAAATTTGGATCGGCTTTAATAACACGAAAAAATTAATGGGTTAGGATTGGGTTAGGGCTAGCCCGATAACACAAAAATAAAAAAAAATTATAATTATAATTATATATTATTACTATTTTTTTTTTACAAGTTTAATATGTTAATTCATGTTATAGAAAATTTGCTATATTTATCTTACTAATAATATGCAAATATATTATGTTATCACTAATCACAATTATATGAAGTTTAAGTCTAAAACATTCATTTACTTTAATTTTAGGTAGTGGTTTATTAAGTTATTTTGTAATATAATTATGACTTTGAAATTTTTAATTTTGTAAAAACTTGTAACAAAATTATTATTTATATATTTAATGTTATTATAATGCATTAAATTTGGTCCAAATCCTTTATTATTCTAATTAGATTAAAAAATTATGAGAAAAATTATAATATTTTCAATTAATATCAGATTAAATAAGGTAAAAAAAGACTAATTAATACATGTAAATAAAAGTTTGGCCAATTCGAGCTAGCTCTAAT